>OX638368.1:34250738-34850738 GCA_951812925.1 Calliopum simillimum | reverse complement strand
AAAATTCATCCATCATTAAGATCATAACAGAGTCTTTTCTCAGATGGCTTTTCCTTCTTAGTTCGTATATCGTTAAGAGTTCTAAATAAAAATCATAAAAAGAGTACATATTTTGAGCTTTTACTGTTATAAAAGCTCTTAAAAACCTAAAAACTAATTCATTTATTTTTTTTTTCTCATTCAAGAGTTTAAATTAATCCAAAAAAGTGCATTTTGGAGACTATGCAAAAAAAAAAAACTACGAATAAACTCATAAACAATCAATATTTTTGAGCATACTGAGAAATACTCCTAAATATGTGTCATTATGGCCTCATAATTATAAGCGCTCCGAAAATGGTTGGCTGATTTTGTTTGGCATAAATGAGGCTACAAGAAAACAAGACTAAAACTATTAAAACAATAGTATCTCTGCAAAAGTTCAAATTCAAAAACCATTTACAATGGGATTAATACTTTAACCAGCGAATTGCTTATCATATAAAACTTTTGATTGTATATAAAAAAAATTGTTTAATAAATAAACAATAAAAAATAATTAATTAAAAATAAGAACTACACTTAACAAATTGCTCAAAACTACAAAGGCTATGGAAGCAGTCGAACGCTATACTTAAAAGCACATACGCAATATATACTCCATTGAACACCAAAGTTACGGAAGTTCAAGTATTGCGTCCGACAATTGATTTGTAGCTGTAGCACTACTCCTGTTTAAATATATTATTCTCAAAAACTGTTTGTTAGAATAAATAAACAACAGAACAAAATTTTACTTACTATATGGAAATTTTGCTTAAATAAACATTTAAAGTATTATCTCTAGAAATGCGCCTCATTTGTCTGCAAAAAAAAAAAAATGCTCGGAATCTTAAGTTTGTAAAGTAAAAAAAAAAAAAATACTGAAAATTTCAATTTAAAATAAACGAAACACGGATGCGAAAATAATAAAAAGTCCAATAATCCATAAGGTAAACATTGAATAAGTGCTGTTTTGTATTTTCGTTTAAGTAAATTGTGTACATTCGACCATGTATCTAGATACAATATTATGAACTCATAAATATATTGCGCTGTCAATATGAAGTTACGCAAAGTCTCACCCAGCAGCGGCGGCGGCGTCATGAAGACGATATCAATTAATTTATTAACTCACTCACTGATCAGTGATAGGCCCCATCCTCAATTATTTCCACTGTGGCTGCCCTTAATTGATTACAACTGCAGATCAGTTACATGAATTTTGCTGGTTTTTGTTGTTGTTTCCACGGTAAGAACCACAATATGTAGCTGCAATTAATAAAACTAGAGAAAATAATAAATAAATAATACCATTTTAATAAAAAGCATAAGACTACACTGAAAAGATTTAATCTAAAAATTACTAATATTCAAAAGTTTTAAAGCAATATCCGGCATATTCACCATTTTCGTTTTTTTTTTTTTTTTTCTATATTTCAATATTTACGGTGTTTTTGACTTTATTCAACATTTTTCTAAAGAACTTTTTCCTCGATATTTATCCAACATTTTAAAATTCTTAGTTTTTTCAAAGCCGTCAACATTTTTTAGCTTCAAAGAAGTTTTTCGTGTTATTCAGTGTTTGCCAACTCTTTAATATTATATTTTTCAAATCATGTCGACTTTTCAATACGTCTCGAATTTTTTGAAAATTTTGATTCTCAATATTTTTTCTACTCCTTCAATTTTTCCAACGTTTTTATCATAATTATTGAGGGGATTCCTGAAAACGTGTTAAAGCCTCGAAAACCTCGTAAACTCGTAAAAGTTGTCAAAATCAATACGAAATTTGACAGTTTTACGAGGTTTTTGAGGCTTTTACACGTTTTCACTAATCGCCTTAATTTTTTTTTTTATTTTCGAAAATTTCAGCATTTTTTCGACTTGTTTATTTTTGAATTCTTCTGGGTTTCTTCTTTGGGTTTTGAAAACCCCAAAAGTTTTGAAAAGTGTTTGTAATGTATTTTGGTCTCCTAAGCACAAATATGCTGTCCGCTTTTTTTTAGCGTCAGGTCGGGTTATCTGTAAGACCGGCTTAGAAGTTATTTGGAAGCCGGTAATAAGTATTACTTATAATGTAAAATCAGTTAAATATAGAAAAAGTGTTCCAATATTTATGATCGTAGACATGTTAGAAAGGTAATTACAGAGTAGATTTTACTTAAGTGTTAAGAAAAAACTATATTCCCCTACTGAAATTTTTCTTAAAACGTTTTTGTAGAATAATGTAATCCACTACAGTAGACACAGTTTTTGGAAAAAAGAGATAAAAAAGTCTCATAAAAACTTTAAACATAATTTCATTTTTATACCCTACACCCAGGTAATATTCACTTTGTCCTTCCGTTTGTAACGTAAAGAAGGAGGCGTGGCAGGTATGGAAAACTATACATATTTTTGATCAGCGTCACTTCCTGAGTCGATATAGCCATGACTGGCTGGCTGACAGGGTGTCTGTGCGTGGAAATACATTTTTTGGGAAAACTTAACCTCCGTCGTTAAAGTTTCCTCAAGGGATTGAAAATGAGCGAAATCGGTCAACGGATACGCCTACCACTCATACAAAGCATATGTTCAAAACGTAATATTAGGAAAATTATTTGCGATAACGCAAGCAAAATGCACATAATTACTAGTGATAGAAAATACAAGCTCTGAGCAAAAACAAGGCGAATTCGAAGTAGAGGGCGTAGGACCTCCCAAACAAGCAAATGTTTCAAAATGCTATACTGAAAGCGTTATTTGAGATATTCCAACCAAATTTCCGACGATATCTCAGGGCGAAAATCAACAACTCCCCAGAAAACAACACCCCTTAATCGTAACCGATGTATTCTTATATTCTCCTAGGAGTAACAGGAGAATAAAACAATTTATTTAAATAAATACTTGTATGTACAAAAATATCGCATAGTATTTATCAACTAAGTGTTAAATAATACACTTGAAATGCAGTGTAGGGTATTCAATTTTTGGCCAGGTCAAAGATACCACACTTACGTACTAGTTTTTTTTTTTTTTTTTTCAACATAACAACATCGCTGCTTTCTTCCGTATTTTTCTCAAATATATGTACCTTCCTCAAAGATGAATCTAATTGAAAGGTCCAAAAGAATAATGAAATAACTTACAATGAATGCAAAATTAATGAAAATAAATTACGTTTTCTGTCAATGAGAGATAATTTCAAATGCCTCAATATAGCACTTTCAAGCAAGAAAGATTCAGAGTTCTGATATGTTGAAATTTGTTCATTATATTTTTCGAAAAACACCTATGCAAAATTGGCAAAACATGGTATGTCCGATTTTTTCAATAATGGCAGCTTTCAGGCAGATCAAGGAGCTGGAAAAATCGTATATTTCTACGCCTTCTAATTCCCGAGATAAAAACATGACAGAATATGATATGGCAGATTTTGCATGATTTTTCCTATTAAATCAAAGTTTAAATTACGATTCCTGAAAATTCATAAAAATGGACACTTCATGTTTTGCCATCTTCTTACAGATTATACGTAATGATGTATTTGATCTGAGGTACTTACATATATAAAAAAAAAATCAAGTACTATTTTGTTAACCGGTGTTATTACCACTTCGTTGGGTTAAGCTGGATTTTGTTCTATATTAAGAATTAATTTCAACGTTGAGATAAATGTACGTCAAATAAAGAAATGAATTCAACATGTGTTTTTGCGACTTTTGTATTATGACTCTTGATAGTTTTGTGTAGCGGCTAAGGCTTTCTGTAATCGGATATGTGAACGAGTTTCTAGTGCGAGACAAAATTGTTGCAAAATAAATTAGAATAACTCGTAAGTCACGTGCTTAAGTGCTTCAAAGAATTATATTTTTTGTGCAGATTAACTGAAGTTTTTATGTATTATTGAACTTAAGTTGTAGAAATAACTTTTGTGTGGACTTTGAAACAGATTAGTGATGGTAATACTTTAAAATGGTAGTAAAATCACGACCCCCACGCCACACCCGACTGCTTGGGTCTGTTATGAACAACCACTAAGTACAAAGTTATAGAGCAAGAAAACATTAATATAAGACGTGACACCTTTATTAACTATAATTGACCAAGACCGAATGGCAATCCATAACAGTCTTGGGCTTGAACACTAAGTTTTGGTTTTGGTATTGAAATTATATCAGCGTTTTGGTCTTGGTCTCGAAAAATTATCAAGACCAAGACTGATTTTTCTCATTAACATACAACAGTGTTTATTATTGAAGGATATAAGTACTTAGATAACCTTCTTAAAGTGACTGATTCTTGTACTTTGCCTAGATGATGGTAGCTACGATATTATATAAATATAACAGCGAGTTATCTAGATAACTGAACATTATCGCTATTTATATTAAACGTAAACAGATGATAACAATAAACGAGAGGTGTGAACAACCTCTAATGAGGCAAGAATTGAATATTTTTCTCACTTTTTATATAATTTGCAAATATAAAGACCATAAATATTGAAATGTTGGAACTAAATACAATTTCTTTCTTTTTTATCTTACAGATAAACTCTTAACAGTAGCAACAGAAAACATCGAAACAAAATGCCACAATTACTAAGATCTTGTTGCTTTTGTACATCACTGCGAAATGGCTCCATTGTATCTGGTGTCTTAGCCATCATCCTGTCCATCATCACAATTATTATCATTTTTACGACGCGTGTTGCCTTCAAGACGATCGTCTTCGATTGGGTACCAACGAATGTTGTCAAAATTATCCTAGTGATCAATTTATGCATGACAATTGTAATATCACTGCTTATGATACTCGGTGTGATAAAAGTAAGTTTTTTTTTTATTTATGTTGAAAATAAGATTTTCAACACCTTTGCAATTGATTTAATTCAACACAATTCTTACACTCTCATTAATTCATTTCAGCGAAATCATTATCTAATGATGCCATGGGTTGTGCTGGGCATAATGATTGCTATTGGCCTGCTCATCTCGGTGATCTATACCGGCGTAGTCTTCTTTATTGATGGCTTTGTGTTGACTGGTGTTCTGTGGCTCGTTTTCGGTCTGATCGCATGTGGTAAGTAAATGTTGCAACGTGCAACGCGTGTGATGACAGCTTATGTGGTCTAACGCCTAGTTAAAATCACGTTCGTTGAGTATTTTTGCAATTCAGTCAGTCATTCTCATGCATTTAGTTGAGAGTGCTAATTTTATGGCTGCATAAATTTTTATGCCAAACCGCATTACGTACGTATACTAAGCGGGTGCGTTTTAATTACCGGATGTTTAAATATGAAGTTTTTGTATTTTTTGCAAAACTGAGGTGTTGATTTTCATGGCGCTCAATAACGCCATAAATAGAGTTGGTGCATTGCATTGTGTTTGAGGCCATCAGATAGGGTTAGCATAATGCGAATAATGCCAATATGTATTTACTTAATATTAATTTTAATAGAAGAAGCTATTAAAGTTGCAGTAAAATAAAAAGTAAATGCGAAATATGAGCTATTTTGTGGGTTAAGCAGTTTTATGACTTCATTTTGGTTTTCTGTATATCTCATGCCAAGAAGTTTATTACCTACTAAAAATTACATAATATAATCTGGGTTTGAATGCAAATTATATGCTGCTAATATGCACATTCATTTAACTGTTACTTCAATGCATCTTAGACTTTCGGGACTAAAAAATTCATAGTCATAGACAGCGGACGCACCTTCTGAAGTTGGATCATTTTGGATCTTTTGCTATGGAGACTTGCAGTTGTCCAGCAATCAAGTCAAAGTCAGTTGAACTGTTAAAAAGCATGCACACGGAGTTTTCTATCGGAAATTTTTTCTTTAATTCTTATTTATCAAGAAAATTCAAGAAAACGCACGCGACTAAAAAAAACATTTCAGCCTAAATGTATGCAACACATATTTTTATCGACAGTGGCGTAGATAAGAAATGCTGCAACTGTTTACAATTTCATTTGTGTAAATGTTGCTGACGTACAGCAATAGCTAATAATGTAGCCGTTTCCTGAATAGGTTCGCGTGTTAAGGATATTTCGATTAAAAAGAAAAATACAGATATTAATCAAAATGGTCTTCGAAGAAGAAAACTATTACTTTCAACTGCCGTACAAGGTTTTACGACTAAAAATTTCCTTGTCTTATCATGAACCTTCAAAAATAACGAATAAAATGGTGTTGTTTTAACATTTTGGTAAAGATATCCCAAAATTCAAACATGATAGAGCCATTTTGCTACCATGTTCAAACTCAAAATCGAAAAATACATGTGAGCCGTTGAAAATGACAATGGTGCAACTGCAAAACGAAACAAAAGTAATGTCATAATATTAATTGGCTGACATTTTGTTAGGGATAAATAAAATTTAATCCTGTTTTCACGAAAAATTTACTTGGTGATATGGAATTGTTGAGATTAAGTTGAAAAAATGATATCGACCAAATAACCGATCATTATGGCACATTATTTATATGACATTACTTTTGCCTCGTTTTGCAGTTGCACCATTGTCATTTTGAACGGCTCATATAAAAGTTATTTTGTTGTTGTTTTTTTTTTTTTTTTTTTGTTTGCTTTTTCGAAAATGTATGTTTTTTTCAATAAAAAGTACAAAGGAATTGCTCTTTTCAATATCTAGTGAAGGATTTATGCTAGAATTTTCCAATTTACGTTTAGGACCCATTATTGTCAAACTTAGAATTGTTTGGAACACACAGTTGATAGAAGGTTTCTTGAGATTCTCGAAAAGGGCACTAGGATTCGAACCGAAGACAGTCCGTGTGATGGATAGAAACATATTATTACATTACAGTCACAAATCTGTGAGACCTCGAGACCACTGACATCTATGATGTAGAGTTATAAAATATGTATATTAAGAAAAATTAAAACAAAAATGCCTCTTGAAACAGAATTTGGTAATCTAGCGCTTCCTGCAGCCTTGCAAAAAATTATTTTGTATTCAATTTCAATTCAATTCAACAAAAATAAATAAATAAAAATAACACAGTGCAACAAATTGAGGGGAAACCAATCAGAATTTGATCTCGATAAATTTTTTTGACTTATGCAGAGTTGCTGATTCCGAATCTGGTAACCGTTTTTTCCTATCACGTCAGAGATCCGAATTAGCTATTTTTACACATATGGCATACATCCAGAAAGTAGTATAGTTCACTTTTGCCAGCGTCATTGAATAGCCCTGATGTTCCTCTTCAAACTAAAACTTTAACTTTTCCAATTAGATCATTACTTTCCGAAAAATCAGCCATTGAATTAAAGATATTGCAAATCCCTGTAAAGGACTGTATTAAATTTGAATAACTTAACTTCAATGGATGTTATCTCGCAAAGTAATGGTACAATTTGAAAATTTAAAGATATTGTTTAAAGAGAAAGATATGGGTTATTCAATGTCGCTGACAAAAATGAACTACAATACTCCCTGGATGTACGTCATATGACTTAAAATAGCAATTCCTGCACTTTAAGTCAAGAATAACTCGGATCTCAAATGTGATAGGAAAAAACGGTTGCCAGATTCGATATCAACGACTCTGAATTAGTCAAAAAGAGTTATCGAGATCAAATTCAGATTTTTGTGTTGCACAGAGTAATAGGAAAATAAAAAACTGAAATAAAAAAAGTAAAAAAAAAAAATTACCCGCGATGAGAATGGAACCCGGGTTCATGGGAAACTTGCGTAACGCGTGTGTAAATATCTCACACGACATTCGGAGATTGGCGAATTTAGATTTTGTTTGGAAAAAATATTTTTTGAAGAGGCATGCCTTCAGATTTTTTTTAAAGAAAAAATATTTGATTTTATTATGCGCTTTTTGGCTCAGTGTACCTCAAGAAACTGAAAATGAGCGAAATCGGTTAATGGACACGCCAACCACCATACAAAAAAAAAATAAAATTTTACTCAAATACTGAGAATAGTTAAATGCAACTTATATATAAAAACTTTAAAATGCTGCGGTGTATAGTATTTTAGTTCCGGTCAGGCCAAAGATATCACCGTACTAGTTAAACTATGCAGCTGTATTAACTGCTTCCTAAGGAACATTAGGGAATCCATAAGGAACAAAGCACTGCAGGATATTTGATATAGCACGTGGCGCAGACCAACCGTGAGTAGTACTATCATGCCTGTTCCGAAATCCGTGTGATTTGAATAACTTTTCATTTAAGAGACTTTTTGATGAAAACGGTGAGTCGTACGATAAAAAGTACCAAGATTTCTTTTGTATAGAATTAATTACAAGATCTACAACAAATCTGTGGTAGCGCGGAAAAACCAGTTAACTCCATTTTTTTGTAAAATAGAAAAACCATGAAAAATTTAATGTTTTTTGATTTACAATCATTCTATCAGAGTGAAATTTTAATAATGCATATCATTTCCAAGTTATTAAGAAACAAAAAATTGCGTAAATGATGCATTTTGGGAAATAACAAGATAACTCCATACCGTTTGCGGAAAAAGCAGGTAACTGCCATACCTAAATTGGAGCGTCAGGCGTTGCGTTATTTAACGTTACACAAAAGCGTCAAGCGCCATACCGAAGTCATTTGTTTGTCAAATTCGTATTGTTGTTTCTTTTTTTACTTTTCTGCGGCTAACTTCACTCTATAACGCTTTGTCAAAATTAGGAATTCGAATAGCTGAGCGTTGAGCGTTGGCAATTTCGGTATGCGCCATACAAATTGTATGTACATGAGAAATTTTTGACAGTAAAATAACGCTGACGCTCCAATTTAGGTATGCCAGTAACTCTACAAATTTTTTAGTTTAACTAGAAAATTCAACAGAAATCCAAGTACAATATATGTATTTATATCATTATATTGACAAATAATAAACTGCATATTTGAATGTGCAATTTCGAAAAGATCACATCTCCAAAACGAGGCAAAAGTAATGGCATATAAATTATGTGCCATAATGATCGGTTATTTGGTCGATATCAATTTGTCGTGAAAACAGAGATCAATTTTATTCATTCCTAACAAATTAATGTTATGACATTACTTTTGCCTCGTTTTAGAGATGTGACCTTTTCGAAATTCACATTCATTCATATCTTGGAAATAAAAAATTTCATGTTTGATCAATTTCAAACGGCTGCTTTGATGAAATACAGCTACTTTTCCTTCTGCTGCAACCTTGCCGATTTCCTTACAATTAAACTTTCATCATTCGATCGATGATTAAAACTTTTGTTCGGTTCGGCATCAATAGTGCTTCCGAAGCGCTCTAATGCAGCAGTGAAGTGCATTTCTGTCGTATCCAATAGCGCAGAAATTGACACAGGCAGGTCATTGGCTTAGAACATCTTTTTGGAAAAACCAGGTAACTGACCGTGTTTAGCTATATTTTTGCCCAAAATTGAGTGAAATGCCTTAAAAAATCTTCATTCTCATTCAAAATAGAGTTTCCCCACGTTATTTTACGCCAGAAAACGAATATAAATGAAAAACCAAGGTAAATTCATCAAATAAGTTAAACGCGTTTTTATTATTATTATTATTATCATAATTATTATTATTATTATTATTATTATCATTATTATTATTATTATTATTATTATTATTATTATTATTATTATTATTATTATTATTATTATTATTATTATTATTATTATTATTATTATTATTATTATTATTATTATTATTATTATTATTATTATTATTATTATTATTATTATTATTATTATTATTATTATTATTATTATTAAATTCAGTTCGGGGTACAATAAGACTTATAGCCTTATCATGTATGACGAACGAATCGTTTTACTGATTTTCAACTGCTTATATCCTCCAAGTTAAAACATGATTTGAAATTTATGCTTACAAACTTTATTCTTTGGACTAAAATGAACGCTTAGGTCATAGTAAGTTCTTAATAAAAAGTTTTAATAAGTTGATATTAATCAGTGAAAATCAGTCACTTTATTCGTTCGTCATACATGATAAGGCTATTAGTCTTTTATAGTACATAAAAATGGAAATAATAAATCACAAAAAAATTATAACTAATTTAATATTAATGTCTTAGCCTAAAATAAATAAAAGAGATTATTGAATGAATAGAACAATAACTTGATAGTATAAAGAAGAGAGAAAGATAAAAAGTACAGAAAAAGTAATGATTAGTTGGTAAGGAAATTAAAAATGGCTGTTTTGAAATTGCTTCCTGCAGTTATGCGTCTTATGCTAAAAGGTAATGAGTTCCAAAGTCTAACAGTGCTGATGAAGAAGAACCTACCAGAGTTGAGATAATTAATTCTCGGAACAATAAGATTTATTGATCTGTTATGCTGACAAAAATGGAGCTTGTTGTGTAGATACTCAGGACTACGCGAATAGATAAGTTTGTGTAGAAACTGCAAATTGCGAATTTTCAAGTAATCAATTAGGCTACAACCCAGTACACCCTTGCTTAGCTCGGAAATATGTTCAAATTGACGAATGCGATATACATATCTAGCAGCGTTATTGAACGCTACAAGCATTTTATGCTGGGATTGACAATCCAGTTTACAAAAGACTAAGTGGAAATAAGATATATAGGGCATAATCAATTGTTGAACAAGCCAACGCCTAGTTTCTAATGGAGTATAGACAGCAGATATCCTTAACAAACGAAGAGTACAGTAAATTTTACCTATTATGCTATTAACGTGGTCAGTACAGGTCAGATTAGAATTAAGAATATATCCAAGATTTTTAATCTTGTGAACAAAATCTAACTGAGAGGCACCAATAAAAAGTGGGGGAATCCCTTGAAGACTTAGATCACTCCTCGCTATAGGTAACACCTTTGATTTTAGAGGGTTTATTTGGAGAAAGTTCCGGGTAGCCCACTTACATAACAAAGACAAATCATCATTAAGTCTGCAGCATAAATCTTCAACTAGTCCAATAGGGCGAGCAAGGTAAAGTTGGATGTCGTCAGCGTATGCATGGACTGTAGCATATCTACATACGGAAAATATATCGTTTATATAAATTGTAAACAACAGTGGACCCAAAATCGATCCTTACGGAACACCTACACTAACTGACTTAAGAGAGGAGATATTACGGTTAACTTTTACTTGTTGTTTTTCTCCTGTTTTTAAAAAAATGGAGTTTCCTGATTTTTCCGCGCTGCCACAGAAATATTGATTTACATTACCGAAAAAGTAAGCGTTTAGGAAAAATTCTTAAAATACCGCAAAAAGTCGAAAAATTCGTTTTTATCGAATATTTCCTAAACGGCTTCTTTTTCGAAAATATACAAATCAATATTATTTGTAGAACCTGTAATTCTCCACAAAAAAGATTCTAATACTTTTTATCGTTGGACTCACCATTTTCATCAAAAAAGTACTTGAAACCACACGGATTACGGCACAGGCCTGCATATATTAATTTTGTGTCTGCAGCCAAATGTCCCCAATCTTACAATTGAATTCGACTTAAGTCACCACATGCACTTTTCCAGAATTCAGAATGGCCGCCTCGCTCCACATTGAACATTTTGAAGATGCTCTGAACAAATTCGCATCATTCTTCCAATAAAAAATGTACGGATCCCGGATCGTAGTTGGTCCAAAAAATTTCCAAAAAATGAAATGTCCTAATTTCACTAAATTTCCAAAATTTCATCCAGTTTTGCTTAGCTTGAGTTAAAAATGATTATTTTTAAATTATCAAAAAAAAAATATTTGAATAAATTTTTCCCAATATGAGTTGTGTTAAATTGTGGAAAAAAACTATAAAATCGAAATTTACGGCATTACAACTCAGTGCATTTGCATGAAATTATAATCATTGGTTAAATTATATCCTGCAAACTTAAAGTTCAAATTTTTGAAGAAGATAATGATGTGGATAGTGAGACCTTCTATTTTATTTTTTTAATTATTTTTTCTTAGTCAAAATATTGTGGAAGAAATAGTTAAATTGATTGGTTTCAAAATATGATAGAAAAAAAATTTTTAATTTCTTACCGAAATCATGTATAAAATAGTTTCAAATCGTGAACTAACTTCTATTTCTTTTCTTATTCATCGTTTCAGCTATTCTCACATATTGCTGGTGCGTGGTCTATAGTGAATACATAAATCTCACAGAAGAGAATGCAAGAGGACGCTACAACAAACAGCCATATCGTCGTTAAGATTTCAACATTTCACAGATGTGAAAAAAAAAATTAATTTTATAAAAAAATATTTAACTAAGTTCAAATGATTTAACAGAAATTTTCTAAACTAATGCAAGAATATAAATGTTAATTTTTTTAGATGTGTAACTAATAAATAAATAATATTTATTTCTCTCTCAATTATGTGTAATATTTTTAAATTTTTAAAACTTTTTAAAATAGTAATTTTGTCTCGTAAATGTGTTGTCGCATTTTATTGATTGCTCACCGAATTTATAAAAATTGATGTATTTTAAGTGCAATTTATGTTTTATATATGAAATAAAAATTTTTAATCCAATTTTTTTTACGTCAAATGTTAAATGAATCAAAGCAAATCGAATAAAACTCTACAAACGTTTTTTTTTAACAAAATATGTGAAATATTTCATTTATTTGAACAGCATTACAGTAATTGCATTGTGGTCAAAAAAAATCAAAATACAGTACTCGTGTTTTGTTTAAAATTTTTTCAAAAAAGAAAAAAAAAGAAATTGTTTATGACTAACATTTTTAAATTAATTTAAATAATTGCATTATTCATTCTTATAATTCATTGCGAACATATTTAGGTTTTAGTTCCTCTATTCTCTTAATGAAATCTGTTTTTTCCAAACAACCATCACAGCTTTCATCCCAATCGTTGAGAATTTTCTTGAGGTCACGCACTTTCAGTTTTTTTAAATCAACAGAGTTTAAATCAATTTGTTTTTCTGCAAAAAAAAGAAGAAAGAAATGTTAAGCAATGTTTCGTTGTTAAATACGTAAAATTTTATATTGTTGATTCAGTTGAAATGAGAATGAATTGGCCCTTTTATTAAGACACACCAGAAATTAACCTTAATTTTACCTACATTTATTTGATATGTAATTAAGTAATCGATATCATCGATGCATTCATTTCAGAGTTGTTTTTTTATTGTGTAATTGAAAATATCGCTTACAATTCATAAGTAGGTACATAATATACACATAAAGTTTCAGTTTGGAGCCTATTAGTGAGAAAACGTTGAAACTTCTGATGGGTGCCTTACGGGTAGTCAAAAATTAATTACACATACGGCAGACTATCACGAGCCATCTTATTCCGTACAAACAACTTCATGGAAGGCACCTTTGGTCAACAGCTTTAAGGCAAAAGCCGCCTGTGAGAGATGGTATAGCATCTTAAAAAGCTATATGAAACAGTATTTTGTACCTTTTAAGTAGATAGAGGCAAGCCAAAGCGGTTTTATAACAAAGCCTGGGAACTTTTGCACACATCTACAAAGGACTTTAGATAAATTTCGCTCTAATCCCTTCTACTTAAAACTAATTTTTCCATATATTCAAAATCCAATTTTCAAAAATCAAGGACAATTCTTTTTTTTTTTTTTAAATTTAAGACGGATGGTTACAATAAATACATTGAACTTTTTTAAATAGATCAAAAATAAGTCTGTTAAAAAAACAAATGTTTTTAAAACATTTAATATTATTCAGCTTAAGAAAATTAACGCGCTGAAAATTTCATGATAAAAATTTCTTACACGTATATAAATAAAGAATAAGGTGCAGCACTTTTTCGAAATAATGGGAAAATCAAAGGTTGCATCAAAGATTATCTTACGAGCTGGCCTTATTACAAAGACTGCATAGTATGCAGTGCATACTTGGATTTAATCAAAACCCCCGAAAAGATGGCCGCCCGAGGCTTGTATGAAGGTCTGAACGACAAAAAACAGTGTTTTTATATAGTTTTTTTAACTTATCTCAAAAACCAGGAAATTATTGGTAGTGACTTGACCCAAATCTTTGAATGGAATTAATTTTCTACATTCTTAGTTTTTTTCTCATTACTCTAGAGTGAAGTTTGGCTTATGGAAGTTCCGGAAGAAGTTCAAATTTTTTCATTCAAAAAACTTTTTTTTGCTATAACTCAAAATTCAAGACACACACAAACACTTCAGACCTCAACATATGTAAGAAGTCTGTTTTGCTATAGTTTTATTTGCAAATCGTTATTCCAAAGGTAAACGTTTTCCCACTAGAGGGCGAAATTCTTAAAAAATAATTGGATATCATGAAAAAGCGACATATTTATGTTTTTGTTTTAAAATATATCCAAAATTTTGATAAGAAACTAATGTAGAAGTCAAGAGCTTTTGAACATGGTCTTTAGAATAGAAATCGGTTGAAATTTCCGCGAAATAAGGCAGTTTTTACATATTTTGTATTTTTTTTGTAAAGGTATGATTTTGGGTATTTTTGTTTCATCGCGTATTTTGCTTCCACAACTAAAAATTCTTTATGTGTACTACATTTCGTCAAAGCGTGATAAATAATATAACTTTCTAGACTAAGTACGTCGAAATCGGTTAGTGGTCTCTTAGCTACTTCAGCCTTAAAGTGGGGATGAGACACAGTATACCCAAAGCTGTAGGAAATTAAATCGCTTATTTCGTTCCTGATGGTCATCTTTCCACAACTAATAGTTTGCCAGCAAGAGACGGACATTTAGAAATTTGAATTTTGAAGTGACTTTTTTATGTTTTTAGTGAAAAACTTAAGAAAAAGTGAAGAGCTTTCAAACGTGGTCTTCAGAATAGCAATTGGTTGAAATTTTCGTGAGATATGAGTTTTTACATACTCTGCGAACCAAAAAAAAAAATAAACCGCAAGATAAAACAGAATTGAAATTTTTTTTTTTTTACAAATAGCGGCCTCTAGCGGACAAACATTTAGCTGTGGAAAGATGACCATTAGGAACGAAATAAAGCAAAATAAATTTCCTACAGTTTTGGGATATAACTGTGCACATTTACACATCATACTCAAAATCAGGCGTTTTTTGACGAAAATTAACTGAAGTTAGCATGGTAACCACTAACCATTTTCATGAAAACTTCTTTTAATAAATAAATAAACAAAAAATATTAAGAATTTTTTAAGTGTGTTACTTAATGACATTTTATATTGAAGATTGATTTTATTTAATTGAACTTTTTAGTCATATATTTGCAAAGATCGATTTACATATAATGCATTGATAGATTTATATGTAAATCGATCTTTGCAAATATATGACTAAAAAGTTCAATTAAATAAAATCAATCTTCAAAAAATATTAATAAATGAGTATGAGTAATTTTTGTAATTTAAAAAAACAACTTTCGTGACTCGAGAAAAATCATTATTTTAAACACTGCTATAAAGTAAACTTGAGCCAAAAAAATGTTTTCCAAAATACTGTTTCGTAGCTGTCCAAGTCTATGTTCTACCTTTTATTATCATTTTGGAACTCTTCACATTCTCAACCAATTCAATTTGTTTACAAAAACCCACTTGGGCAACTAAAATAGCAACTGACAGTTTCTGTTGCAGTCTGTAGTGCTAATTTTCGGATGACAACCAATCTGGTAAGCAATTTGCCATACGAAATAGGCGCAAAAATTTTAAATTTTTAATTCGATTAGTACTTTCAACTCACCATAACGCAGGTCACAAATCTGTGCATCCATCTTTTTCAGTTTTTCACAAACTTTCTCCGCTGGCATAGACCAACTAAGTGGCTTGCTAAGCTCATTTAAAATTCCTGTTGCAGATTCCTCCAAGCCGCCTAAGTAATAACACTAGTTAAAAAAAGAGAAATTATTAAAATAACTGGTTTTAAACTTGTGTCCTAGCCACCAAGTACGCCCACACAAGTGAAGGCTTTCTTCTCATGAATTGACACTTACGAATCTGTGTTCCTTATTTTTTTGTGCTTTACAGAATTTCTTAAATTCAACTTCAATCAGTTTGAAATCTTTTTTGGTGGCATCATTTAAGGTATCAGCAAAACGTCTAACAGTCTTAACACAAACTGGAAGAAAAGGGGCGGCATAAAAATTGGAAAAAAAGATATAAAAGTAAATGCAAATGCAACAAGCAGTGGGCGGCTACTTCATAGGTACATCATGTATGTATATTTCCTAGGCCTTCCGTCACCACCATATTAGCAACGTCAACGTCACTCACCTTCACAGTCTTCCTCTTTTAGCGCCTCGCTAAAGTGTGCCAGTAAGACTACGGCAAATACGGCGAATATAAATTGAGTCTTCATTTTTTGCTTTTTGTTTATGTGTAATAAATAACTGTAAGAAATAAATGAAAAATAATTAAAACTTTTTATGCCAAAATGTGTTGACAGATTTCTCCATCCAATTTTCTGATGTGCTCTAATTGCCCTTCTTCTTCTTACAGAATATCGCGTTGTGTCTTGTGTAGTTTTCCATGCCAATTTTATGGAATTTCTCACTTACCTTATTAAAAAACAATTGAATATTAACTATAATTCGATTTTTAGTTTAATTTCTTTTATAATTTCCTTTTTATCAATCTCTGGTTCTTTCTCGCCCGGTAAATTTTACAAAATGAACACAACACAAATTTGACACGAATATGAATGAACTTGTCGATTTCTCATTGGCTGAAACAGCTACGTCACTGGATGAAATGTCAAAATTATACTTCATTGTCAAATGGCTGATTGTCAAATGACTTTCGGAAGCGTTCAGAAGGTTGAACCGGAAACTAAATTTAATTTGTACGGAAATGAACTCGAGTCAATTTTCCGGGACTTTTCATAAACAAATAAACAAATTAAATACGCTTCTTTTAATATATACACGTACGTTCTAATTATAATTAACTAATTATTAACTAATTAATTTCAGAGATATAATGATTTAGTTTTATGGCTCACTGTGGACTTTTCTGCGGAAATTACCATATTTCGTTTCGAAGAGAGGAGAGAGGTGATTTGACTCCATTACCTTATTTTTTACGAAACCAAATTAAACACAACAACTAAGTTCATATGAAACAAATATTTTTAAAGTCCACCCAGAAGTTCTTAACCTATAGCGGTTTTTATAAAATATATATCCGGATCTTCCGATATATATCCGAAAGTCGATTTCTTAATGCATAATATTTATTTATAATCTTCAGTTTGGAAAAGTCAATCCAATCATTCAATCAAATCAAACCTCTCGAACCCATCAAACCAATCAAACCAAACCGGTGGTGGGCAAAACGCTGCCTTTTCATATAGGATAAAACGAGACAAAAAAAAAATAGGAGAGAGAATTTTGCATAGCACCGAACCAAACCAATCAAACCAAAAAACAAATCGCATAACCCTGTAAGAAAATTGATTATTGGTAATTGAACAACTCACATAACCCTGTAAGAATAGTGGTCAGTCATCAATAAATAATAAAAAAAATGCGAAAACAAAATAAATATATTACTTATTTTAACATAAAAATTTTCTTCTTATTCGAAAATGATTAATAGGTTAATAGGTACTTAGGTAGGGTTTTTATAAAATCAAGTTTTCTATCCATATTCTGTAGAATTCAAACTCTGGCAACCATTTTTCCTTGAACTGACTCCATCATTTGATATCTACTTTTAGTTTTACATTTAGATGCGACGCACACTGGAGACTCCAGGTTGAAAACCACCCAGAAATCGCAATTTTCATCGAAATAAAAAAATTCTTAAAGTGAGATATTCGTGCTGAAGTGTGGCACGAAGCTTAATTTCCTAAATATGTACTAGGCAAAAAATGCTTGGAATCATCCAAGAAATACTTGAGTTTTTTTGGATTTTTTTTTGGAAATTTTTTTTTTTTTTGAATAATTTTTGCTTTTTTTTCAAACTTTTTCAAAAATTATTCAAAAAAAATTCCAAAAAAAAAAATCACACGTATTGCTTGGACGATTTTTTTTTTCGTAAGAGCTTTCCTCTTGAGTAAAAAAAGATTTTTGCCTTCCGCGAGCGTTTAAAAGCTAAAAACTCCCATTTAGCGTCCGAATCCCATCTTGAATCATACATCATTTTAAAGCTTATAAATCATGCTTTAATTTGAAGTACTTTTAAAAAAAAACCGATGGCAGCTTTTTTTAAAAAAAAATCAAAAGTATTTTTAAGTGTAAAAAATTTTGGTGAAAAAAATTTTTTTTCACCAAGAAATATTTTTTATAAAAAGAACACTTGAAAATGAATGGGACCATTAACTTAGATTTATCAATTTACAAACTTTAGTGTAAGCTACAATATAAATTTTAGGAAAAACACCCTTTTCATGAAAATGACATTTCATGAAATGAATTACATTTTTCAAGGTAACTCGGCAATTTGATAAAGTCACATTTAGGAAATTAAGCTTCGTACCATACTTCAGTATGACAAAACGAATATCCCACTTTAAGAATTTTTATATTTCGATGAAAATTGCGATTTCTGGGTGGTTTTGAACCAAATCACTTCTATAGCCCCATTGTGCGACGGTTAGTGCTGTCGTTTTGAAAAGTTTGAGCGAAGTGAAATTTTGTAAAACGTGTAGTGTTGTGAAGTAAAATTCTGAAAAAGTATTAGCGAAGTGAGCACAAAAATCACAATTTTATTTATTCAATTCATTCATTTTTATGCTTCACGTAACAAAATTTAAAAATATATTTTAAAAAAATTTGAAAAAAATAAATAAAAAATATCTTAGGTCAAAAATTTACCGAAATATGGCCGGCCACTCGAACATGGAAATTTTGTTCATGCGGTCGAAAAAACGGTTTTTACTCAAAACAAGGCATCTTACGAAAAAAGTGTCTGAATCAAAAAATGCTTAGAATGGTCCAAGAAATACGTGTGAATTTTTTTTCAGAATTTTTTGGAACTTTTTAAATTTTTTTGATAAATTTTTTGAAAATTATATAATGTACCCAAAAATTAAACGTATTCTTTGAATAATTCTAAGTATTTTAGGCATTATAAAATTTTCTCGTAAGACGCCTTTTTTTGAATATAAAAAAAATTTAAATGTTCGAGTAGCCATTTTTCGGCCAATTATTCACCTAAAAAATTTTTTACTGAAGCGTTTTAAAAGAAATTTTATCTACTTTTGTAATATTCTGCTATATCTTTACCCATCTCTGACCCTAAAACAGTTATAGACAAAACAGTTATAGACAAAACAGTAAAAAACACAAGAATTCGAAATGTTTGCTTTCTTTTATTGGTCTATAAACTATTTCGATGGCAAATTTAATTCTCTACAAAAAGTTTACTGTGAAGTATATCGAAATTTTGCTTTGTTCACTTGATATATTGAAAAAACAAATTTCTTTTCAGTCAGGGTGGGCATCGGGCATAAAAAAAGTATGTTTCTGAACTCTCATAAAAATACTAGACAAATTTTAAGGCAAATTTTGGATTCAAAAAAAAGTGAAGTGATTTTATGAAAGGGGAAGTGGCGAAATGTTGTATAGGGGGTTATCGTGCAGTTTAAGAAAATTCCCCGGGAATCTTGATTCACGATAACCCCCATAATTTTTTCTATTAGGCACAGTGGAGTGTGTAAAATGCTTACAGCAATATTATTACTGATGGAAAAATCAAAAGCTTGCTCAGGGCTTTTTGAAGTGTTTTTGATGTTTTATCAAACAACCTTAAATCTAAATAACTACAAACTTCAAATTAAACATAAAATCAAGATGTAGTCGTATGATGTTGATTTAAAATGTAGCATGAACTTTGTGGTAACATTTCATTAAACACTTGAACCCTATCTTTGTATGGAGGAGATGAAAATCAGCAACGGAAGTCCATCGTCAATCATTGTGTTGGAAACGATCGGTGGAACAAGAAATACATACATGGATTCAGAACGCATTGGAGAGAGTTGAATGCACTAACAGTGTAGCTGCGCCAACCCTGTCAGGTTATGATTTTCTTGTTTAACTTGCATTAAATTAAGAGCACAATAATATTTAACCTTGCGTCCAGCCGGTTAGGAAAACTGCTATCTATTAGCAATATTCAAAGAATTTTTCCTTTGCTCGTTTCCTGGAAATGCAAATAGTAGTCGTATAAAATACATAAATGTATAAGTTCTAAGGTAAACATTGCGTTATAACCGATTGATTAGAGAAAAACTCCCCAAAAATCATAAATTTCGATTTGCTTAGAAAATTTTATACGTATTGTATATTTTTGCTTATTCATTGCAACATTTTTTAGAAATCGTTTTGTTTATAAACAAAGAAATTATTTTCAATTATGGATTTTGATTGTGATGCACGTGCTATAATTATAAAGGTGCAAAAGTACGCTTTCTTTCTAAAGAGGGGATTCTAGTATGTCTATGTAGTTAGGTATTCAGTATTTCATACTTAGGCATTAGAGTACCATGAAATGGCGTTTCTGCGATAGATTAGACAAAGCTGGAAATTGTGTGGTGAAAAAAAATAATGTGAATAGTTATGACTAGGGCTCTCAAATCTAAGCTTTTGCTTCAAAAAGCTTATTTTACGTACACAGAAAAAAAACTGACGGTAAAATTAACTATAAATTTTGTATTCTATAGTTTTTCCAATTTTCTATAGGAAACAAAAACAACAATTCAAAATCAGCTTTACTTTTCTAGAGTTGAATTCAACTGTACATTTTGTATTCCATACATTTTATATTTCATCTGAATAAAAGTTTGAGTTGAGTTTTTAACAGGTTCATAAAATTCTCACATTGTTTAAGAATAAATCAACATAAGTTTGCTCGAGTTGTACTGATATTTTTCTAAACAGTTTTAACTGTATTGTAACAGTTTATATTGTTAGCTGAACTTTTTAGAAGGTTATATTTACTGTAACTGCGTTTGATAGTTTCTAAACCGTCTAAACTGTAGATTTACAGAGTTCAACGGTCCAAATAAAAAAAATCCGGGTTGGTGCAATTTCTATCGAAAATCTTGGTTAAATGTTTTCACAGTACCTAAACTTTTAACAGTAACTGTACAGTAGGGGAAAGTGGGGAATCGTGGGCCATGGGGAATCGTGAGCCACCGCCACCTTTTGGCAGTATGTCGAGATAAATAGTTAGATGCAACTGTAATCGTTTTCTCTTAGCCTCAACTTATTTTTACATTGGTTGTTGACAAACGTACGCGTTTTATTTGCTTTGTACAATACTTGCCCAAAAAAAAGTATCTGCAAAACTTTTTTTGCGTGTTTGATTTCCATCATTCTTGGACGAATTGCTACGACAAAACACAGGTAAATATGTTTTTTATTATCGTTAGACCTTTGCCTTTCAACATACAAAAGTAATTTTGCATGACACTTCAACAAGTCAATTACACGCCGTTGTTTTGCAAAAAGTAGCTTGTGGGGAATCATGAGCCACTTCGTGGGCCACCCGTGTTTTGACAGTTTTCGTATCAATACACATTTGTATGTTGTGTTTATGATGTTTTGTGCAAAATGGAGGCTGTGAATCAATAAATAAAACAATAAATACATATTTTGTATCAAATTTTCCTATTTCTTTGTTAACGTATCTGATTGATCGTGCATAACCCTTCTTCTTCATTTTGTCGATTAAAATAACTTTACTTGTCATTTCAACTAATTCAATAAAGTTTTGCATCATAATTGTTTGATTTTTACTTAATTACGGCGGTGGCCCACGATTCCCCACCATTTTTGAAAATCGCAAAAACACTAATTTTTTTCAAACCACGAAAAGTCGGAAAAACAAAAGAGTTGTTAGAAAGTGTAATAGTCAAAAGTTACCTAACTTCATGTAGAATAACATACCATATTACAATTTGCAAATTTTTTTTTTTTTTTGAAGATATTTAACAAAATAAAAACGTGGCCCACGATTCCCCACCTTCCCCTACTATTTTCACAGTAATTTTACTGGACTGCACAGTAAATTTAACCTTTACTGCGCGTTGGTGCAATTTCTATCGTTGAAATCGGTTGGATTGACCGATATTTTTTTTTCTGTGTATAATGACCATTTTTCCGGTTTTTTTCATATTCAACAGTAACATACTTATTCATGTATAATTTCGCAGTTTCAATTCAATTCTGGTACAAATTCATTGTAAAAATTAATAATATGGCATTTCACAACCTCAAGGAAATTGACATCGAAAAATTGTAAGCTTATGAATTGGCTTATTTTGAATTCTCCGCCGTAATTACAATAGATGTAGAAAGAACATTCTTGATGTTCTCTTCATTTCTACATGTAAATCGCAGATAAGTAGTTTTTCTTTGAAAACATCAAGAAGCAATCAATCTATTCTTACAATAAATCAGTTACTGAAAAAAAATACACTTTGCAAAATGAAAATCGGTGATTTCCGTTTTCTTAAATTGGGGTCAAAATGAATAATTAATTGCTTATAGAAGATTGCTATAAGAATTGCCTTTTTAAAAATAATTCATGAACATATGCTGTACAAAAACTTCAGCCTTAAAACTTAAAACACTTTAGTATGAACACTAAGTTTATTTGTTTAAATACGTGTACAGTATAGGGAATTCTAAGAGCATATTTAGGTGTATATTTTGTCACTTTTCAGAGCTTTTTTAAGCTCTAAAAATGTGTTTTTTCATGCTTAGTTTTGAGAACCCTAATTACGACAACTATATTCTACGATGCTTAAACCATCGAAAAGATTCCAATAATGGATGGAACATTTTTTTATTTTTTTTTTTTTTATGGAAGATTTATTTGCAATCTATCTAATGATAATAAGCAAATTAATTAAAAAGTTAATCTATTAACAGCAATTGTCGCACTCCAGTAAATACGACATTTAAAAAAATTATAAGAAATTTTGATTACATATATAATAAAATACAATTTATAGCAAATTCAAAATCTAAATGGTAAATCCAAAATATGATATCGCTTTAGTCTTTTGATTTCAAATGTTTCATCCAATTAGCAAATAGCTAAGGGGTTAGTGTGGTGGTTAAGTCGTTCTAGATATCTGTCACTGAATTTTTTAATTTCATCTTTGATGGTTGGGATACGGAGATCCTTGGGTATATCTTCGTTAGTTATAAACCATGGAGCTTGAGAAATCTGTCGTATAGTTATTTATTGATAGCGCTGTAAAATGTCTATATTCGAATTGCATGCTGTACCCCAAAGTTGAATAGCGTAAGTCCAAATAGGTTTTAATATTGTTTTGTAAAGAAGAACTTTATTTTCTAAGCTAAGTTCAGATTTCGGACCAAACAGCCAATACATTTTCTTATTCTTTATCTTTAGATGCTCTCTTTTTGCTTTAATATGTTGTTTCCATGTAAGTCTTCTATCAATATGAATGCCGAGATACTTTACCACGCTACTTTGTGGTATTGTTGAGCCACCAATATGCACACTAGGGCAATCGCCTCTTTTCATAGTAAATGTGACATGTACTGGTTTGGTTGCATTTACTTCAATATTCCATTTTTTAAGCCACTTCTCAGTCTTATCTAAATGCATTTGTACCAGACGCGATGCTTCAATTGATTTGCTGGATGCAATAATTGCAGTATCGTCTGCGTATGTTGCAATAGTAAGATTTTGAGGAATAGGCATATCGGAAGAATATATTGTGTAAAGGACACATAAAAAGAGCGATTGTGCAAATAAGATTTTATTAATAAAAAATAAGGAGCTGGCAATAGTTTTTTGATTTTATACAGCAGTCCGGGTTGCCAAACTTTATCGAATGCCTGTTTAATATCTAAAAACACAACTGATGCATATTGCTTTTTTCCACGGTGACATTGTTCCACAGTACCGTAATTCAATCTAAATCCAAATTGATGTTCAGGGATAATGTTTTTTGCTTCCAAAAGTGGCAACATTCGCCGAAGAAATATTCTTTCGAAAATTTTTGAGAAAGACGACAGCAAACTTATAGGGCGATATGAAAGAAGCTCATTTTCTGGTTTGTTTGGTTTTGGAACCATAATAATTTGCGCACATTTCCACTGAGAAGGAAAATAACTCAATCGCAGAATTGAGCTTTATATTTTAGCCAAGAATACAATACATTTCCAAAGATTGTATTGCTGATTTTCAAAATTTGAGTATTAGACTCCATCTTGTGTCAAGTTTTGGTACCACTAGCTTAAAATTTAAAAGGCTGGGAGCTATTTTTGAAATCACAGCCTAAGCGTATTTTATATAGGTTTTCATACAAAACAACAAAAAAAGTAAACAAAATACAAAAATTATCATAACTAAAAACTACAATTTTCGAGTTACCAACTTATACGTAGGGCGTATCGATTTGTATGATGGAGAAATTCTAGGCTTGGGTTGGTTATATAAGGAGCCTCCTTCCACTGCTTGATTTGTTTTCTTACATTGATCAGTCCTGGACAAAAAAAAAGTCCCAAAAAACATATTCAGGCAATTTTTCAATTCCGGTTTCGATTTCAAAATAGGAATGAAATCAATTTATGGTGCTCTGCGTTTCGAAATTGAACACCACATCGGAATTACGTTTCAGTAAATCGGATTAAAACCAGTAGCCAATTTTATTTATCGCAATATAATTTCAATTCCATTTTGTTTTTCAAAACGCAGAGCACCTTAAGATTGATTTAATTTCGACTTCGATCAAAATCAGAATTGAGAACATACCTGATTATTTTGTCTATTTCATTTATTTAACAGATACCTACATTTTTTGTTTTATTTGAATAAGTATCTATTGTGGTCAAAAAGTCCAACTATTTTCTTGTAACAAAATACCTTTTTAGTTCAGTCAAATTTCTTTGTTTCTAACTTATTATGTGTTCGTTCACGACTGTAGAAAATGCAGAAAAGTGATAAATGCCAGTTAAATGTTACTCATACGACGTGTTGTACGTGATAAAATAAGAAATAGTTTTGCCATGGCTATAACTAACTTTTGGAAACAAAAATATATTAAAAGAAAATTGTTCATGTTTCAACATTTTAAAGACATTATCGTATACTTTAAAAAAAAGTTGTATTTTACATATGGACCGTTCTTTATGGATGGAAATAGTCGAATTTGCATGCTACTACTTAGTTTTTAAACACGAATGTATCGAAATATGAAATCAAAGTACTGTGGAAAACTTCGGGCCTGTATGAATCCCCCATTACTACCCTCTTTTAATGATGCATGTAAATGCTACTATTTTATTTCAAAAACTAAAATACATACACATAACAACATTAATTGCATTTATTTTGTAAAATCAGTTTTTAATTTATTAGAAAATTCCCAAAATTAATAATGGTTTTTTCTGCGAAAGCACGATTTTATTTCAAATTTAAAATCCCAAAAATGTGTATCCTTTATAGATTGATTGATTAATAGTTCTATGAAATACCACAATGCATGCCAAATCAATGAGGTTTCTTCAAAATATTTAAAAATTCTTAGACGAGTAGTTATCGCTATTTATAAAATAATTTTGCTTTTTTTATCTAATATTTCTTTTAATTTATTTTAATTTTGTTAACGTAGGTCACGTTCCCTTCATTAATTTCATTAAAATAACTAACGTAAAAAAACACTTACAAGAGAGCAAATCAAATAAATTTAGCTCATGCGCTCTTCAGCGCATATTTGTGCTTACTCTCCAAATAATTTAATAAAGACTCTCAGCATTTGTTGCTGCTAATTTGAATATAATCTACGAACTTTGTACGATTATCTCTCTCGTATATTTTGTTTGTCTGGACTTGGCTTCTTATTCAAATGAGCGCAAGTCTCGTCGCACCGGTCTTCGCCCTCGTACTTATTGGTCCGGTTTTATATATTAAGGTATTTGTTGGTTCACATGCCGTTTCTAGCGCGATTTTCTTTTGCGGTTTTGCTCTTGTTCTCCGCAGTCTCAGTACTCGGCGAACATTTAACGTGTAAACGTGCTACGCTATCGCCGCTACGTAGTAACAGTGACTAACAACGGAACGCGGACAAAATACGCTATCGTGGTGGAATTAACGAAAAAGAACATTTGGCTTAAAAGAAAAAAATGAGAAAACTTAATTTCACTCTGACGTAATTCATTTTATTTTTAGAGAGCTAAATGTTTTTTTTTTTTTGTTTTTTTTTTTTTGTCTTGCATTGATTGTTTGAGTTTCATTATAAAGCCGGGTTCTCTTCGTAAATTGTGCACAGTAGTCGATAGTATTTCATACGGGGCAGAGCTCAAGCTCAAGTAAATTTTAATTAAAAAGAAAATCCCAAAAATATACGTACTCGTAGTATCTATTCAAAACGTAAAAGAGTAAAAATTACATATTTCTTTTTTTGATAATAACGTAGCAACGGTCAAAACCAAAGCAAAACGTGCGAATTTTATTTCATTGAATATTTAAGGAATTCGTTGGTGTGTTGTTCAAGTAAAAAACGCTTTAATTTTAAAGCAGCGAGAATTCCTAAATTGTAAATTAAGTGAATCAATACATATTCTTGATCAAAATGTCTTCAACAAAATTTTTAGCGGTTGTTCCTCAATCAGTGCAAGCTGGTGATAAAATTCGAATAAAAGGGATAATTCTACCAAATGCAGAAGAGTGAGTTTCAATTTCATTTATTTAATTATCAGTTAATTTAAGAAAAACTATTTTAGCTTTTATTGAAAGTATATAAAATTTTGGGACCTATTTTTTACGAAGCTTCGTTTCAAAGAAACCCATTCTAACTTGCTTGGTTAAGGCAATTTAGTTAAGCATAAACCAAATAAGTTGGCCATATAAAGAGCTATTCGATTTGTGTGAGAAGTTTTAGTTAGTTTCAAATGAACTAGCGAGATAACCAAAAAAAAAATGTCAACTGCATCCGTGAATTTTAAAAATTCCCAAAGTGGAATAATGAATTGAAAGTGAATAATGAATGAAAAGTGATCCTAAATATGAAAAAAATTTGTGTTTTAAAACTTAAGATGTTCATATGGATTTTGAGCCGCTTAATTTGAATCTGCAATTTATTTCTCTATAAGTTCAGTAATTTTGGAGATATTGGCCATTCCATTTCGTATTTTAAATTTCCGCCTTGAAAGAAAAATAAATTGCAGATTCGGATTAAGCGGCTCAAAATCCATATATCAGTTGGAATTAATTTTAAAGGTTTTTTTCGGTTTTTGAGCATTTATTTAGAAACAACGGTACAATGTATATTATTCAAAGTATTGTCCATCGTTAGCTACAACATTTTCCCATCTTTCTGGCAGCATATGGATTCCGCGCCGGAAGAACGACTCGTCTTTTGAGGCAATCCACGAATCGACCCATTTTTTGGTATCCTCGTAAGAAGTGAAGTGCTGCTCAGCCAAGCCATGCGTCATCGATCTGAATAGGTGGTAGTCGGAAGGGGCTATGTCTGGGCTATAAGTCGGGTGGGGTAGCACATCCCAATTCAGCGCCTTAACGTTTCCTTGACGGTTCTTGCAACATGTGGTAGTGCATTGTCATGTTGAAAAACCACTTTGTCGTGTCTTTTGGCATATTCCGGCCGTTTAACCTTTAGTGCTCAGCTCAGTGCTGGTTTCGTTAGGTTTTAGCAGCTCATAGTACACGACACCCTTCTGATCCCACCAAATACACAGCATAAGCTTGGCGCCATGAATATTCGGCTTGGTCGTCGATGTTGATGCATGGCCGGGTGGTCCCCACGATTTTTTTCGCTTAGGATTATCGTAATGGATCCACTTTTCGTCGCCAGTGATAATACGATGCAAAAAACTCTTCCTTTTGTGCCGTTGAAGCAGTTGTTCGCACATGCAAAATCGCCGTTCAACGTCTCTCGGCTTCAACTCGTACGGCACCCAATTTCCTTGCTTTTGAATCATTCCCATGGCCTTTAGGCGTTTCCCAACCGTTGATAAGTCGACTCCTAATGATTTTGACAATTCTTGAAGGGTTTGACACGGGTCTTCATCGAGCAAAGCCTCCAATTCCTCATCTTCAAACTTTTTCGGCGTGCCCGGACGCTCTTTGTCTTCCGTATCAAAATCACCACTTTTAAACCGACGGAACCAGTACTCACAAGTAGAAATCAATGGAGCATAGTCCCCGTAAGCCTCAGTAAGCGTGCGTTGTGCTTCAACCGCTTTTTTCTTCAAATGGAAGCACAAAAGTAAACGTTGGAACGAAAGTCGACATGTTCACAGAGAAAAAAATATATGTTGTTTACACTTCAGTGGAATGACACATACTGAAAAATGAAGCTTAGACAATGTGCTTTGAAATGAATATAATCACAGGTGTGCCCGATGCGATCTATTGATAGTTACGCCATCTCTTAGAAAACCTTTAAAACTAATTTCAACACCTGATAAATAGGTTAACAGTTTGAATTTTAAAACGAAAAAATTTTCCAAACTACGGACAAATACACGGATAAAAAAGTTTTATAATTTTTGAAGCAAAAAACGATTAAAAATTACTGAACTTTTTTTAATCTTCGTTCATTTTACATATTTCTTAAAAACTGTCCATCAGTTTTACAAAAATTTAAAATTTCTTCCTTAGCACTATAGTAAAAATTACTAAACAGGCATACAATTTTTTATTTTTTTTATTTTTAAACAGTTTACTTATATAAAAAAAAAGACTATAAAAAAAAACTATAAAATTTAAAAAAAAAAATATTCTTTTGTTTGTGTTGGGTGAGATTTGAAACTTGGGAAATCTGTCGTGTGATAAATACACACAGCCTGACACTCATTAACCACCTGAACTACTGCCATCATTTTAATAAGGTTGACTGGAACTCTTTTTGTTTTAAAATAACCGTCTACCAAATTATCCAAAATTTGTTATACTGCTTAGTAAAATTTTATAAAAAAATGTGATTTGTAACTGAATCAGCTATGAATATTTCCTGTTGGACACATAAAAATTAAGGGTTTGGAATTTTTACCCAGCTTTCTTAAAACTTTTTATACGATTTCTTATCATTTATTATAAATATCGTTAAGCTACTGGCTAGTTTTTCTTGACCTGACTCACAAAAATACCTAAACCATTTACAGCCCGTTTCTGATAATTTTTATATATTTTTTCTTTCCATGCAAAGGACCACTTTTCGGTTTATAAAATTATTATTACCACGCTCTCTTGATAGAGTCCACCTAGATTTCGCTCTGAGCTTGCACCTATCGTCGTTAGTATTTATGTGTATTTTGGTTGCTCATAAAATTGCATTTTAAATGTTTTTTATTTGTTTTTTTGTATGGGCGGTAGGCGTGTCCGTTGCAATTTCACTCATTTTTAGTCTGAAGAGTTATCTTTGACGACGAACGTAGTGTGATAGTTTTCATTAAGTTATCTTGCTAGCAAAAAATATTAAAATGATTTCAACGGACGGACAGACATTCAGACGGACAGATAGATAGAAATGGCTATATCGAATTTAAAAATATATATATACTTTTCTAAAACTGCCACACCTCCTTCTCTGCATTACAAATGGAAGGACAAAGTGAATATACTCTGGGTGTAGGGTATAATAAGAGAAATGTAATTTAACCATAAATTATTCATCGAAATCAAATATTTCATTGCTTTTTTCACTGACATATGACTTAGCAATTTGATTTTAAAATCTCATTAATTTAACACACATTATCAGATTTTTTTTTGGTTTATTTTTTGTTTTGCCTCTCTAAAGCAATGCTTACTTTTTTTAGGTATTATAAATTTTTCATAAGAAACTCTTCTTCTTGGCTTAGGCTGTAAAATTCGTTCATCATCAGTGTGTCTTCGACAATTATATTGAACTGAAATTTTGCTAGATTTTTTAATTTGATGGGGATGATGTCATGTTTAAAGTTGAGAGTCCAAAAGAAAGTCATAGACATGAGCTTTTGGGCTCGTGTAAAGCGAAAGGAATCAGAAAATCAATAAATACTTGGTAAAACGGCGCCATTGATGTTATATTCTGCACATTGTGACCTTTTTATGTTTCTTAGAAATATGAGCACAATTACCAAGAAATTGCATATATGTACATATGTACAAAATGATGAAAAATACATAGCATTTTTAACTATTGCATGTTTCTGGGGTAAGCCATATTACCAGTCAGAAGAGTGAAAAAATATATATTCTTGTAAAAGTTGAAATTGAAATATGTATCGTTAATATCAAAATTCTTATGACATACAGAGTTCAAGCGATAAATCTCTGTTAAAGGCAGAACTATGTAGAACATTTTAGTCTAAAACAGGATTACTCGTATATGAAATGGAACATTGTAAAAGTGACAAAAAACCATTCTGGCAATTAATCACAAATGGCGTTTACTTACGAATATACAACTGGCAATCATAAAAACTTTCCAATGCTAGATAAGAGCTTACGATATAAACTTTTCGAAATCTACAAATAAAAGTTCAAAATTTCCTAAAATTGATAAATTCGAAAAATACCCTTACATACTACTATTGCATTTACAATCTTGCATTGTTTACTACTTCCTTTTTAGGCTATAAAGTTAATGTAACGTTTATCACGCGGAAATTATTGAAATTTTTATAGTATTAGAATGACAATAATGTGACGAAAAGACATTAGGAACTTTAACAAGTCATAATGTATTGTATAAAAGTCTAAAAGATAACCCTGTTTATTAATGGCCAAAGTAATTGCTCTTATCAATAGTTACATATAATGTAGCTTAAACATGAATAAGTCGCATTTCTTGTTCATTTTATCTTATCTTTTCCAAAACAAACATTATAATGACGATAAAAAATTCAATCAAGTATTGGTACTTTTTATATGTCGTGTATATTATTAAAATTATCTCTGTTCACATTGTTAGTATGAGGTTCAAAAAGATATTAACTCTCTCTCTCTCAATATTCGACAACTTGTATTCTTACTCATATGTAATTTCATTGGAAAATTGGGGAAGAACACCCAAAATACAAAAATTTTAATTATGCACTTTAATTGTTCCCATGCGAACTGATATTGCATGTGCAATTCTCTAATTATAGACACATCCTTAATTTGCTGTTTATTAAGTGGGTGGGTTTTAAGGCATGTGGTTAGTTGTAAGTATTTAAACAGATGCAAGTCATTGTAATAATCTGTTTGTAAATAAAGCTAAAAGTGATAATTTGCTTACAACACTGTAGCAAAGTGTTATATAAACAGAATCTTTTGAATTCTCCTAATGTAAAATTTTACGATATTGATTCATAAGAGAGAGACAATCAACATCGAAACCTATACGTATCTTATAATGAAGCATTATCACGAATGAATTATATTTTAGAAGTGAGGTGAAATGAAAGAAAAATAGTGCCAAACGTGATATGTCAGATAGAACCTACCTAGCATCACTAGTGTTGCTGATTACGGATAAATAAATACCAACTTACGTAATATAAAACTCAAACGTTGCACATACGTCATGGAGAGCAATTAATTTTGCTATTTGTTGTCGCGAAAAGTTTTTACTCTCACTTCTTTAAGATTAAACTCCCAAATACCCCCTGATTGAAACATTTCTACGTACGCCAATGTATATCTGATTAGAAACATTTCATTATTGACGGTAAATTTATTTATTTAAAAATACTTTGCATGGTTTTTAGGTTTTTCACGCTGAAAAGAATCACAAAAATATGTATGAGAAATGTAAAAGATCACTTAATGCTTGAGGAATGTTTGACTTTCTGACATGATAAAAGATAAATTCATGCTAGGCATCATCCAGCAGTTTTCTATCCTGTCAACACAATTCAATTACAAAATAAACTCCAAAAAGTAAATTGCTTGGAAAAATTAAATTGAAATTGGAAAAAATGGCCCTTTTTGACGAACTTTTCGATCAAAGATATGAAAGTATAAGAAAAATATGCAAAGCATATTAAAATTTCAGGGGGGTCACTGTTGTTCGATTTGTTAATAAATCTGTTCCGTTTCGAAACATTGTTGCTCTAAAATTAGTTTTTCGTATTTAATTTTTGCCTTTCCTGCTTTGTATTTTGAAATTTGACTAATAGTGTTACTGCTTTTCAAAAATATTTACAAAAAACAATCCGAACAAACTAGGGAATATTAATTGGATTTTGTATTCGACTAAAAATTATTTCCGAATCGAACAACAGAGTGACCCCCCAGGTGAATGTATTGTAAAGGAACAATCATTTTGTGCCTTTCTTTTCACTCCCTTTTACTCCAGTTTGCGCATTTAAAAACGCTTTGTCTTTGTGGTTTACACGCAGTCTTTGAACTATAGTAGGTACATTTCTATTTTTAGCAATTAGGTCGTAATTTCTCTAGTTCTTCTAATTTTTTTGCATTTTATAATAGCTAATTTAGCTAAAATTTTAAGTAGACATTCTAAAATTAAATTAATGCATATACATATTAAACTCTACTTAAAGATATAACATTTCAAAACCAGTTTTGAGAAATTAAGTCAATCGAATAAATTTAAAGTGAATATTATTATCTATTATTTATTTTTTTTTTTTTTTTTTTAATTGGTATATTCATATTTTATTTAAATTAGTTTTGTTTTTGTTCTGCATTTTCAATTAAATGCTTGATTTACCCTGCAGATGATGATATCGCTCCAATTTCTATGACAACATATGCAAATATTTGGCGTAGCAAATTATGTGTGAATTGATTGGTGTTTTGGTTATTTTTTTGATTAGTATTCATGATAATGCTCAATGATATTTGTATATAAATTATTTGATGTACATTTGTTAAAAATGAAACAGAAATCATTAAATAAGTACCAGGTTTTGCTTTTAAAATAATTTAATCAAATATAACTGAATATTTAATATAACAAATCTACTGGAACGCTGCACCGTCGATAATAAAAGAATTTATGAAGTTCAAGCTCCTCAGAAAAAGCTTCGATATCATTTCGACAGTCAGTCATAATCACTAAATTATGGGTTGCTTTCAGCTCAAAGTTGTCTCCGTGATCGCATACAATTTCATAAGAAATGATGCAAATAAACGCACTGCATAATTTTCTCCAAAGATATGAGTGTGATTATTTAAGTAAATTCGTTATATAACATAGGGCGACAAAAATTTTTTTTAATTCTGAGGTCTTAGTTTTGTGAAAAAATTCAAATTCACCACGGTCATCCGACATCTGGGGTATAATTTATTTGTCAGGATTGACTCTAGTTCTCCAGATATCCTTTTGGGGGATATTTGAAGAAGTATAACACTCACAGCAAACAGTGTAATTAATTTTTGTTAACGACATCAAAAACTCATGTTCTTCTTCGTTAAACCTTACCTTTTAACTTTTCCAGTTAGATTTTTACTTTCCAAGTTATCACTCATTTCAACTCCATACAAACAAAACAGCTATTTTTGCTCTTAAAAAAAAACAAGGATTTCGGGAGAACTAGAGTCAATTCAGACAAACAAACCATATCCTATGTAATTAATTACCTCAGTGAATTAACTCAGTGGATTAACTCAAAAAACTAAGGCAGCGAAAAAAAATTAGTCCATTTTATGGAGTTGAAATACCATTACTTCAATGGTTGATTACTCGGAAAGTAAGAATCAAATCGAAAAAGTTTAAAGTTAAGGTTTGATAAATATGGTAACGCCTTTTTGATTTAATCACCATAAATTGATTACACTTTCTACTGTAAGTGTTATACTAAGTACTTCAAATATGCCCCAAAACAACTATTTATGCACTTTTAAACAAGGATATCTTGAGCACTAGAGTCAATTCCGCAAATCTGACATTACTTATAGTTACTCGAAATTGACTCCGAAACCTTATGCCGCAAAATCAGTGTTGCCCTGTGTTATAAGTATGTCACTTAATTCTGCAAAATGCAAAGTGGTATGGCTTCATACATTTTTCAGAAAAAAAATAGAAGGAGTGTTCCAATATCAATGAAACTTCGCATGCATAATAAGATATAGCAGTTTAGAAATATTCCGAAAATGAGCGTGATACGTCAACGGACACGATCATATAGTACTATTCTTTGTCTCCAAAATGAGCTATAAATTAGTTTTGTATAGTTTTTCTTCAACAATATACGATATCTTCAGCTAGTTTGTGAGCTCGCATTGATAATCACATGACCTTTTTTAGAAAATTATTGAATTTAATGATTGACATGAAATATGTCGAAATATTGTGACTTAAACTGAAAGAGTAGATCTCCACCTTTAATTTTTGTATAGTAAGAAGACGTAGCCAACTTAGTAATTTTCCGAGGAATTGCGATAACGCAAGCAAAATACACATAATTACTAGGGATAGTAAATACAAGCTCTGAGCAAAAAGTAGGCGAATTCGGACTAGAGGGCATGGCACCTCCCATATAAGCAAAAAGTTTAAAAATTCTATACTGAATGCGTTTTTTGAACATAATAACAATACTTAATTTGAGGAAAAGAATTAGTTTTCAGAAAAATTGTCCTGCAACAAAGCAAAGCAGCTCATTCCGTTGAATTTGAATGAAAAAAATTTTATTTATTTAAATATCTTGGCAGTAGCCAAAACAAAAAACAATTGCGTGTTTCTTGTAATTACCCAAATCTAAGATTTTTGAGTTAGATCACTGTTTAAGAAAGCGTGCAATGTGTATTTTTGTTAAAAGAGATTTTGCTATTTTGGTCATTACAACATTTTTGAATATTATTAGTCAGAATGACTTTTATGGCATTCTGCAAGAAAGTTTGTTTTTTATATTTCACTAATTTAGTAATAAATTTACCTTTTGTGATATACATACAAAATATCACTGCATGGAATGGGTTAAATTATTCGGTTTCAACGATTTATTACTCATTTTTGATTACCGAATTGAACGAAAAATGTTCAGTTTCAACTGGATATCAAACAATTAATTGCGTCACAAATATACGCAATAGAAAAAAAGTAGTGAAACAACCATGTGCTACCTACGAACAGCTGCAGATTTCATATCATAATGTAAATATGAATTTTGGCCTAAACAACGAAGGTGTCACCACCTGTTGGTTATTGTGCTGTATTCATGCATAACTTAGTGATTTCTTCTTCTACTTTTTTTGGCAGTATGAATCATAGACACATTTTTATGAAGAATTTAAGTTATAAATATCAAAATTAAAAACTGAACTTTGCCTCTAACTTGTTAATAGAATTATAGGATTAAGATTGTGATGTTCTGTTGTTATGACAACAAAAACAATTATAGTACAATCATTTGGGAGAAAAAAATGATGTTACCTAGAAAGTTTTGCGGGATTTCTGCAAATGAGTTATTTTATAGATTTCGATGTGCTCTTTCAGAATTTCAACTTTGCTACCTCGTATCGTGTTCGCTCGAGCCGCCATATTGGAAAAATGGCGTCCAAAATCAGTTTTTTACAAATATCTCTTTAACGGTTATATTTAGAGAAAAATTTTTTAGGACAATGTTGTAGCTTATAAAATTTTCTATAAAAATGACTTTTGAATTGTTTTCGTACGACTTATAACTCAGGAGATATCTTTATTCAAAATTTTAGAAAAATTAGTAAATTGTGAATGCCACTTATGAGTAGGCACAGTGATATGTCAAGCTTATAATTACGATAACTTATGAACGGTGAGTTGCACGTTTAAAATAAAAACACCTATTTATAGGAAATAACATGCGCTACAAGCTACATATCATTTTTTTTTCATATCACCTATAGTTAAGGAGAAATTTTTCCCACAAACCTAAAATTTTGAAAAAAAAAGTTTTTTCAAAATGGCTCCTAAACGGTTCGTCCTAGAAAAAAAATTGTTAATGCATTTTGTAGAACGTTCAATTCCCTATAAGAGTCTATTCGAGCTGTTTTTTCGTCAGACTTACCCTTCATGAGATATCGCGACTTGAAAATCATTCAAAATTGAACATAGTAGGGCGCATAGAACAATATTCAATTTTGAATGATTTTCAAGTCGCGATATCTCATGAAGGGTAAGTCTGACGAAAAAACAGCTCGAAGAAACTCTTATAGGGAATTGAACGTTTTACAAAATGCATTGACAATTTTTTTTCTAGGACGAACCGTTTAGGAGCCATTTTGAAAAAACGTTTTTTTCCAAAATTTTAGGTTTGTGGGAAAAATTTCTCCTTAACTATAGGTGATATGAAAAAGAAGTAATATGTAACTTGTAGCGCATGTTATTCCCTATAAATAGGTGTTTTTATTTTAAACGTGCAACTCACCGTTCATAAGTTATCGTAATTATAAGCTTGACATATCACTGTGCCTACTCATAAGTGGCATTCACAATTTACTAATTTTTCTAAAATTTTGAATAAAGATATCTCCTGAGTTATAAGTCGTACGAAAACAATTCAAAAGTCATTTTTATAGAAAATTTTATAAGCTACAACATTGTCCTAAAAAATTTTTCTCTAAATATAACCGTTAAAGAGATATTTGTAAAAAACTGATTTTGGACGCCATTTTTCCAATATGGCGGCTCGAGCGAACACGATACGAGGTAGCAAAGTTGAAATTCTGAAAGAGCACATCGAAATCTATAAAATAACTCATTTGCAGAAATCCCGCAAAACTTTCCAGGTAAAACTACCAAATGACTGTACTATTAGCACTTTTTTTAATATTTATAAATGAATTCTTCCAATTGACATGAATCGGTATTGTTTACAAGAAACACCCACAATAATAACGCACACGAACTATTTTTAGAGAAGAAAGTTTTGGAGAAAATTAATAAAAATTACATATAAACTTTGAATAAGTTTGGTCATACCTAACCTCAGACCTCATAGCAGACCTTGAAATATACTTTTTTAAAAACTTTTTTTTAAGTAAAGTCAGACTTTAAACTTTTAAATCATTTAGATAAAAGTTTAAAACAACTTAAAACTTTTGAAATAAATTTAAAAAAAAAACTTCTAAGAATAAAAGTCAAAAAAAAATCTTTTATTCTTAAATAACAAAAAAAAACATCATTGTGAAAAAAATACTTTCCAAAAAGACCCAGTGACTGAAGTATAAGAAATTGCACACTCATCTATAGAGCTAGAAGATTAAAGTTTTTAAGAAGTTTTACAAAAAATTTATAATAAAAGTGTTTTATAAAAGTAAATTGAACTCGTTAGTTGGAAAAATTATATCAAAAAAATAGTGAAGTGAACAAAAAAAGTGAAAAAAAAAATTTGGTTCGATTGTGGCCACCCTTAGAAAAATGGGAATACAGTGAAAGTCGCCTATAACGACACCGCTTATAACGTCGAACCGCTTATAACGACCCTTTCTCAGTTGTTTGGTTGGTTTCTTCATAAACCTTATGAGCATTTTGTCGGTGATAACGACCGTCGGATATAGCGACAAGCCGGATGTAACGACCGAATTTTGTTACATATTTGTTTTTTTTCTGTCGCTTATAGCGACGACATTTGATAATGAATAAAAAAAACTTGAAAATAAGTAGTAGGTTTTTTAAGAATTTTATTTGATCTTTTTTTGTTGAAAAGAAAATAAATTTTTACGTTTTTTATACCCTACACCCAGGGTATATTCACTTTGTCCTTCCGTTTGTAACGCAGAGAAGGAGGCGTGGCAGGTATAGAAAAGTATATATATTCTTGATCAGCGTCACCTCCTGAGTCGATATAGCCATGTCCGTCTGTCTGGCTGGCTGGCTGGCTGGCTGGCTGGCTGGGTGGCTGGCTGGGTGATGTGTGTGGAAATACACTTTTTGGGAAAACTAAGCAAGATAATTCAATGAAATTTGGTACCCTGCCTCCGTCATCAAAGATAGCTCGGGGGATTGAAAATGAGCAAAATCGGTTAACGGACACGCCTACCGCCCATACAAAAAATATATTCAAAATGCAATTTTAGGAGTATTTTTCACGACAATGCAACCAAAATACACATAAATACTAGAAATTGTAAGCGCAAGCTCTGAGAAAAAACTGAGCGAACTCGGACAAAAGAGCGTGGCACCTCCCATATAAGCAAAAGCTTCAAAACGCTATACTGAAAGCGATTTTTGAGATATTCGAACCAAATTTAACTCAGACACTAAGAACTATAAATGAAAGCTCTCGACAAAAATTGGGTGAAATCGGACAAGGGGGCGTGGCACCTCCCATATAAGCAAAAGCTTCAAAACGCTATACTGAAAGCGATTTTTGAGATATTCGAACCAAATTTAACTCAGACACTAAGAACTATAAATGAAAGCTCTCAACAAAAATTGGGTAAAATCGGACAAGGGGGCGTAGCACCTCCCATATGAGCAAAAGTTTCAAAATGCCATGCGGAAAGAGTTTTTTGAGATAATCCAAACAAATTTCACTCAAATACTAAAGACTATAAATGCACGCTCTAAGCTAAAACTAGAGGAACTCGGACAAGAGGGCGTGGCACCTCCTATATTAGCAAAAGCTTCAAAACACTATGCTGAAAACATTTTTCACTCAGACATTTAAAACTATAAATGCAAGCTCTGTACAAAAACTGGGTGAACTCGAACAAGAGGGCGTAGCGCCTCCCATATGAGCAAAATTTTAAAAATACTGCAGTGTAGGGTATTTAATGTTTGGCCAGGCCAAATTTTACACCCTTACTAGTTTTTTTTTAAATTATCAACAAGCAAAAACGAAAAAAGTAATTTTCAATGTAAATTACAATGTTCAATCCGAATCTGGCCTCAGAAGGAGCGATTTCCATGTTCTATTAGAAACCCCCAAATGTATAAAAATAATAATAATGTGATAACCACAAAAATCTCGAAAAACCAAACTTTAAGGGTAAGATTTTCCAAAAACCGGACAAGATATTCCACGGTTCAGCATTGAAATTTACATTGCAAATTTGTTTCCTTGTTTTGGTTTGTTCATAAATTTGTAAAAACTCGTAAAAATTAATTTTTTTTGTAACATAAAAGTTCAAAAAAATCCTTAAAAACACAATATTTCGTTAACGCGATCAGGTAGATTTTTCGAAAATACAATTTTTGAGTCTGCAAACAAATGGGAAATGAACTGCATACTCTAGTTTCTAAGATTATTTTTGTCATACCTTTTTTTTTTTTTTTGATTCAAAATCAATGTGAAGACCATTTGGTAACTGAAATTCAACCCAGAAAATCGGCTCGTTGACCGATTTTAAGAAGCTTTTTCTTTATATTTGGACTCCGGTGAATAACTTTGCATAAAAAAACAAGGACTGGGACGACATCGAGGTAAAACCTAATTCAAATGAGTCGTCACGTATTAAATGCATGCAAAAAAGGATTAATTCAGTTGTTTTTAAAGAATTTCATTGAGTACGTAATTTTAATAAAATTGATAGCAAATGCAAACACCGTTTTTTCTTTTATATATTAGCGTTAATATCGGATATAACGACCGCCGGTTAAAGCGACCGGTTTTGCGCGGTCCCTTGACCGTCGTTATAAGCGACTTTCACTGTATATGTATGCAGTTAAACGCAATCAAAAAGGGAAGAAGGCAAAATTAATTTATTTTGGAAACATTGACTCACACAAATTCAACAAATTTTGCTCAACGGCTTGAACAAGATCAGCGTCACTAAAAATGTCTTGATCGAAAGGCATCATGCCTGTTGTCCTGAAGCCAGACCTGATTGTCTTCGGCGTCAATGCCTGATCAATTGTTTTGAAGATTAAGCCGGCTAGGTGACGTTATTTTTAGCCCTTGTTGGCGTTGCTCTTTTGACAAGCATGAATTTTTTATACCAATCTGCTCGTCCGTCCACTTGTCTGGAAACTCAGTACCAAGATTTTTTGCAAAAAGGAATGCCACTTTACCACCCACGTTTAATGAAAAACACTTTTTTTCTGCGATATGCGGTCTAGTTCTGGTTTTTAAATTTAAATTAGTAATGGTGGCATCCACGACGATATTTCAGTAAAACGCTTGAAACAAAAAAAAGGGGTGCCCACACCCAAAGCAATTCGGGGCCCATACTCGACTTTAACAGCCACCTTGAAAAACAATAAGCACATTGTCACGACACGCGCTTAACATTTGTCAGAACAGCCGCATTTGTTTTCTGTCAAAAGTTACGGGGGGTGCCACACCCACTCTTCCCCTACCTACTGGGTTATTAGTACACTGAGTTTTGTGGGATCAGTCATTTGAACGGTCTAGTTCTGGTTTTCTATGTATGCGCGTTTGAAAATTTTACACAGAAGACCCATTTTAGTAAAATGCCACTCATACATGTTGTGCGTGATTAAATAGGAAATAATTTTAAAATGGCTATTACTTTTGCAAATATTAAGATGAATTATACACTTTCACACCATTTTATAGATAAAAACTTGCGTCTTAAGAAAAAGCAACGTATTTCACATATTGGACGTTCTCTGTGAAATGGGTCGAATAGGCATGTAACTTATTTTTGAATTTGAATGTCTTGAAACCAGAGCAAGCCGAAGAAGATGAAAGAAAGCTTTTTAAAGATTTTCTAGAGTTGTTAATACTGAAAGAGTTGTATATTAATTATATGTATTTTTGCCTTGTTTTTGTGTTTTTATGGGTGTTTTACTCAAACACACTGAACAGGAAGCTCCAACCATCAATGTATTTTCATTGTTGGTAGCTAATAATGAAAATACATTCCTAAACATTTGCAGACTAAAAAATCTTTCCAATCTTTTTGGGTTGAAATGCTTTTGAAAACCTTTTTTTTTTTTTCTTTTTTTTAAAGTAATAGCTTTATATCACTGTTCTTAATTCTTTCCAACATCTATATTATATAGTTTAGTTATTAAATGAAATGTTTATACTGCATTTGTTAAAAAAAATTATTATTTTCTTTTTAGGTTTTCCATAAATTTTGCTAACGAAACCTGCCACAGTCCACTGGACATCACATATCACTTCAAATGGATACTGCCCGAAAATGTTATCGTGGAAAATTACAAACAGAATGGCAATTGGATGGATCACAAAGAAAGCGATTATACTTCATTCGATGGTCGGTTCCCAAATGATGTTAAAAATAGTAGTAGTAAAATAATGTTTAAAAGTACTAATCAAAATAGCATAACAAATGGCTTCGAAAACGTTAATCACAATACTGATGGTTATAACAATTCGTATTCCATTTTAGGGCCAACATTTGCCCTAGAATTTGCATTCCAAGATGATGGCATCTATGTGTATTTAGTCAACGATGATGGACGTAATCAGATAACACATTATGAGCCCGAATTTGAATTATCCGATATTGCATCGGTACAAGTTTGGGGTGATGTGGAAAAGATCAAAGAATTGACATTTGCATATGCATGAAGATGAAATAAGACGTAGAGAGCGCTTGAGAGAGAGAGCAAGAGAGCATAAATAGGAAAATATTGACAAAGCAATAGAAAATTTTGCGCACAATTCCAATGTTAGTACTAAAAGAAAACTCCATTGCTTCGAAATTTCATGCTAAAGTTTCTGTTTCTCATGGTATATCGTAGTTTTTTCTCTCAGCATTTTTTTGCATTTTTACGCTAAAGTATTATTACTTGCCTTAAGTTTCTATTTATTTCACATACATACCTACATACTCTACATTTATAGTTATACACTGTTTACAATCAATTATTAAAGAATGCATTTTAATTTTTCAAAAATATATCGAAAAAGAAAACCACAGCTACTTAAAGTCAACTACTTGATCATCGTCACATCTCACATCGTCACCACTGACTTTGGCACTAAAGTATTTTTGCACCGTAAAAATCGCCTTTAGAGCACAGAAAATGCAATGCAACGCTGAAATTAGACGCCATATTGAATGAGATTGCGTAGAAAGTAATAAGCCAAGCTCTGCAAATACCGCCACAAATGCTTTACTGATACCGCTAATGATCGTGTAGCCACGCCTTTTTTTAGCTTTATAACTTTTAAGTTGCATTAGTTAAGTTAAAAACTATTGTACTAAAAGCCAAAGATTATTTTTTAAATTATTTAATGTATATAGAAAGTAAAATTTAATTTTTAATTTAGAAAATGTATTTTACTTTTTGATTGTATAAACAAATATTTATTTACCTGATTAAAAATGCATAATTTATTTATTTTTGCTAATTGCTAAATGGCAGCTGTTGTAAAATTTTGTTCAAATTAGAAATAATTTCAAACTTTATTGCTATAAATACAAGTGGTATTCGAAGAGTGACATAAACGTGATGTTCAATAACTTAGCGTAGGTATTGAAAGTATAAACAGGCTATATGTAAAAATATTTAAAAGTCATTGTTCGTATACCACAAATATTTTTAGATAAGTTTTCCTACATATTTATACGAAATTTGTTGAAGCAAAAATTTTTGTGAATGATAAACTTACAATAATAAGAAAGTTTTTAATATAAGCATAAGTATTTATTATATGTATTTATTTATTTGAATGGAAATCAAATTATGGAATTTATTATTAATTAATATATAATTATAAAAATAAGAATAACGCACAAATGCATGAAGTATGAAAGAAAAGAAAGATAAATTTGAAAAACATCAATACGTCCAACGTAAAAGTTAGTAACGCGAAAATCGTAGTTTTTAGTTATGATCATTTTTGTATTGTTTTCGTTAAAACAAGAAAACTAAAAACAGTCTAGAGTCTAATACGCATATTTCGAAAATCATTGTCCCATAAAAAGTTGGTAACTTGAGTTACAAACTTTTACATTGGATGTATCGACATATTCTCTAAAAATTATTTATATTTTTTTTTTTTTTTTTTTGTTGAAAATATAAAAACTATAAATTAATACGAGTGAAATATCCCAGGCTCAATTTAACAACCACAGTACATAATTTAACTATAGTTATTAAGAGAACTCATCTAAATTAATTCACTATTTCTATTATGCACATTTATATTTTTAATTTTATTGATGAAAAAATAAACTATATACTAAAAACTCTGCTAAATTTTGGTTTTTATTTCGTTTGATCTTTGCTTTCTACAAATTGATTGAAATACCTTTTGCCGCTTTTATTTTTGTTGCTCATTTTGAAATTAAACTATTGCCTACACGTATTTAAAATTACATACAAAGTTAAAGGCCTAATTTAATTCTGAAATGCATGATTTAGAAATATATACTTAATACAAGTATATCCCCATTTGCGTTGCATCACCTTGTCTTAAATGGAGATTGTGTCATAGCCAAATTTCCCAGTAGATGTAATATGTGACGATAAATTTTACATATGTACCAAACCTCATCTATGTATGTGACTGGAATATTATAGTTATAGAGATATAGGTGGTTATCGTGAATAAATATTCCCGAGTAATTTTCTCAAACTGCCGTGCATTCTCTATTGCAGTTTAAGAAAATTCCCCGGGAACCTTGATTCACGATAACCTCCATAATGAATTTTTAAGAAGTGTCACCACCCATTTTCCAGTGAACATTATTTGTCCTGGTGCTATTTGCACTGGAACTAAATATCAGCTATCTGCGTCAAGTAGTATCAGAGACATGATGAATCAAAATTAGTGGGGGCGTGGCATTGTCTACTTAACCATTAAACATAATTTGTCCTAGTGCACTTTAAACTTTCCGAGTCCAAAGGAACAAATATACAAACAAATAGACAAAATTTGATTTTGGAAATAAATTTAATGGACCAGATCAATCTAAATTAGCTAAATTTATTGAGTTTCATACGAAACCTCCAAAATTTGTTTCCGGTTTACGTGTTTTTGATCTACAGGCAGACAGGAAAGTTACCGCATACTCAATTTTGACTCAACAATGTACATAAGTTTATAACCCAAAATTTAAAAATTTGTGCCATTTTACTACCCATATGTCATCCGACTGGTTGTCAGAAATTAATTACTTAACTAGTAATATCTGTATAAAGTTAATCTTGTTAAGATAAATTAAGACTAATCCTTATTATAGTGTGTCGTCCTTTTTCGATGATATTTATCTCTTGTCACTACTTTCCTGAACCTTTTCCAGGAAGTGAATATGCTGTCCATAAACCTAGTGACACCCCTAAGGAGAGAAGCATCACACTTGATGTATTTATTTTGTTTTACTTTAAGATACCGTCAAACACTGGGAGGGTTTGTATGGAACGGCGGTCATATATAGTAATAATATCCCTAGGTGTTGAAATTTAGTACAGAGGTTTCTTAAATTAAAAGACTAATGAATATGAACAAAATCCGTCGACCGACACGCCTAGCTCCCATATAAGTTAGGGCAGAGTCGAAATTTTTTTTTAAAATGGATATCAATTTCTATTAATTTGACAACGCTGATTTCAAAAATGTTATAAATTGTGCGCTATCTTTTACAGTTTTCAAGTTATGAGAAAAAACTTTATGAGAATGGGATTTTGTTTGTTTGTGTTATTGTTCCCTATTGACTCGGAAACTAACTGACCGATTTTAAAGAAGTTTTCAAATTATGTTAGTATAAAAAAGACTTAGGTCGCAGGCTTAAAAAGTGAACGGTGCCACGCACCTCTAAATATTAATTAATCATATCTCCAAAATTTACTGCCGCAGATAGATGAAATATAGTAAATATGTAAAAGTCATTGCGTGAAATATTTTTCGTTGAAAAAGTGGGCAATGCCACACCCTCAAAAACTGTACATTAGGGTGTCCGTTATTTACCAAGTTCTTCGTTTTTAAGAAAGGACCCTACAAAACGACGGGCGTAATGGCCAGTAATCAGATAAAAAAGAAAAATTTCAAAAGCTTGCAATATATAGCGTGCCGTTCGCGAAATTACTTTCTTCATACAAAAGTGTATAGGAAAGTCTTCACTCGGTGTTTTCCATCATTTTATAGTTTTAACAAATTTTAAGAAAATTTTAGAAAATATGTTGTTTTACGTAATTTATAAATGACAAATTGCCGTTGAATTTGTTAAATATGCAGAATTTGTTTAAGTTTCAAAAACCGTAATGTCTTCTCATTATCTATAGCAAGGGCAAAGTTTTAAAATTCTGAAAAAGTAAAAAATGTTCAAATCGAAACATCTCGGAAAACGCAGTTTTTTTCTCTAAATTTCAATTTGTTTTATAGAATACATAGCACTTACCTTGCGGGATATGAAATATTTTTGTCAAACATTTTTAACAATTTTCGCTAGTTTTCCATATACCTCAAGGTAGTTTTGCGTGTATTTTTAACTGATCTCTTAAATAGCCGAAAGAAAAAGCTTCAATTTCGCATCAAAATCTAAAACTTATCAAAATGTTGCCGAAGTGAAAAGTAATTGAAGGTGCACGGATTACAGAACAAGCTCGATTACTTTCACATCAAAAAAATTCCAAGAATGACTTATATGTATAACAAAAGGTCACTGTAGGAATTACACCTTAAGAAAGAAAATGTGTTTTTGTATTGCACCATACACAAAAGCCTCCAGCAATTTGTAAACAAAAATGCTTCAAAAAAACCTTGCTATTATTAATGAATGAAAACTTTGCACTTACATCGGAAATTATGGTTTTAATTTTTCGCGAATAAATTGCAGAACTTTCAGCAGAAGCCGTAGTCCAAATTTTTCAAAATTAGTTTTATTTCATGGATTTTTAGAGCGAATTGGTTTGTTTCAGTTAAATTATTAAGCTTATAAAATCAGTCAATACAGTTTCTACCGCGTTCCAAAAAATTTTGAAAAATATGACTTTGATTGCTTTTGCCAAAAGGAATTCAATTGTTTACAACAACATGAGTTTTGCGAGTTCATTGGAAAACATCTCAACCGCAGATTTATTTCAACACTTATACGTACAGTAGATGCATAAATTTCGTATTTTCTATGCAAGTTGTTTTTTTTCACTTCTAACAAATAAGCAAACGAACAATTGTTTGAAAAATAATTAAAAGAAAAATATGCACAAATAGACACGTCCAAACAATTTGATGTTTAAGAAATTAAATTTAATGGCACAAAATATTTTTAGAAATTAATAATAATATGAAAATTTTGATTTATATGTTATGAATATAGAATGACTTGAAAAACTCCACCTTAAATATTACTACAATTACTCACGGGCTTATTATATGTATGTAAAATAAAACATTCTTTTTTTTTTTTTTTGGTAGCATTTGTTTTGAAAAAATGGTTTCTTTATTTACTTAAAACCTAAAAATACATTTGTAAAAATGTACTCACATTTTATTTAGTTATAAAAGACTTTCGATTACAAATTACTTTTGTATGTTATACATTTAAATTGTAAAAATTTACATTTTACTTACAGCACTTACTAAACAAAAGATGACATTTAAAAAACATAAAAATTATGGATTTTCCTATATCAACATAAAAGAGCGTGCGTGCGTTCGTAAAATTATTATATGTTTATAATTAACAAATATATAAAAATTACATTTAAGGGGACATTCGCCTTTGTAATTGAAAAAAAAAAAAAACACCATTAAAAATTTTATTATGAAAAAACTATTATATTTATTGACAAAATTTCTTTTGGACATTGTTAAATATTGGGTGGTATTAATAAAAAATAGCATTTGCTTCAAGATAACTTTTGTAGTAAAGTAAATGCAAATAGCATTTGCTTAAAATTGGTATGAATAAAATTTATGCTTGCTATAGCATGTTCGAAAATTCGTAACTAGCATTTGCTTTGTCATATTTGACATAATTTATTTAAAATACAAATACAATTTGAAATAAATTGAAATAAATAATAAAATTTTTTTCTGGAATTGTTCAAAATGTGCAGGCAAAATATGAATTATCATTTGTGCACAATACAAAAAACCCGCTCTCTAGAAGCGCTTGGAGTGCTGCCACCAAATCATCAGTTAAGCAAGACTTTGAATAAAACTGTATCATTGAGCGATCTGTGCGTAATTTAAAACAATTGCGACAAAATGATATGCCGTAAATACTATGCCCAATGCATCCAAGAACTACCAATTGCCGCAAGGAGAACTGTGGACACACCAACAACTTGCGTCATGGAAGAAATTGAAGCAGACGTCTATAATGTATCAACATGTGACAACGTTTCTGGGAGTTGGCCAGGAGACATGCCTTTTTTTTTCATGTGCAAATGTTGTTTTTTTTTTTTTGATTGCAGGGGGCATGGATATAAAAGAATTGTATTAAAAAATATATTTTTCTCATTCAATGGGGTTTTGCTAGAAATAAAAATGCATATTCTTATAGCACAAAACTTGGTGTACAAATTTGCAAATTTTTTACATCGACTGTTAGCAAATCATCGTGGGCAAAATTATTCTTGGTCTCGAGTCTTGTTCTTGGTCTTTGCAAGACCAAGACTGCTATGGTCTTGGTCTTAGCCACGATAATCGTCAAAACCAAGATAATCGTCATGACCAAGACTGCTTTTTAGTCTTGGTAATTTATAGTTAATAGGTGTTTCACGCCTGTTTCGAGGATAAAATCATCCCTCAATTTGAAATTTGGAATCTTAAAAACCAAACAGCTTTTGAAAAATAAGGTTTCGAAGTTTTGAATACTCAATAATCTCTAAAAATGTCTTCAAGACTAAGACCGAGACCAAGACTTAGTGACCAAGACCAAGATTCAATATCAAAACCAAGACCAAGACTCAATGTCCAAGATCAAGACCAAGCCCAAGACTGCTATGGTTTTGGTCTTGGTTTGCTCATCACTACAGACAACGCAACTTGATTGATGTATTTCGCATTACTAAATACATGATTTTACGTCACGAGTAGTACGTTCACTGATGCGGCGATTCAACCCCTGTTCTTGGCTTTTTACTGATTTTACAACGAAAGCTGTTTGCCAACACAATCGACACAAGGTGCAGATTCATTTTAAGTAATTAAATTTAAAGTTTAATTAATATGTATCCCTTTGAAAATTTACGGCAACCAATAAAGAACAAGATTTTTGCATGATTTATGTGTAAAAAGTACCTAGCAAACTCTCGTAGTCAGCTAGAGAGCAGACTCAAAATATTCAAGCAAATGCTACGAGTAACGTCTTTTTATTCATACCAATTTAAGCAAAAGCTTTTTTCGAATATAGCAAATGCTAAAAAATATTTTTTCACATACGAATTGAAGTAAATGCTACAAATTGAAGCAATTGCTTTAAGTTTTAGCAAAGTAAAGTTTTATTAATATGACCCATTGTCTAAAAAATATGAAAAAATTTTTTTTTTTATTTTTAGTTTCCCTTGGCTGCTGTAGAGGGCGTCATCCAAGTTACTTTTTAAACGGTAGGACATGTTGTAGACCTCCTGTAACAGATTTTTGAAAAATTTAAAATGCATTTTATTCTTGAGACTCAAAACTATACAATAAGCCTCTAAAATTCATACTTTTTTATATTTTGAAGTTTTTATGAATATTTATGAAAAATGCGAAAAAATGGCATTTTTTGAGGGTAAGTAACCCACGTAAAAAAAAGGGGGGGGGGGTATTTTTTAAAACTTTCAGGGGCATATTGTTTAGTATTTTTTATGAGTAATCGAATGCTCTTTGTTTTTTTAAAATCGGTTGAGTAGATTCGGAGAAAAATGTCCTACCAGTTTGAAAAGTAACTTTTGGATCACGCCCTCTACAGCAGCCAAGGGAAACTAAATATAAAAAAAAAAATTCATATTTTGTAGTCAATATTTAACAATGTCCAAAAGAAATTTTGTCAATAAATATAATAGTTTTTTCATAATAAAATTTTTAAAAAGTGTTTTTTGCTTTTCAATTACAAAGGCGATTGTTCCCTTAAGTTAAATATAAATTAAATAAATGTACAAAAATATGCGAACACAATATTAAGTCTAACTTAGTTGTTGCTAATACTAGTGACTTACAAAACTATCTATGTATGTGTTTATGTGTATGACGTTATAATTTATTAAGTATGTTTACAACAAAAATAAAATAATTAAAACTACATTTAATGGAAATGTGTTGCACAAAATATTAGAGTTTTTTGAATTCAAATGTACATAACTTATTTTATTTAGTTTAAATGAGATTTTTTTGAATTGTTAACAAATACAGAAATACGGAATTAAAATGGAATATAAAGCAATAAGAACTACGCTATTAATTTCAAGAATTTATGTATTCAAAGACTAGGTTCCTTTTTTAACACTAGAACTACTCGCACAGTTTAAAGTGATGGTATTCACCCTTATCATTGTCAATACGACTGCAGTATTTTTATTCGTATCATAGTAATAATGCGCCACAAATTAATATTATTTTTAATTTGTGCAGCTATTCGAATACTAAACCCTTTAACGACCAGCTTCAAAAACGCGGAGCGATTTCAATATAATCATTAGTAAAATTTGATAGAAAGGGGTCTACCAAAACTTTCATCCAAGCAAATGGGTTGCTGGCAAACATACTTGCCTTTAGTCGTTAAAGGGTTGAAACAATGAAAACATAAATTTACATGTACGCACATTGAGAAAAATCATATAAAGCAATTGCATATTTTGAAGTGAACAGAAAGAAATTTGGTACAGAAAATCTTCTATGCAGGCGAAAGGGACGAATTCACACTTTATCGTACACGAAAATTCGCATTCATTCCGTTCGTATGCTAATTTTTATGGCATAATTCATATTTTCCTTAGAATATACTACCTATTTCTAGTATAATTTCGGGAGAGTTCATAATTATGTTGCTTTCCTTATAAATAGTAGCCCTCAGCATAGTAATCAGCATGAAGTACGTTTAACAATTGTCTACCTTTTTATTAATTAATTCTCGTATAAATTTAACTGATTTTTTTACGTTTATAGGCGCTTAACTGGTTTTAATGGAATAACTCCCAAACCATAAATTATTTTTTACATAAAATGAAAGTTATTTGTAGAGTATGTAACTCCCCAAAACATTTTATCGTGCGATTCACCTGTCATGAGTTATCGCAATTTGAAAATTAACACAATTGTATTTACGCGTCAAGAGAAACACGGCTATTATGTCAAATTACATAGCTTAAGACATTTAAAAATGAAGTCACGCACAAAACAAATGCATTAAAAATTAATTCATGCTCAAAACAAAACTCCAAAGGCCAATGCAGTTTAAAAATAACGATTTTACAAACACAAAAATTTCAATTTCAATTTGAAGAGAATCTCTTTCAACGAATTTCTGTGTGTAAACACATTGCATAAGGAATGCATTGAAAATTTTGTCAACAAGCTCCAGAGATTTACCAGCAAAATCACTTTGTATGAATGCTGACTATTGATGTATAAATTCGCATATCTTAAACATTTGGCGCAGAAGTTCTAGTGTTGCTAACAAAAAGTTAATTTACAAAAAACTGCATAGTGTCTGTTTTCTTTTTCTTATAAACTTGTTATAAAATATCATTAACATACTGTAACATATTTCTAAAACTGATTTCTTTTTTAAGTCTTTTCTTGCAATAAAATCTACGATATAATTGTAATATTTTAATTTACATGCATTAATTTACTTTAATATTATTTTTACTATCATTTTTCAATTTTTATATGGCCCATAATTTCACCTGTTGTTGAATTCACAAATTGCGCTTGTCCAAATTGTACTAAATTTGCCAGTGATGTTGGTAAGTTCAAGACGGTAGCATCATGACTACCTATTGCTTTGACATTATTCGAATTATTCGGATCGCTGGATTGTGTTATAGTTATTGTATTGTTAGCCAAGTCTTGTGTAGTTACAACGCCTGCAGGTAATTGTAAATGCATGATTTGCTGTTGGGGCTGATGTTGCTGCTGTTGTTGGTGTTGTGTATTCGGCGGCGGCGCTTGTTGTACGATTTGAATCTGTTGATGATGTTGCTGCTGTTGTTGAGGGTTTTGGTGCTGCGATACAGTAATTGTTTGTTGTTGTTGTTGCTGCACTTGCTGCGGTGTCTTTTTTAAAACTTGTAAAACTTCATCCAACTAAAAAAGGAAAAATGTTAAGTTAAAATTTAAGACTTAATGTTAATTGAATTATTTTTTTTAATTTTTATCGTTAAGAACCTTATGCAATATTTTTTTTGTTGGTCCCTGATTTATGTATATATGGCGTAGGTATGATGGTTTTTTTTATGTCATCGTTTTAAGAAGAATTTTGTATATTTTTAATGACTAAGCAACTGTAGAGTTAAGCAAACGAACTCTCATTAGTGGGCATGTCTGCGGATTTTTTTAAGGGACGTGGCACTGATCACTATAAGTTTTAATATCCTACCTTGGAGGTGCAATAAAACACGAAAAATTTGTAGTTCCTAATTTCATGAAAATCTTATACCGTATTTTTCATTTAGAGGCGTGGCATCATCTACTGAAAAACATAAAGCATATATTATCGTTCTTTAGTGTTAAGCATATCTACATACGGAATTTCATAAAAATCGATGCAGCGATTTAGCTGTAAAAGCGCATTTTCAATTTAGGGGCGTGACACCGCCCACTTTTAAGCAAATGAAAATTTTGTGCACTCCTCCCACTAAGTAACAACCTTTCCAACAAAAAAAACTAGTAAGGGCGTTACTTTTGACCTGTTCAAAATTACATGCCCTACACTGCAGCATTTTGAAAATGTTGCTAATATGGGAGATGCCGCGCCTTCTGGTTTGAATTCACTTAGTTTTTGCTCAGGGCTTGCGCTACCTATTCCTATTGGGTGTACAACTTAAAAACCGGAATTTTTTAGCGAAATTTGATGCTTTATTGTGGAAAAATGTTACAATATATTTTATTCAAAGTATTGTCCATTGGAAGCTACAACATTTCCCCATCTTTCAGGCAATTTATGAATTCCATCCCAAAAAAATTGCGCCGGCTTGGCGGCCAAAAATGAATCGAGCCAATTTTCGATATCTTGAACTTAAGTGAACCGTATTCCTGATAGGGCATTCTGCATTGATCGGAACAAATGGTAGTCTGATGGTGCAAGGTCTGGGCTATAAGGCGGGTGAGGCAAAATTTGTATAGATTTCCCATCCGTTGTTCTCCAGGTAATTTTTGACAGGGGCAGCAATATGTGGCCGAGCGTTATCGTGGTGGAAAATGATTGACTCGTGTCTGGTCGCATACGTTGGCCGCTCTGCCTGGATTTTCTGCTTCAATCGGATCAATTGTTGACGATAGAGTTGAGCATCAATGGTTTGGCCACCTGGCAACAGCTCATAATGGATCACACTTAGCTGGTCCTGACCAGGACGTTCTTTGTCTTCGACATCAAAATCACCACTTTTAAACCGTCGAAACCACTCAGGACAGCTTGATTCAGCTGGAGCATAGTCCCCATAAACTTCTACAAGCAAACCATGACTTTCCGCAGCAGTTTTCTTTGCAAAAAAATGACCCTACAGAACCTCCCGCAAATGCTGTCTTTTTCTCCAATTTTCGAAGTTATTCATCGTGAAAAATAATAATGATGCACACAAGATAAAATTGTTTTGTTGACTGATTTTGACAGCTGTCAAATGTACCTTCAAAATGACATATATATAAAGTTCGAGCTTTCACGATATTTGTTAGTACGGACATCCACCGTCAAATTCCGGTTTTTAAGTTGTACACCCAATAGTATTTATGCGAAATTTGATTGCATTACCTCAATAACGCTTGCAATGGCATTTTGAAAATGTGACACCCCGCTTATTTAACGAATTAAAGCCTATTCAGTAAACTGGATTTTTTCATACATTAATTAGGTGATATTTATCCAATCCTTCAAGCTCAAATCCATTATTACGATTACATTACTTAAAATATATACAAATCTTTTATGACACATAAAGTTTCGTATTATAAAATAGATTTACCTTTGGTACGGGCGCTGTTGATTTGGCTTTTTCGTGAATTGCTTTATGCTGTTCATAGTAAATCCTTATTGCAAATCCTTTTTGACAAATTTCGCAAGTGTAATTGTTTGCTGGTGGCTGATCCGTATGAATTCTGCAAAATTTTATTTAAATAATTTAAATAATATTCATCATTATTTAATTTAATAGACAGAATTATTCACTGTGAAATAAATACATTATAATATATTTACAAAACGATTGGCACATTTTAATAAACGCTTCTTATGTTATGGTTGTTTAAATACTAGACTTTGTTTTTGTTATTTATACAGTTGCTCATAGCAGTAATATTTGTAAACTTTAGAGCACAGTATCTTGAAAACTAATAAAAACTATATTCAAAGTTTCAACGTAGGCTCAGATGGGCATGCTAATGGTTCATAATGGGCCTTATCTTGAATAAACATTCTCGAGAATTTTTTCGCAATCGGAAAAAATATTTCCGGAAGTTCAAAATTTACTGGAAAGTAAGGTTATCGACAATAATTTGGGAGGGAATATTTTGACATTTTTGCTAAGAATTTATGCTCCAACTTTTTAACAGGGAATTCGAATCGCAATAAAGAATGTACATATGACAAAATTAAAAACTTTTGTTCTACAATTTTATAGCTTATTAAAATAGCATTATATGACACCAATCTTTTTTATATACATCCAAGAATTTCCAACTTATACCGGTTTTTCTTAATGCTATATCTGGATTTTTCGATGGTTGTATCCCCGAAACTATATCCGAGCGATACTTTTTGATTACATATGTACTTATTTCTTCTTATAATTAAGAGCTTCTTGAAATTAACTATGCTTCAAAAAATAAATTTGAGATGTCATTAAAGTAAGCTTGAGTCAAGTTTATCAATTAGAATAGCATTGATACTTTTCGCTTCGTTATTTTTTTTTTATTATTTACGTTACTCCAGCAGCTTCACGCACAGTGTGAAGGTTTGTTGATTTATTTGGTCGAATTCGTATACTTCCTCTCGAGAGGGAGCATTTGCAATTGTGAATATTTTATGAATGAAAATTCCTTTACCAAAAGGGTTTGTTATTTCCAATATGTTGAAATTTTTTTTAATTTTCTACAAAAAACCAATATGCAACGTGGTTTTTTTCCAAAATCGTTGGAATTTTTTTTCAGGTTTTTTCTAATGTCATTGCAGTTTTTATCCCTTTTTCCATTGGATTTTGGCACGAAGCTGGGGTTGAAATAAGAAAAAGGTATTACTGCAGAATTTTTTTTTTTTGTTTTTAATTGCAATTATTAGGAAAATTTTTTTAATGTCTTATTCAAGTGATGAATATTATATATTAATATTAAATAACAGATATCATGGCAACGGTTCAATTTAAAATTGAAAATTTATAGCGAAATTTTCTTCGAATGCATTTATAAAAATATGTGTAAAGTAGAGTTGCCGAGTAGTTATTGTGGTTGCTACATTTTATCCCAAATTGGTGAGGTTAGACAACTAAAACAACGGTTATAAGCTAAATGAAATGAGTATTTAGTTTCAACGATTAACGCAAGACAAAGTAATATGAATCAAGGTGAAAATTATTATTACAATTTTTTACAATATTCTGAAGTTATTACTGCAAATTTGAAGTTATTACTGCAGAAATAGGGTATTATTACAGCTTATTTCAATGCCTGGCACGAAGGTTAAAAAAAGATAAACATGAAGCAATAGCATCTGATTAAAAGTGAAGCAATTTGTGAAAATTAAGTTGAAATATATTTTAGCGTTTTGTTTTTTTAATTTTTTTTTAATTTTAGTGGATTTTGAAAATGAAAAGTTGGCACCACTGATTCGGCAGCAGCTAACGTTAGAAAACATAAAATATAAGCATCTAAAGCTTGTTAAAAACTGTGCAGAGTAAACTTTCTATTTAAACTTTTGTATGTATGTATACTTTGAATTGATAGTGAAAAGTGATCTAGCTATCTAGATCCTAGAGTATTGTATTCGTTTATTTGTTTATTCGTTTAGATTCTCCCGTGAGAAGGACTACCGCAGAGCCGCGCTCTTTCAGTAAACCACACACACGTACATATATGTATGTACTTGAATAAGAGTTTAAAATAAAGTAGCCTCAAAGAAGCACTCTGGCTTACCGCTTATGTTTATTAAGATTATCCTTGCGTGAAAACAACTTTTGGCACACCTCACAACTGAACATCTTCTTGCCGGTATGTGAAATAATATGACGCAGCAAATGCTCTTTGCGACTGAAATCCTTTTCGCAACCATCTTCAATGCACTTAAATGGACGCACTCCAGCATGTAATTTGAGGTGCTGCGTCAAGTGTTCTTTCTTCTTAAAGGTGCGTCCACATTGACTGCATTCGAGACCCTCAGGACCGACGCCATGTGCAGCCGTTGAAATAATGGTGACGTTTTCGGTGCCATTAGCAATTGCTTCAACGTCATTGCCATTGCCATCACCACCATCGCTAGTAGTACCGGTGTGTCCTACAATTTGTTGATAAATAGAAGTTGTAGTAACTGAAGGAGTTGGTGTAGCGACAACAGGTTTTGTTATTGAAGCTTTTGGTATTGATGCTGTTCTTGTTGTCGTATGATTAGTCGGTCGTGCCAGCTTTTTTAACGGTGATGGCTTATTTCTTACTGCTGTGGTAACTTGTTGCTGTTGTTGTTGCTGTATTTGTTGCTGTTGCTGTTGCACTGGTTGCTGTTGTGGCTGCTGCGGTATTTTTATCTGCTGTTGTGTAGCAAAAGGAACTGGTTTTTGTTGTTGAGGCGTTATACGACTTATTGTCACATTTTGTTTACTTAGCACTGGCAATTTTGTATGTTGCTGCTGTTGTGTTTTAGCAGTTGCTGCTTTTGTTGTAGTTATTCGCTGCACTGTTATGCCTCCATGCTGTGTCGGCAACGTTGTAGTGGTTGTAGTCGCTGTTGTTCCCATTGTCTGTTGTTGTGATTTTTGTTGTTGTTGCTGCTGCTGCACTTGTTGCATGATCTGTTGTGTCAAATTTCTTGTCGGTTTTATCTCAATTAAGTCGCTACCAGTATGCTGTGTAATGCGATATTTTTGTGGCTTCATTAGTGTTGTTGATTGCTGCTGCTGGTGATTTTGTTGTTGTGTGGATTGTAAATTATTATTTGTTGCAGTAAAAACTTCATCAAGACGATCGCTTGTAGATGTTGCGGCATCATGTGTGTTGTTGCTGTTAGATGTGGCTTTTTTATTGGTTGTTTTGGTTGCAGACTTTATTATTTGTTGTGATGTTATTTGCACATGTTGTTGTAATGGCGATTGTTGCTGTGCTTGTTGTTGTTGCTGTTGAATCGTTTGTTGCATTTGCAATTGCTGTTGCAGTTGATTTGCTGCAGCTGCTTGGAATGTTTGATTGCTCAGAGCTTGTGGTGCTATCTGTAATGTTGCAGGAATTGAAGTCGGTGTTAAATGCATTATGGGTTGGCCATCAACAGTGGCGATTTGAGGCTGCAACTGTGAAATAGAAAGTCAAAAGCGGCGGTATTTAAAAATATGTTTAAAATAAAACATAGTGTCAACAAGAGCTGATAAATATTTGTCCAATCATGTAGTAGTCAAAAAGTAATGTCATAATATTAATTGGTTGTTTTTTATTTAAAAATAAGTAAAATTGGGCTCTGTTTTTACGGAAAGTTTACATGATGGTGTAGCATTGATGGCATTAAGTTGAAAAAGTTATATCGGTCAAATAACTGAGTTTTATAGCACATAATCTGAATAGCATTGATTTTGCCACCTTTATGGACTATTCAAATTAAGAATTAAACCATTCCGCGCTAACCAGACAAAACTAAATTAGTCCGAAAGATTTTAGCGTGTTACATAAGGATTGGTAATTAAATTTTCCCTATTACTCTAAGATTCCAGAATATGGAAAAATTCAGGACTATCGATGTGTCATCTATATAGAAATGAGATTTTGTTTGATTGTATGTTTGGTACTTGTGAAAACGGAAACTAACTAACCAATTTTAAAGAAGTTTTCACAATATCTTAGTGGGGGTTATCGTGAATAAATATTCCCGGTTAATTTTCTCAAACTGCCGTGCATTCTCTATTGCAGTTTAAGAAAATTCCCCGGGAAACTTGATTCACGATAACCCCCATTATGTTTAAGAAAAAGCTAAGTTATAAGCTGAAAAAGTGGACGGTTCCACGTCCCCCCCCCCCCCCCCAAAAAAAAAATTAATTCGTAATATTTCTGAAACTACTTGACGCAGATAATTGAAATTAAATTCATCTATAAAGATGCCGGTGCCATGCCTCCACAGGAATAAATTCATCACATCTCTAAAAATATTTAACGGGCATGGATGAGGTTTGGTATATGTATTAAGAGTACCGGGACAAATAATGTCCATTGGAAAAATGGACCCTTAAAAAAGGTCGTCATATATCTGAAACTGTTTAACGAAGTGTTCTTCAATCAGCGGTTCGTGAACCGGCACCGGTCATCGAAAGATGCAAAAATGAATTAGGCCAGTCCGCGAAATTATATCGGATCTTTCGATGACTATATCTCCGGAACTAGATCCGAACGACACTTTTTGATAACATATTTTTTCATAGAATTGAAAGCATCATAAAATAACCAAGGCTTAAAAAATAATATGTGGTGTCACCAAAGTATACTTGACTCAAATTTATCAACGAGAATAACATTGTAACGTGAGCATCCTAGATTAAAATGTTATATCAACTCAACCTGGTGTAGATGTTGTTGATACATATTTCTAAAAGATCTCGCCCAAGGTTTGTGTTGAAGATAATGCTACCCAATTTCTGTTATAAGCTGCTTCCCACATTGTGTGAGGTTGGGAGAATTATTTGGCAGAATTCGTAGACTATCAGTAATTTGACTTTGTTTTGATTGTTTGTAATGATATCGTCGGGTTAAAACTACAACTAGACATCTACATTTTTCATGTTTTAAGAAAAAGCGTTTTAAGTTTTTTGAAATATGTTTTTTGTATGGGATTTTGCAGTTTTTTGCTTTTTATTCTTTTCATAAAATTGGATGCGGACTACATTTCAAAAAACCGTCTAGACTGAGGCATAGAGCCGTTTTTTTTCATGTTTCTGTATACTTAACTCAAAACATCAATATATGTAGATGTCTAGTTGTAGTTTTAACCCGACGATATTTTGATGTTGATATTTTTTAACCTTAGCTGTCAAATCAAATGGAAAATACTAGAGCTGCACAATAGTTTTTTTTGGCGAAAATGGAAGAGAAAAGTATTCCTGAAAAAATATTCTCGAGAATATTTTTCAGACTGTATTGGAGTATCCATTGCAGTCTGAGATATGCCCAATAAGGCCCAATGTCAAAAAACAACAATTCATCTTGAGATCTTTTAAAAAGACTTGCGGTAAAAAGGCCATTTACCTTATAAATTTAAAGTAACATGATCAAAAAAGTATAATAAACGAAAGTTATTACCTTCATTTGCAATTGATATGTCGTTGGTAACATAAAATTCTTAGCATCAATATGCGCAACAATTTGTTGATCGGAATTTTCATCTTTAATTGTTATTGGCAGGAAGCATTTATTGGGTGATAGCATTGTGGTCTGTGTAAGTGATTGAGAGGTTTGCTGCTGCTGGTGTTGTTGCAAGAATGGCGCTAAGTTTTGCAGCAAAGTAGTTGCCACTGACTGTTGTTGTTGCTGTTGCTGTTGCATTGATGCAGGCTGTAATTGCAATTGTATCTGTGGCTGCGGTGCAGCTGTCAATGATGGCAATGTTGCTGATAATGTTTGACCTGTTGTTGGTGAAGTGAGAACGAAATTTAATTTCGGTTTTTTATTTTTACTCGGACTGAGTGCATCACTGGAAACCGCTGGAGCAGTTATAGTTATTTGTTGTGATTGATGTTGCGGTTGCAATTGAGCTGTGATATTTTGTAGTTGCTGTTGTAGCTGTTGCTGCTGCAATTGTTGTTGTAGCTGCTGCTGCAATTGTTGAAGTTGCAATTGAGTAATTGGAGTATATTGATGTTGTTGAATTTGTTGTTGTTGTGGCTGCTGCTGTGGTTGAAATTGCTGTTGTTGGTTTTGTTGTTGTAATGTAGCTTGGAAAGGTTGTATAAGCTGTTGTTGTTGTTGTTGTTGTTGTTGTTGCTGCTGTGGTGGTGATTGCTGTATGATTGTTTCTTGTTGTTTAGTCGGTTGCTGTTGCTGGTGCTTTTTTTTAATGGGAGTCACTTTGATATTCGGTTTCATTCTAAGGAATTCTTCCAACGCACTGCAAAATTAATACATGGTTTTGTGAATAAATAATTAGCAAATGTGAGAAAGAAAAATTGGGAACAAATACAAAACAATTTAAAGCGGATGAAATTAAAAATATGCGTGAAAATAAATTTTTTTATTGATTTAAAATTAGACACTTGAGGATCGATTCACTTCTAGGGCCTTATCATTAATAAACTTGAGATACCTGCTGGAAGTAAGTTCCATTCTCGAAATATTTAGAATTGCTAATGCAAATAAAATCTCGAGAAGGGAATAAAATCTCGAGAGGGAATTTCTCCATAGTCATGACGTATTCTCCAGCTTAAGGCTGGATATAGAGTCATGATAGGGCCCAGTATTTTTTGTTTCTAAACTTTAGCTCACAGATTAAAATTTCACAGAAAATATCTTTCAGATTTATATACAAATGTATGTATTTAATTTTGAATGCTTAAAAAATAACACAGGCCCACAAAAAAAAAAAAAAAAGTACCATGCGCGAAAGATCAGACCACCTGAACTTTATGTTTTCGGGGTCGCTGAATCCGAATATGGTGCCAGAATAGCGAAGTTGGTTCGGGTTTTTTCAGAAATCAAAAATAATGCTGAAAATTAGAGATTTTCCCTGGTTTCTGAAAAAACGCGAACCAACTTCGCTTATCTGACACTATATTCGGGTTCAGCGACCCCGAAAACATAAAGTTCCAGTGGTCTGATCTTTCGCTCAGGGTACTTTTTTTTTTTTTTTGCCTGTGCACAGGACTACAAAAAAAAATTTCCTGCGCGAACGATCAGACCACCTGAGGGTCGCTGAGTCCGAATATGGTGTCAGAATAGCGGAGTTGGTTCGAGTTTTTTCACAAATCGGAAATAATGCTGAAAAAATCTCAAATTTTTCAGTATAATTGTTGATTTCTGAAAAAATGCGAACCAACTTCGCTATTCTGGCACCATATTCGGATTCAGCGACCCCGAAAACATAAAGTTCAGGTGGTCTGATCTTTCGCGCAGGGTACGTTTTTTTTGTGGGCCTGTGTAATTAAAGGTTATACATATATTTACTTGTGTCTTGATTCCTTGTCCGAGTTATTACTCTGTACAGTTACTGATGGTGTTATCGTTGCTACGGTTGGCGTTGATGTTGCTATTGATGTTGCAGCAGTATTTGTTGTAATTTTGTACTCCATAGGTTCAGTCTTAACCCCTCCTTTGTTATCCAATGTAATAGTATATTGTTGCATCACCTGTGGTTTATCGGACTGAATAGTTTCAGACGGCTATTTTTATATAAAAAAAAAAGAAATGCAGTTAGAAAATTGTATAAATGTTCAACGGAAATCATATGTATATTTACTTGTATACCGACAGCTTGCATTATCGAGCTAAGAAAATCATTGTTCTGAACTATATTTGCATTTGAAACACCTGCCGCTGTTTGGTTGACCAATGTTTGCAGCGTTGTCGGTACACCGCCACTTGCAACGGCAGGCGTTGCTAATGTAGTAGTATTGATATTAAAGGTATTAGGGATATTGCCTAAAACGCTCAGACTTTTTCCACTGGCCGCAGCAACGGCATCTTTAATATAAACTTTTCCACCATTCTGTGCTGTCGCTGTATTAAGACAACTATTAAGCATTGTTTGTGAATTTTTACAAATATTTCGAAATTCTGCAATGTTCTCGACATGCTGCACGCACTGCGGGCAAAGAATTTTGGGAAGTCGATCTTTTTCGTCAACCTGATAGTGAAAAGATATAAATTGGATAATTTGTAAATATACTCAAAAAGACAAAAGGCGATGAATTGTATTTTTATGAAATATCTTTTTAGTACCACTTAATAGTGTGTTTTTTGAAAGAATATTTGATGAAAGTGTAAGTCATAATAATGAAAATAATAATATTAATAATAGTAGTCACCACATCAGAAAACTCTTTTTAAGTTGGCTCCGGAATTTTCGAAAATTTTTTTTTAGAGTTCTGGGTCCGTTGGGAAGAGTTCTGAAGTTCTTTCACGAAATTCGAAATAGTTCTGTGAAATTGGACCAAAATCAGAGGTGTACCGTTTTTTCAGGTGGAGTAGTTCTAATAACATTTTTGAGCTCACAAAAAGAGTTCTGGAGTTATTTATATATTTTTTTTTTTTGGTGAAAAAATTTTTTGTGGAGTTCCGGGTTACACTTAAGGAGTTTTGAAGAAAATCCTATATCCAGAACTCCAATCTAACCTCCTCCACGCTAAAATTTTAATTTTCGGGTAAATCCGAAATTTTTGATTTTTCGATTAAAATGAAAAAATAAATGGTTTGGAAAAACGTTACCAGTATTTTCTTTATAACACTTCCAGATTTCTGATCATAGCTCGTTTTTTGGAAGAAATTTTTCCATAAAATTTTTTATGAAAAATTTTTTCACCAAAACAAAAAAAAAAATTATTTTTTTTTAAATATAAAGAACTCCAGAAGCCCTTTAATTTTTTGTAGATCTCACGAAATTCGTATTTACAATGGATTCAATGATAGGCCTTATTATTTATACACACTTCCCCTAGTAAAATGTTGGTGAATAAATTTTTCCAATAAACGTCAAAATACTCCCTCCCAAAATATTGCCGATAACCTTATTTTTCCATTGAATTTTGCCCTTCCAGAAAAATTTTTTTGCGATTGCAAAGGCGCTAAGAAATAACGCCCAAAAAAAAACCAAATAACGCCCAAATTATTTTCATATGAATTTTGGCGATAATCATTTTGGAAATAACGCCCAAAAATTTGGGCTTTATTTGGTTTTTTTTTTTTTTTGGACGTTATTTCGTTTTATTTTTAAAAAATTAAATAACGCCTAAAAAATAAAATGACTTAATCGCCCAAAATAAAAACAAAATAACGCTCAAAAAATATGAAATAACACTCAAAAACGAAATAACGCCCATATTATTTTCATATAAATTTGGGGTTACCGGACATAATCCCAACGGACATAATCCCCATTTCGTAAATGGAGATTATGTCCGAAAATTTTTCAATCATAATCCCCATTTTGGCCATGGGGGTTATGTCCGAAAATTTTTCGGACATAATCTCAATGGGGGTTGTGTCCGAAAAATTTAATTAAAATTGAACAAAATTTTTGCAATAATCCATTTAAAAAATTTATATAGTGTTGGATGTTATAGACTGATCCGCGGCCGGAGGCCGCCGCGAAGTCGGTGTTGGCTTTTTGGGAGTTTAGAATCCTGAGCTGCGGCCGCAGGCCGCCCACTTACCCCTACCTTTATGTAAAATTACTGTGGCTAGCAAACTAGGTGTTGGATATATTATAGACTGATCAGCGGCTGAAGGCCGCCGCGGAAACGGTATTGGAATTTTTGGGAGTTTTAAATCCTGAGCTGCTTCTTTTGTCAATAACAAAATATCATTATGGGGACTATGTCCGTTTTTCCTGGGGATTATGTCCGAAACACTTGCGGACATAATCCCCATTTTTTCAATGGGGATTATGTCCTAGTAACTTGCGGACATAATCCCCATATCGTGAATGGGGATTATGTCCTCATTTTGAAAATAACGCCCAAAATTTATTTGTATGAACATTATTTGGGCGTAATTTCGTTTTTTGTTTTTGGGCGTTATTACGTTTTTTTTTTATTTCAAACGAAATAACGCCCAATCAAAAACGAAATAAAGCCCAATCAAAAAAGAATTTTTATTCATAAGACCACTTCATGAATATAAAACCAGGTTCAAAAGAAGATATGGCATGCGGCCCTATGTTTTTAAAATCGTACATCAGTTAGTATGATTCGTATAATAAGAATAATAATATCAAGGATAATTTCTAAATACGTTACATTCTTTTATGCCACTGCAAGAAGATGACAAAATATTTCTGGAATCGACACTTATACTTTAATTTCATGAAAAATAAAGCATACAAAATCTGGCATATTCGGGAACTAGAAGGCGTTGAGATTTACGAATTTTCTAGCTCTTAGATCTCACGGAGAGCTGCCTAGATGAAGAAAAAAATCCCAAAATGAAAAAATCAGACACATCATATTTTGCTATCTTTCACAGGCCTATAAACAAAGAGATCAACAAAATCAATAGAACCTAAATTGTCATCTTAATACCATTGCCTCGATCTAATATTTTTAAAATAGTTTTCCATGGCTCTGCGATTTATTTTTTATAATCTCACAGAAGTTTTCTGGCGTTAATTTTTGGAAATAAAGCCAAAAACTAATTAGAAAACAGCGCCAGAGTTTTTGGAAATAATGCCATAGGAAACAAAGCCAGAAAGTTTTTTGCAAATAACGCCAAAAAATCACCATACGAAATTCTGGCGTTATTTCCATTTTGTTTTGGAAATAAAACCAAAAATTAACTAGAATATAAAGCCAGTAAAGTTTTTGGCCTTATTTCTAAAACAAAATGAAAACAACGCCAGAATTTTGTATTAGATTTTTCTGGCGTTATTTCCAAAAAATTTTGTGGCATTATTTCCTTTCTGTAAACAAGATAATTTTTGGAAATAAAGCCATAATTTTTGGAAACAAAGCCAGAAAAGTTTTTGACTTAATTTCCAAAACAAAATGGAAATAACGCCAGAATTTTGTATAAAGATTTTTCTGGCGTTATTTCCAAAAAATTTTCTGGCGTTATTTCAAGGAGCCGTATTCTTTGCTACCTTAATTGCAGGTTTTCGTTGATTTTTAATAGAAAATGGCTATTCGGGGGTACTCGCGTACGCGAAAGCTCAATTAGCGTACGCGAAAAAAGCTTTCGGACAACTTACGTACGCGAAATCCAGAGAAGTTCTTTCCCCCGGGGAACTTGATTACGCATAATTAATTTAGTGTTGCAGCGTACGCTAAAAAATTTGGCTAGCAAACTATGTGTTGGATATATTATATACTGATCCGCGGCCGAAGGCCGCCGCGAAGCCGTTATTGGATTTCTGCCAGTTTTAAATCCAGAGCTGCGGCCACAGGCCGCCCACTTACCCCTACTTTTATGTAAAATTACTGTTGTAGTAGTTGTACTGCACTTCCTAATATGCACTATAGCGTATGCAACATTTCGCGCACGCTAAAGTAATCATGCGTAACGAAGCTGCGCCCCGGGGGAAAAAACTTCACTGGATTTCGCGTACACAAGTTTTCCGAAAACTTTTTTTGCGTACGCTAATTTGAGCTTTCGCGTACGCGAGTCCCCACGAATAGACTCTTTTTAATAAATAGATTGCCAGTATCAATATTCTGCATAGTTACAATACAAAAATAACTGGTTTTACTTTATACTCAAAGACATTCAGATTCCTTGAAGTGAACATTTCATTGACATTCCGTGGACTGTTATAAAAACAAAACATATTTATCAACCATACCGCATAGTTACTGTGCCTATATAAATGGAGCTATTGTACTTAGTTCAAACTCACCACCAGCGGCAGACATTCGGCAATTTTAGAGCTGAGATTTTTCAGTTTTCCTTCCGACGAGAAAATGTGGATCTTCTGTTCGGTACATGCAGTGCACAAACGGCACAAATCATAGAAATTCACACAGCGATAATTTGACGACATTTTAATGTAGCAGTTTCCTCGGCGACAGAGAATTAAAGTCGTTTATAGTTCATCAACAGCTTCCAGACATCTTCCGCCATACAAATTATCAATGAAAACAATCAATAAGAAAAATATGGCATTTTTTGTATTTTGTATCAATGTGATGGCATTTCATTGAAAGTCATGAAATCCTTTCTGTTTCATCTGTTTTCCGTAAAGTTTTAACAAATTGCAACAAATTATTACATATTTTCTTAATAATTTTGGTATATGAAATTGATTGCACTTCTAGACTTGAAATCCAGTCAATTGTTTTTGTTTGTCGCACAATTTCCTAAAATTTATAAGTTTTTAGCCTTTGTAATTAACACTGGATTCGTTATTTTACATGCGTTTAACTTTGACACCAATGTGCATTAATAAATAAACAAATTAAACAATTATGCAACGCAAATTATACTGAATTAAATTTCACAAAAAATTTTCACTTTTGTTTGACGGACGCCAAAAATTTTTTTTTTGGGCGTTTGACGTTTAAATTGAATTCGTAAATCAATATGATGTTCGAATTTCGAAGTTTTAAGCTGCATCCACCACAATTTTGAATAAAAAGAGATGGGCAAAGTGACAAAAAAAAGTGACTACAGTGGCTCTATAAAAACTTTAATAATAGCTGTGCTTTTGACAGTTTATCAACGCTTGGCCTAAGCTGTGCTCAGATAAACTGCCGTCAAAAACACAGCTAATTGTAACATGGATAAATACCATGATTCAATAATATGGCAAGTTGTCAAAATAAACAAAAATGGAACCCTGATCTTGCCTTGCTATCTGTCAAAAGACTAGAAAATTTTGACATTTTCGTAGTCTAAGAAGGAGCAGCATTTGCAACCAGGGTAGTTCAACCATGGATAAATACCAAATATAAATGAGGGCATTCCTTAAAACTTGTAAAAGCCAGTTTTACACTATCAAATTACAAAATTCATTTGATGAATTCGAATTTACTTGGCATCACTAATTCTGGCAACCATATCATGGTTGAATTACCCTGGTTGCAGCGATAACAAATGCTGCTTCTTCTTAACCATTGTTATTGAATCATGATACCATATCACTCTTTAAATTGTAGTCTTTCTTTGTACGGCGATGAGGTAACATCGCGATAGCGTATAAATTCTGATAATGAAAATTGATGCGTCGATAAAAAAAAGGAAACTTATTATTAAAATGCAAAGGAAATACTACGAATTAAATTTTATTTGCAAAAATGAATTATTCCATTCATTGAAAAGGTGGTTAAAAATTATTTTCTTGCTCTTTAACAAAAATTTTACTTTTTATATAGAATTCTTCATCTGAAATTACAAATTTATGTGCAAATCGGCTGAGAAACTATTTTAATTGAATTAAAATTCTTTAATCTTTCTTTCAATCACAACCTTCACGCCTGTCCTGTGGGTGATTTGAATAAAATTTTCGAGTACCCCACTTTTTTACGGAATTCTGTTAAACATCGTATTTTTTTAGGAATTCAGTTTATTTAAAAAACGGGATTTATTTAGCGGATGAATAAATATTCAATTATGTTCAAAAGTTACAATTGGAATGAAAAAATTTAATTTTAAAATTTTCAACAAAAACTATTTTTTCAACGATTGCTAGATTTTCAATACCCCTTCTCAATCGTGTAATCCTAACTGCAAGCACAATTTCCTGAAACGTGTTGCATCCAGAGATTTAGTAAATATATCAGCTAGTTGATCCTCAGTTCCTATAGATTGTATATCAATAAGTCCACTTCCAATATGATCTCTGATGAAATTATGTTTAACGTCAATATATTTAGTGCGTTTGCATTCCAAGTTTTTAGCCATTGCAATACAACCTTTAATGTCTTCAAATATTTGAATTGGGCTGTTATCCATTTGTTTCAAATCTGACATGATTCCGTGCAACCAAATAGCTTCTACAACGGCAGCACTTAATGCTACGTACTCGGCTTCGCTTGTAGAAGTTGCAACTGTGATTTGCTTCTTACTGCACCATGACACTGGGCAGCCATATACTTTAAAAAAATATCCACTAACGGATTTTCTGTCTCCTACATCACCTGCCCAGTCTGCGTCTGCAAATCCCACAATCTTCTTAGCTTTGAAATCTTGCTTGAATACCAACTTTTGCTCTATGATTCCTTTCAGATACCTAACAATTCTTTTTAAAGCTTGCCAATTTTCTTCAGAGGGATTTTGCTGATAGCGTCCCATAAAGCCAACTGAAAAACATATGTCAGGTCTTACTGTTAACATAATGTACATAAGGCTTCCAAGCATTTCTCTGTAAGGCTTATCTAACAATACTTTGTCCTTGTTGTATTGAAGCTGCAATCCTTTTTCTATTGGAGAACGAACTGGGTTACATTCAGCCAATCCAAATTTATTAAGAACTTTTTCAATACTGGCTTTTTGTGATAACTTAACCCATCCATTACCGTGCTCAATTTTGATGCCAAGAAAATACTTCAGATTTCCGCAATCTGACATTTCGAATTCTGCCGATAAACTTTTCTTCAGGATCTCGATTTCTGTCAACTTGTTCCCAGCAATTAACAAGTCATCAACATACAGCAATATTATGATCATATCATTTTTCTTCTCGTCTATTCTGGTGTATAAACAATAATCATGTTTTGATCTTTGAAACCCTAATTTCAAGATCAAACGATTGAACCTCTCATTCCAACACTTTGGAGCTTGTTTTAAGCCATAGAGAGATTTCAATAATTTACACGCTTTTCCTTCTGCACCAATTACCCCTTCTGGCAAAGCCATGTAAATTTCTTCTTGCAATTTGCCATGCAAAAATGCCGTCTTAACATCCAATTGATGGAATTGAAGATTATTGTGCATACCAACTGCTAGAACAACCCTTATAGTAGTCAATTTTGCAACTGGTGCATATTTTTCATGATAATCAATTCCTTCTTTCTGTTGATATCCTTTTGCAGATTGGTTGCCTTATATCGAGTAGGTATACCATTTTCATTTTCTTTTATACAAAATATCCATCTTGATTTGAGCAATTTTGCATTCTTTGGGGGTTGACATATTTCCCAGACCTTGTTTTTTTCCATTGAACAAAGTTCTTCTTGAACAGCATTTATCCATTTTCCAGTATCTGGCTTATCAGCAATATCAGCATACTTTTCAGGAATATCGGTCAAAGAATTAACAGCAGAAGTTGCTCCATACCCAGTAAAATATTCTAGGAACTTACTTGGAAGACGGCGCTGCCGTTCGCTGCGCCTCACAGTTGACTCTTCTTGAAGATAACTGCTTTCGTCTTGTGAAGGGAGTGCAGCTGCTTCATCGTTACTTTGTTCTTCATGGTCAAATGTTTCATTCAGAAGATTTTCTTCATTAGTAGCATCTTGAAAAATATCACCAATTTCGACATTGGGTGATTTATCAATATCGTTCTCTTCTGGTAAAAAACTTGTTTCCATTTCTTCATTTTGATTTTGTCTTGTTATAATAATCAACTCAGGATCAACTACTAATTTTTCCTGATGTTCAGTTTTAAAAGGAAAAGTACCTTCATCAAATTTTACATCACGTGAATAAAAACATTTCTGTTGTTCTATGTCCCAGAGTCGATATCCGTTTGGCACATATCCGAGCATTACCGCCTTACAACTTTTAGGATCAAGTTTCTTTCGCTTTTGACTTGGAATCCATGCAAAAGCTTTGCAGCCAAACACACGCAACTTTTCTACATTTGGTTTTGCACCATACCACATTTCTGCTGGAGTAATGGGATTATCTAATGACTTAGATGAACTTCTATTTATCAGGTACACACTTGTTAGAGCTGCTTCACACCACATTCGTTTCGGCATCCCCGATTCAATTAGCATTGCTCTAACTTTTTCTACCACGGTGCGATTAAAACGTTCAGCGACTCCATTTTGTTGAGGCGAATAGGATATTGTAGTCTGCAATTGTATACCTTTTTTCTTGTACCATTGCTCCTGCTCCCTTGAACAATATTCTCGCCCCTGATCAACAGTTATTTTGGATATTGATGTTCCAAACTGCGCTGTTGCCATTGCTTCATACTCTTTTAAAGAATTGAATACTTCAGATTTTTTCTTGATGGTATATATGACTGCGAAATGTGTGTAATCATCTATGAAGGAGACAAAATATCTGGAGCCGTCACATGATACAGGATCTGTCAGCACTTCGAGCACTACGAGCTTCACTCTTATGGCAATCTTTGATTCTGTGTCCAAATTTTCCACACTTGTAACACTTCCCTTGAAATTTGTAGGTTTTCTTTTGCATCTTTTTACCAGAAAATGCAGTTTTCTCACCAGGATCTTCGTTTTGTCGGTCATTTAATTTTGTTTCTTCTAGAAGAAGTCGTTCCTTTGCCATATTAACGGTTAGTTTCCCATCTTCTAAGTTCTGCAACGCTGTAACAAGAGGATCAAACTTCTCTGGCAGTGACATAAACAACTGTGCCAGCATATCACTTTCTTCCAAAGAAGCTCCTGATATTTTTAATTGGCGTATCAAGTCGTCAAATGCCATTAAATGTTTCACTACCGACTCTCCTTCTTTCATATGCAATTTTGTGAGCTGTTTCCTTATTAAAATCTGATTGACTACAGATTTCTTCGCGAAAACCGATTCCAAACTTTCCCACATCGACCTCGCTGTTGGTTTATCACGTATATAACCCAAACAATCATTATGCACAAATGCAACCAGTCTCTCCTTCACTTTTTTATCTTTTTTCTTGAATTCAGCTTCCGCTGCTCCTGTCGGTGGATCGCTCGTTAAAACGTCCACTAAATTTAGCGAGTCCAGCATTGTCATTACTCTGAACTGCCATTGGTCAAAACCACAACCGTTAAACTGTGGAATACCAGAAATTGAATCCTTTGAATCGCCCATAACCTTTTAGGAATTCAGTTTATTTAAAAAACGGGATTTATTTAGCGGATGAATAAATATTCAATTATGTTCAAAAGTTACAATTGGAATGAAAAAAATTGAATTTTAAAATTTTCAACAAAAACTATTTTTTCAACGATTGCTAGATTTTCAATATATTTCAACATGTTTTCAATAAAAAATTTCAAAATCCAGTTTCTTAAGGAAATCTCTGGATCTGTTTTCGCTCGATAAAAATGAACGAGATACGAAATAATTATCGTTAAATTTTGTTTCTTAAAAAAAAAAAAAATAAAAATGGCGAATTTTGAGTGAATTCTTTAAGTTTTGAATAAAATATTTCTTTAAAAGAATGTTCGCAATTTTTACGTTTTTGCAATTTTTTTTATTTTTTTTTATCAAGTAAAAAAATTTAACGATAAATATTTCGTATATATGTATCAAATACTATTTGTATATCATGTAAATTTTAATAAAATAGATCCCGTTCCTTTTTATTGAGCGAAAACAGCTCCAAAGATTTCCTTAAGAAACTAATTTTTAAAAATTTGAACGGTTTGTGAAAAATATTTCCTAAGCCATAGGTCGTACGAAAAAAAGAGCTGGGAGTGGTTAGTCGTTCGAGAGATATCTCAATTTAAAAAGTACAATATATAAATATCGCGAAGTTTTAAAACTTTTAAAATTGACATACCTCCTAAGCCATGAGAAATCGAAAAAAAATTGGAGTGGCTTTTTCGTAGTAAATAATTGAAGCTAAACAACTGTCTAGTATCTGTCGACCACTTTTTTTCGAAATTGCAGCCGTAACGAAATAATTGAAAAAAATTTATTTTCGCAACTTTTGACCTTGAATAACTTTTTTTTGGGCACACGATTTTGAAATGTACTTTTTACACGTTAGTTTTTACGCATTAGTGAATACAATTCTGGAAAAAAAAAATCCATTTGGAACTATTTTTCAGTATTATCCTTATTTACTTCGGCTAAAGCAACATGGAAATCGTTCGTTAGCCGATCATTTCCGAAGTACTCTAAGGATTTTGAAATTTTTTATTGAAAACATGTTGAAATACGATGTATAGCAGAATTCCGTAAAAAAAATGCAGTACTCAAAATTTTATTCAAATCACCCAGGAAAAATCAATTTGGAACTATTTTTCAGAATTATCCTTATTTGTTTCGGCTAAAGCAACATGGAAATCGTTCGTTAGCCGATCATTTCCGAAGTACTCTAAGGATTTTGAAATTTTTTATTGAAAACATGTTGAAATACGATGTATAGCAGAATTCCGTAAAAAAATGCAGTACTCGAAAATTTTATTGAAATCACAGGACAGGCGCGCCTTACTTAAAATAATGAAAACAACCATTTTAGTGTAAAAAAATCATATTCCTCTTTCATTGCATCATCCGAGTGATGTGCACTCGTTGAAATCTTTTTCAAATGAAAATCTACATACGGAAAACTGTAGTTGCGTTCACACTTTCAAATAACTCGTCAAATCGACAAAAATCAAAAATTTTTGTTTTCTGCAAAGTTTTTGACAAATTATTTGATGGAGCGTTCTAAAGGCAACGGTCCATTCAGTACATCGAGTACGTCACGTCGTTTTTTGCAACTGACAGCTAAGTTAAAAATATAAGTTTATATCAAGTGTGACCCAATCAGTACGTCTACGTTAACGCAACGTACAAAAGTTGCCAACTCCCAACTTTCGACGTACGTCGTTTGATTTGACAATCGTAAAATAAATTTGTTTTCAATTTCATTTGTTTTTTTTTTTTTTCTTTGTCGTTTTTCATTTATTTTTTGAAATAAAGTGTAAATAAAAATCATTGGAGCTGTGCAAGTGCATAATTAAATTTTTAAATTAATCCATATTATAAAAGAATTTTGATGTTTTAATCCGTTTTCAAAGTATTCATTGGGCCAGGCTTCTTCGTCGAATGCGTCGCATACGACGTGACGTATTCGACGTATTCTATGGACCGTTCGCTTATCCATTAAAAACTCATCAAATCCATACAAGTTTTTTGATGGCAAAATAAGTGATGCCAAACAAATTCGAGTCCATCAAATAAATTTTTGTAATTTGGGGTGTACACATGGTTGAATTACCCTGGTTGCAGTGATAACAAATGCTGCTTCTTCTTAAACTACGAAAATGTCAAAATTTTCTAGTCTTTTGACAGATAGCAAGACAAGATCAGGGTTCCATTTTTGTTTATTTTGGCAACTTGCCATAACCATTGTTATTGAATCATGGGGTGTACCCACTATCAAATTTGTTTGGCATCACTAATTTTGCCTACAAAAAAAGATGCATGGATTTGATGAGTTTTTTCTTCAAAAAATTTGTCAAAAACTTTGAAGGAAATCAAAAATTTTTGACTGATTTTGGCTGATTTGACGTGTGATTTGATGAATTATTTGAAAATGTGAACGCAAATACATTTTTTTGTATGCGTATTTTCATTTCAAAAAAAGATTTCAACGAGCGCACATCGCTCGGATGATGAAAGTAAAGAGGAATATGATTTTTTTTTTATACTAGTAAGGTTATTGTTATTATTTTGAGTAAGGTTGTGGTTGAAAGAAATAAATAACTTAATTCAATTATTAAATAACTTCTTACCCAATTTGCATATACATTTGTCATTTTAGATGCAGTTACTGAAGAATTTTATACACAAAAGTAAATGTTTTTTTTTTAAAATAGTAACAAAATAATTTTTAGTTGTCTTTCAATGGATGGAATAATTTATTTCTGCAAAAAAAATTTAATTTATGCTATTTCCACTACATTTTAATAATTAGTTTCTTTGTTTTTCATCGACGCTTCAATTTTTATAGCCAGAATTCATCCGTTATTGCGATGTTATCTCATCGGCGTACAAAGCAAAACTGAAATTTAAAGAGTGATTTGGTAGTGTGGACATGTGGACGGAGTTGCCAGAGTAACCAGAACTAGTGATGCCAAACAAATTCGAATTCATCAAATTATAAATCACAAAATTTGAAAGTGCGAACGGCTCTATTTGATGGTGTGTCCATCCCTTTTGAATGTTTGTGGTGGCTTGTGATATCTTATATCAGCGCTTGTAGCTTCTGAATAGAGCTGTCATGAAAAACATCGTTCTAATAAAAGCGCAAAGCGTCACTTGATAAAAACGCAAAAATAAAATTATTTACTAAAGTTAAAGTGTTAATTTATTGCAAAAAATAGATTTCATTAAATTTCTTACAAAATGAAACCAAAGGGTAGTTCGGAAAAGTGGATTGTGTGTCGTATTTGCCTGCAACAGCCCTCAACTGGATTAGAATCAATTTTTCACCAGAACGATGAAGAAGATCTTACGTTTATGATACTTGAGTGCGGAGGAGTGCCTGTAAGTTGTGAATTTTATTGATTTATGCAATGCCTTAAAAATGTAATGCGATTTTATGTAGATTAAAAAATTCGATCACTATCCGGATAAAATATGTACGAAATGCCTGAAGTACCTGAAGGTGGCGTATAAATTTCGCACGACCTGTCAGCGTTCACACAAGCATTTGAGTAGATTTATTGCACCCGTAGATATAGATGAAAGTGAGGAGCACCAAATGATAGCACTCGTGGATGAAGACGGCGTTGATGAGCTTGAATTCAAAGTTGAACCAAAAGATGTTAAGGAAGAAATTGAAACTGAAATGGTTTTAGACATGTTTGATGTATTTGACGACGAAACAGAGGAATTCGTTCAAGAAGACGTAAGTTGATTGAAGAAAATTAAGAATCTCAAAATAGCTTTTTATTTCTTAAGTTTTGTACTTAATATTTTTGGAGTAAAATTTTGTAGCAAAAACATTCATCATCGTTTTCCTGACCCCTGGATAAACACTCCTTGTCGTTCCAATATACTTCAATATCTTTCAATACATAGGAACAACAAGGAGTTTTTATCGAGAGGTTGGGCAAAATCAAATAATCACAAGGCTTCGTTTTCCTAGCAACTAGATAAACACTGTTCGTCGTTTCAATAGACGATTGGGAATTGGGGCGATTATTTTCGTTAAAAAAGGAAACAAAAAACTAATAAACCAAATTTTGATTTCTAAAATTTATAGACGAAATTAGGAATTTTTAACTATCAAATCATTAACTCACTTTTAGCTCAAATTACCGACTTACACTCACGGTCAAACAAAAAGCCGACAAGTACAATATTTTTTGCTAAAAAAGTTGGTTCTTCGCCCTTTTTTATGATTGTTAATATGTAGTATGATTAATTAGTAAAAATTGTTTAAAAAAAAAGGGTTTTGACCGAAAACCTAAAATATTTATATAACTGCATACAAGCAGCAAAATTTAAGGAATGTGGATATATCGGGTAAAATTTGATATGGTAAGTCTTGCGTATGACAATTTTGAAAAGTTTTTTGGAAACATAGAATTTATTGCGTCGCACTGGAAGTGGCCGTCCAAGAAAAACATCTGAGGGGAAAGACAGAGGTGTAGTAAATATAGCCCTGCGCGATCGGCTTAAAACTGGTTCCAAAATTGCTGCGGAGGTAAAGGATAACCAAAATATCAAATTAGCACCTCAACTGTACAGCGCCGCTTGAGATAAAATAACTTTTTTGCCCGAAGTACTGCGAAAAAACCGATTTTCACACACAAAATGCGGTCTTTCTCATTAAACTGGTGTTAAGAAAAAAAGAATTTGGTGTATATTGATTGGGCTGAAGTCATATTCTATGATGGAAGCAAAACAAATCTTATCAGTTCCGATTTGGGATAGACGGTACGCCGCAAAAAAAATGAAAAATATAGCTTTCAATGTGTACAAAGCACTCCATTTGTGGTGATCTAGGGAGCAATAACAAACCAATGAGTTGGCGAGATTCCTCTTCTGGAAGGTTATATTAACTCCGAAGCTTATATTGACATCATTAAAATCGGCGTTATACACAGCATCGACCGACTAAGCGAACACTTAGCAAAAGTCATATATCAAGATGATTCTGCACCTTCTCATCGTTGGAAATTGCCTTATGTCCCACTCGCCATTATATTTTGCTTTATTTTTTCGATAAGTTTACAATAACGGGCTATTTATTTTTGCATTGGTAAATAAACATAATGACTTTTTGACAATTAAGTCAAGCAATTGGCCGGTCAAAAACCCCAACCTCAATTCGATTGAGAATGTTTAGGCCATTTTAAAACGAAAAGTGTGCCAGAAAAACCCAAATATAATCAATAATATTAAACTTAATAATGTTAAACTTTCTAATATTTAACTTATGACAGTTAAATCAGGGTAAATATTGATTTACACTACAATTTTAAAATGTCTTACAAAATTAAAATCGGCTTTTTTTTTTGACCGTGAGTGTATCTTCTGCAACATCATAATATTTTTAGATTGTATGTAGGGGGATGTGTGTACCTTGGACCGGACTTAAATTTTTTCAATGCGCATGATTTTCCAAAAAAGATCCTAAAATTTTTAGATTACATAAGTTATATCTCTACATTGCCTGGACCATCTATGTCTTACCATTGAGTGAAAATAATGCCTTTTCTGTTCCAATCTCTAACGGTATCAAGGTACCCTTGCATGGTCATGGTTGTGAAACTTGAATACATATTTTAAGTAAGTTACTCACAAAACGTTCTGATGTCTACTCCAAAAAAAATACTTTTACTCTCTGAAACCCCTTTCCCGTCACTGTGGCGCGCGTACAGCTTGACGGTCTGAAGCCTACTAAAATCAATCCGCAGCAGTAGTGGAAAATTTCATTGAACAACATTAGCGGCAACCGACACTCGGACCGTGATACACACATCTCCACTATATTTAAAAACATGGTAATTAAACTCGCCAATATGTTACTCCTGATTTTTTCAAGCACAATTTACTAATAACTTTGTAACCTTGAGTTACAAACCTTAGTTTGTTATTTTTGTCTCAAGCATAAGTTGATAATAAGTATCAACTTGAGTTTCTACGTTTTTGCATGGAGACCTAACTCGAATATGTCTAGGTTGTAATTTCCAACTTCCTCGAATTTCAAGCTAAAGGTACCGAAAGTATTCACAAGATGGTGTCTAATGCGACGATTCTGAAAATCGCTAAGGGCACTCCTTAAAACGTGTAAATGCCTCAAAAACCTTGCAAACTTGCAACAGTTTTCAAAATCAATACGAACTTTGACAGTCCTACGAGGTTTTCGAGGCTTTTGCACGTTTTAACGAATATCGATATGTACCAAATCTCATCTATGTGCGATAAGTAATTTCAAGAGACAGGATAGATTTGTTTTAGAGCGTGTAGAAGAAACATCTTTAATGCAAGCTGAAAAATTGAATAATGAAACAATTATGCTTGTTGAAGCTGAGCATCCTTCAACAAGAAAATAAAAAAAAAAAACCTATTTCCAAGATTTAAAGAACCATATATTGTCAAGAAAGTTTTGGGTAACGATAGACAGAGACAGAATCTACTCAAGTAAGTCAAATTTTTCGAATAAGTGCAAGCAGCTTATAACCTAGAGCCATGATGCGCACTTTCTAATTTTGAGTTTGGGGGGAGATGTTCATTCAGATGAAGACAAATGGTTTGTGAAGATTTTTAATTATGTTTATGTTACAAGAAGTCTTTTTTATTTTACTTCTTAAAATAAAATTTGTTTAAGAAATGAGGCTTAAATCTGTATCTGAAGTATGGATGGTATTGAATTATTAAATTAGTGAATTGAAGATTGTTGACAAATGCAGAGACTTGTGTCAATGAGACTTATTTTGGCTTGTGTGTGATCTTTAAAATAATTCGTGGTATTGTTTGATATTAAATTAAAGCTTGGATGCTGTGTAATCTTCCAAATAAAGTTTGATATAAAATGTATAGAAAAATTGGTTTAGTTAGGGAGCTGGTGGCAATTTCGATATATGATTAAGTCATCTTTTATACTTACATTTGATGTTGTTCCCATCCTTGTGGTTAAGAAAAAGTAAGTGGTTACCTGATATTGCGCTGATTTGTTTTAAGCGAATTTTTAAATTGTAAAAAAAAAAATGTATACCATATGTCAAACATCGTGTCTGCCATTGCATTAACACTTTCAGGACCATTTGAATTTTTTACTACCAGACCCACATTTTCTTATCGAAAGAGAATAGATATACATTTTGAAATGTGTTAAATAATTAGAGCTTTATAACCTCAGGACCTTACAAGGTCATACCAAAGCCAAAATATTGTGTTTTTTAGAACTAAGTTTCAGTAGATTTTATCTCGATTCCTGTTACACAAACGATATGAAGTGTTTTTGAAGGAAGCGTAACAGACTTCCATGTTTTTAGAAAAAAACGAAAAAAAAAACTAGTAATGGGGTTACCAATGGCCTGGCCAAAAATTAAATACTCTACACTGTAGTATTTTTAAATTTTTTGTTTGTACGAGAAGTGCCACACCTTCTTGACCGAATTCAACTAGTTTTTGTTCAGATTTTCTGATTCCAAAGCTTGCACTTACTGTTCTTTGTTTGAGTGAAATTTGGATCGGTTATCTCAAAAAACGCTTTCAGTACAGCATTTTGAAACTTTTACCTATATGGGAGGAGGCACGCCCTCTTGTCCTAGTTTTTTCTCAGAGCTTGCATTTACTGTTCTTAGTGCTTGACTGAAATTTGGCTCGATTATCTCTAAAAACGCTTTCAGTTTAGCATTTTGAAACTTTTGCATGTATGGGAGGTGGCACGCCCTCTTTTCCAAATTCATCTAGTTTTTGCTCCGATCTTCTGATTCCAAAGCCTGCACTTAATGTTCGTTCTTTGTGTTTTCGTGAAACGCTTTCAGTACAGCATTTTGAAACTTTTACTTAAATGGGATCGTGACAAATGGAGACGTTTCATTTGGCCCTTTGCTCCTCCTAGGAGTAGCAGTAGAATACATGTTACCTTATTTACTATCCATTTTTTTAAAATAGGTGGCAGACACGATGTTATTATATACTACCGCAATTTTTTTTACGTTTTTTAGTGCCGCCATTTAAAAAGTCAGCAACATACATATATTTGACTGAAATGGCTTATATCAATTGATTTAATACAATCTTCACAAATTATCAGTTATCATATAATTTTTTCTAACTTACTGTAAAAATTCAAATTTATTGTGTAATATGTTTGTATTTCATTTAAACAGAAAACAGAAGAAGCTGAATATCTTGACGAATTGGAAAATGAACTATTTGCTAATACAAGCGATGAAGGAAATGAGCTACAACAGCCAAAAAAACCGCCACAAAAAGTTAAAGTTAAAAAGGAAAAAAAAGAAAAAAAACCTGAAAGTTTTTCGGAGTATATAAGCATAATAAAGGAGAAAACCATTAGAGGTCCAAAAATGAGAATAAAAAAAGAAAAACCAACTTCATTTATTTGTGATGTTTGTGGTAATATTTATCCAACTCAAGGACGACTAAATGAACATATAAAAATACATAAGGGCATTAAGCCCTACGATTGCGAGTAAGCATTTTATATTCTAGTTTAACTTTTTTTTTAATAACTTTTCAATAATTTTCTCTTTCAATTCGCATAGAATTTGTGGACATGCCTTTGCGCAAACTCAACAGCTAACGCGTCATATGAATACGCATACTGGCCAACGACCATATAAATGCACTTATTGTCCAGCAGCTTTTGCAGATCTTTCGACACGGAATAAGCATCACCGGTTAGAACATTTTGAAGTTCATTAATCATAATTTTTAACGAAAAAATTTAAATATTTCATTTTGTTCTTTGTTTCTTACAGTATTCATACAAATGAACGTCCGTATGTTTGCGATGTTTGTGGAAAATCTTTTACATATACAAACACCTTGAAAGTACACAAAATGATTCACACTGGCGAGAAACCACATGTGTAAGTTTGTATATTTTATTGAACATATTTTTTAGAACATTCCCATTGAACATTAAAAAATATTGGTGAAAAAATGTTAAAGGTAACAAGCTTACAGTTTATTGTTTTTAGTTTCGTTTCTCAATAAATACACTGGGAAAATAACACACTTTCGCTTCCACAAAAGCTTCAAGATTAAAACTTTTTACTTTTCCACCCCTTTTTTTCTAATGGTTTAAAAACTGACCGCTTTTTTACAGCAACGCTGTACTTAAGTCTCACGTTTTAATAACGTTCCGATAGATGTTTTAAACTGATAAAATATATTAATTGAGGTGGTTAGAAGCAAAGGGATGGGGACAAAATTTAATATTTTATTACTAGTTAGTAGTCATCCTTGTTTTATATGAAAACTTTACATTTATGTTCTCATTTAAATTATAGACAAAAAATTATTATTTTATAACTGAAAAGACTTATCACCCGTAGTCCCACGAATTTTTTATTTACGCTACATCTTTTTAACTATTTATTCCAGCTGTGATATATGCGGTAAAGGCTTTCCACTACCCACAAAATTACGTAATCATAGGCTCATACACTTTAAGAATCGAGTGTCTGAGACGAAAGAGAAAATTATGATACATCCAGTAAAATTACAAGATAATGATGGAAATACATTTACTACAATTAATCTAATAGGAATCTAACAGTAAAAAATTTAATGTTTAACGTATAATCAAATGTAATGTGTAAGTAATGTAAAATTGTTTCTTTTTAACTGGTAAATAAAATTCGTTAGTAGAAATAAAAAACCTAGTTTTTCTCTTTCGTCTCGTTGGCCAGTTATATGTAGCTTTAGTATATATGCGGGAAAACAAAAAGAACACTTGTTACGACTTGCTTGAGTGGAAACTCAAACAAGTGTGTATGAAATTTTCATATAATTATCCAGAAATTTCTGTATATAAGCAAAAGCTGAAAGAAATTTCCCTAATGAAATCAACAAAATGCCAGCCAATTCATATTATGACATTACTTTTGCCTTTAAATGGACTTACACCACTATTAATATGAAAGACACAAACTGACTCGAAATAAGATAATTTTTCAGGATTTTTTAGTTCCAGCGATATAAGAGTGTTCCATAACTCTCGCAAGATTTGAATTTGCCGCCATTTGTGCGGTTAAGTGTTGCCAACCAAAAAAATAGTTTGAAAGCTGACAGCTTAGGGTTAGTAAAAAGGAGGAGATTTTACGTTGCATTTACGACATTCAGCCACATTTTTGAGAAGCAGCTAAGCAGTTTTTTAGCTCTCTTGTAGATTTCTAGTTAGGTTGTTTTGTCAAAATGCCACAAATATATTAGATGTTTTTTATTCGAATATTTAAAATTATGTTTAAAAGTTGAGCGAATATGATCGTTTTGTACGCTATAGTTATCATATACAGTAGTTTTTTTTATAAAAAAAAAAGAAACAAAAAAGTATTACTTAACATTTGATATTTACTGAACATTTATCTTTATACTGTTATTTGGATACTTTAAAAATGAAAACAAAATTTTATATTCAATAATTATGTAGTAGGAAACAGACAGTTTTCCTCCCTTTTTGATAAATAGTGGAACTTAGATCCAAAAAAGAACAAAAAAACCCAAACACGAAGCTATAGTTTTACCAAGAACTTATGGAAAATTGAGCTCCAAATTACTTTGTTTAAGTCGATTTGATCTGTTTTTCACCAGCTGTTTGTCAAAACGATTTTCTTAAAAAATGCTTTATTCTGAGAAATACAGTTCTATTTATGTCTTGTTAAAATTTGTATGAAGCGTCAGAATATAGACGACCTAGGTAGAAAAAAATCTCTATTTTGATTTAGGGTGAATTTTTAAAGAAATTGTATTACATAAAGTTAATATTTTAAATCTATTTCATTGCAGTTGTGATATCTGTGGTAAAAGTTTCAATCAGGCATACAAATTGCGCAATCACAAACTAACACATTTAAGGAAAACTGTAAAAGAAGAAAAAGGGACATTTACTGTTCAAGCTATAATATCAGATGATGAGGAATGTAATACTGCAGTACATTTGTTAGAAATGTAAGGAATAGTATATAAGCATTAATGAATTATCTTTAGAAAAATAAATTTAAAAAAAAGGCATGGGCTGCAAATTAAAAACGGCAAAAATGAAAAAGTATCGATTTTCTTTTGGTAGTAATATTTTAACATTCTTAAATACACATAAAGTAATATTCTGCCTAGGTTTAAATAAATTCGATAATGCGCATTTTCTTTTGTTAATAATGTGACCCTCTTGACATTTTTCTATTAAATAGCAATGAAAATTTCATATTTTATTTGATTTCAATGATTCAATTACATACTGGCAAAATATACGAATATTGCCTTTTAATTTTTAATGACCTATATACATCTGTAAGTACTGCAACTGTTATCTACTATGTTGTAAAGAAATATAACTTAATTAAGATTAACATATATTTTATTTTATTTATTGACGAATTAATATTGCGTTAAGCCCATGTTGCAATTGAGGGGTATAGAAACAAAGTCAGCAATCCCGACTTTTTAGATTTTTGTAAAAACTAACAAAAACGTGTATTTGAAGATATACATATTTATTAAACTGTATGTTTTGCGATTCTGTAGAATGGAGTTGGATGAGGATATAAACCAAATCCTCAGAGGCTTATGGACAAATTCGATAAGAAATTTGGAGATTGTGGTGTTTGTGGTTTCAATCAAGTAGACATTGCTGGGATTGTATTAATCGAACTACCACACCCCCTACAATTTCACTGAAATTTGGTACATGGTTTCGTCAATTGCCAAAACTGATAAAAAGGTCAAAAAAAAAATTTGCGATTTTTTTTGTGGATTTGGGAGAGGTGCAAAAAGCGAAAAAATCAGTAAATTGTCGAAAGTCAAAAAGGAAAATTGTATATTTAAATTATCCCAGCCCCTTCATACAATTGTCCATAACTTGGACATTTCTTAGCCGAATTTCATGTTCAGACCATTTTTGGAAAGTTATTGAATCAGGTTATAAGCATAAGGTAAACTTTTTTCGTATTTGGCAAAACATACTCAATTTTGAATTAAAATTACAAAAAACCTTCCATGACCTACTTTTTTGACCTTCCAAAATATATTTTGTGGAATGAAAAGTAAATAACCTTTCATATAAACCAAAAATTGAGATGGTACAATATATTTTACTGTCCAAGAGTTATGATTTTTTGAACCCGAAATTTGATAGCAATCAAATTCAAATTCATACGGTTAAAAAACGCACTCGCATCTCATCTTGCACAATTGAATCGGTCATTTTTAAAAGGGGATATGTGACAAAATTTTTACTTGTGACAAAGTTTAAAGAAACCCTCATAAGTTTGGTAAATCTTATTTTAATGTGGTTTTAGTGATGGGGGGTAAATTAATATTGATATAAAGCAAGAATCTGCATACTTAGAAAAAAGAAAGACCAACCAGCGCCATCTCCACAATGGCAAAACAGCAAAAAAACAATTTTCGTACGAGCGACACATATCCCCTTTTAAAAATGACAGATTCAATTGTATTTTGGACTTTACGGAAGTCTATCTTTGTTATTGCTGTTTTTATTTGCCGCTCAAATATCTAAATTGCTGTTCATTTATAAATATACTTTACATTGTAACTAACACAGGTATTTCACAAATAAAATTTCATGTAGTAAGTACTATATTGTTTTTATGTTGTTAGGTTTTAAAGGATACAGTAATTTTTAGTATTATCTGTGCTTCTCTACAAAAAAGATTCTAATACTTTTTATCGTGCGACATATCGATTTCATCTCGAAAAGAAAAGTAGTTGAAATCACTCGGATTACGGAAGAGACAACATGAAAGATCGAAAATCAATCAGGATGACAAAATTTGGAATACATAAATGAAAAATTACTAATTCATGTTCAAATCATGATTCAATTATAGGAGGATATCGCAGCTTGTCAAATTTTTATAGACAACAACAGCAAAATAACAACAACCGCATAGATTTACAATTTCAGAAGAAAACAAAATAACAACAACACATACATATGATAAGAGAGCGATTCTTCTGAGCAAAGAGGCACGTTTTATAACTGCGTTTACCTTCTAATTATGGTATCATAGTTCAAATGAAATTCTTTGTAGATAGTATCACAAAGTTCGAATGACCGCCCCCAGTTTGAAAGCTAATATTGTATATTAATATTGAAAGATTTTTAAGGAAAAAAAAATGTTTTTCTTTCGGCCTCTAAATTTGATGCGGCCATTTGACGTCCGATCAACAAGTATAGTATATCGTTGTAAATTTCGCAACATGGGCTACATTTCATTCATAGAAGTCATTTATCTCAGATTTTCTTTTCAACTAGTTGTATACGTTATCTCAGCTTCTACCATCCTAAGGTGCCAAGGGCAGATCATAAAATTAAAGTCCGTATAAATCATAAAATTCATCTCTACAAAGTTTCCTCAAATTATTTAAATCGAAAAAGTTACAGCGAATCTAAAATTTCAGTGCAAATATTTAATCAGAAGAATAAAATCATATTTAACTTACAGTGTCGGCCAAAACCTAAGCACCCCCTAAAGAAGTTTTTTCTTATATAAAATTTTTTTTGAGAAAACGACGTTATTGAGTTACATAGTTTGTTGCGAGTTGAGCAATTGATGATGGAAAGCGCATTGACGTCGGGAACATGCAATGTTTGGGTGTATGAACAGGCCCGGGTTGATGGGATTACAATCGATGAGAATCTGAAAAGAAAGGAAAAATATGTTAATAAACTGGTTAATTGTTTGGATAAATGTTTATAGTAATTGGCCAGGCCAATTAATTGATGTTCTGCTGCATTTAAAATTTTTGATTTTTTTTTTTTTTTGCACGCATGCTGGCGGCTACAGAGCAATTAGGAATAAGGAAATGTCAAATATATAGTTGACAGAGAGAATGTTGCCAGAGTATGAGAAATGTTGATAGGTTAAAGATGGCAGGTTGCGTAGAGAGAGCTTTTGTTTTTAGATGGTAGGAAAATGTTGCTAGACATCAGGTGGGGAAGTTGGAAGAGAGGAGATTATGACAGTGGATTTGTCAACATGTAGTGTTGGAAAATGTTTTTAATAGGTTTTGTGGATTGTGAAAGTAGAGCGAATATGTAAATGAAACAGGTAGATGTTCTAGATCTTGTATGAATGTGGTAGTTATGTTAGAATAGGGTTTAGATTATATATTTAAATTTGTTGGTAAAAATAAATTAGGAAACTGTTTCTTGATTGTTGCTGCAATGGATTTGAAGATTTTTGGCTTGGTAGCAGCAAGTTTTTGCGCCGAAAATTCAAAAGCAAATCTACTGTGGATGGTTAAAGATCGGTTTAGTCCGTGTTTAAAATTGTTTAAATTGTTTAAAAGTGTTTGAGTAAAGTCCGGTACAGTTGAGTGTAAAGTCGTTTGCAAAAAGTTGGACTGAGTCCATTTAAGGAGTTCAAAGGCGAGTTTTAGCTATCGTTGAAGGAAGGAAAAAGGTGATATTTAAGCAAAATTAGATAGTGTTTTTTTTTAAGAGTTTTTTTTATGGTTAGTGAATTTTGAATATCGGAAGCAGCCGGAAAAATTATAAGGAGCAGGATAGCGAGCAGGAAAATTTAAAACGGAAGTCTGAAGAAATTTGGAATTGCGGAAATTTACAGTGAACGAAGTTCACATTTGTGTGCGAAGAATTGGGAAACGGAAAATTGTAAGTTTTTTGATGAAAAGTGAAAATGGTTTAGGAGCAAATATAAAGTGACGTGTAATTTTGCCATAGGTGGCTGATTTCGGTGTGTTGGCTGGAGTGAAGGTACCGTGCTCTGGACCGATCGCAAAGTAAAAACTGGAAGAAGGTCAGCCACAATTGTTTCCCATTTTTATTTATTTTTTTTGTTCGAGAAAAATTGCTAATATAAGACGTGGAAAGTTGAGTAAATTTTTAGCGCTCGTGATACGCCTGATTACATATATATAAATTTTGAATTTGAAATCCGGTTCCAAAGTTCAAGTCGAAACGAAGTGAATCGCCATTTTATAGAAGCGACTGTAGTCGTGTTGCTGTTCGGGAGTTCGGGTGTTCGTGGGTAGTCTGTAATTATTCGTATAACAGTTTTGGGTATTCTCAATTTATTTGAATTTTATATATACTTTTTTTTGTGTTGCTGTATAACAGCTTTAAAAGAGAATTTGTAAACGAGCGGGAAATTCCATAAAAAACTAACTTTTGAGTACCACTAAATTGTGGATATGAAAATTTAATTATTTTTTTGTTGCAACCAATAGAGCTCTGTTAGGATAGCAAATATTTCGAAATAATTACGTTTTTTTTTATATATTAAGGGCGGCTAATAAAAGGCCTGAATTTTTTGGTGGTAATTTCTCGGCGCGTGTGTTAGGGTTTTTATTCCGTTTCGCGGGTATATTTTAAATAATTCAAAAATGATTTTTTATATATAAATATTTTAATTTATTATTTTTATATGTATTATTTGTAGTTTTGTTTTAATCTTATGTAATTCAATAATTTATTTATTACATTTTATGCATGTTTTTCGTGATTTAATTTTTGATTTATAATTTAAATTTTTGCCAATTAACTGCCATACCTAAATTGGAGCGTCAGGCGTTGCGTTATTTAACGTTACACAAAAGCGTCAAGCGCCATACCGAAATAAAGAGCGTTGCGTTGAAGTCATTTGTTTGTCAAAATCATATTGTTGTTTCTTTTTTTACTTTTCTGCAGCTAACTTCACTCCATAACGCTTTGTCAAAATTGGAAATTCGAATAGCTCAGCGTTGAGCGTTGGCAATTTCGGTATGCGCCATACAAATTGTATGTGCATGAGAAATTTTTGACAGTAAAATAACGCTGACGCTCCAATTTAGGTATGGCAGTTAAACATTCAATTTTTAAATATTCTTATTTATGATGTTTGCTGGTTTTGGCCAGGTTATCGATGGGGATTGAATATCTGTCAATGAAAAGAAATTTTGGTATTAATAAATTGTTAAAGTTTGAATTTTAAAATGAATATGGTTTTGTGCTGAAGAGTTGGATAGAAGAGGGGTAGAACTTACCTGACTAGTGCGAGGGTAGGGTGACGGTGATGGTCTAATAGTGGGTGTTGGTAAAAGATTTTGCTTACCACACAGGATGGGCGGGTACGTCAGGATAATGACATCAAGTATTCTCGTTTGCGTGTGCAGAATCAGTGGACAAAGGTCTGCTGGTTTGATGTTTTTTGGTGATACGAAGGTATAGAAGAGAAGATGGAAGGTTGGTGTGATGTTTTTAGTTTTCGAAGTTTGAAGCAGTTTCTTCCATATATCTTGTATAGAGGGAAGGTTCGTTTCCGGTGTTACCGGAAGTGAACTTTATTGTTGCTGGCCTCGATCTGACACGGCGGGTTATGAATCCCCCTGGAAAACCGTTGGCTAGTCGGTGAGCTCCGTGTCAGATATGATAAGGTATGGTCACATAACAATAATGGCGCCCAATTTAAAACTTTCTGCAAAAGGATATAAAATATCCACGATAGTACAGATTTCAGAATACAAAAATAAAATTTAGAAAAGAATGAGTAGCGACAAGGATCACAGGTTGACTGATCGTATGAGAAAATACCTGTTAACAATAAATAGCACGATCCGACTCAAGATACAAACCAATTACACCAGATATTTTTTTCAGTATAGGGGAAATAAGCCAATGACAACAAGCTAGTAGAAATCATCTCGAACATTTCTGAGTTAGTGCTTTGGTACTCTTTTACAGGTGACTTAGCTTAAAGGATTTTTTTTCAAATTAGAGCTAATTGCATCTGTGGGGGGATCCAAAAGATACACTCGGAAAATCAAGCTAGTAAGATTCAAGTAAAATGATTTTGATAAACTCCAAAACTGAGTGACTTAACAAATGAGTAAAGAGATAGTTAATTGCATTAAGAATTGGAGATGTCAAGTAAGAAGAAACGGTTCCACAGTAAATTGAAACAATGAGAGTGTTTGAAGATAGCTTGAAAATTATTTTGTTACTTTTATGGAGTACCTTACTTGGACACGTGAAAAGGTGGTCCGAGGTAGAACAAATATTGCGTGCATAGCTGTACAATTGTCTTTTTCTTGTGCACAGTGGTGACTTTCTTATCAAGTAGCTTAGTACGAAGATGTTTTTTTTGTAGAGACTAAATGTATCTGAAAGTGAAGTGACTGCGGTGTTATAGGATGGCCAAAGAGCGGTAGCAGTGAGGCATTGTAGAGATCCATAAATAGTTCTTTTTTGTAAACGGTGGCTTCAATCGGGATGATAAGGCCAAAGATCGAATTGCATCGTTAAGAAAAGAAAAAGCTAGGAAATCATTATAATTTTTAGCTGTTAAAGACATCACTTACTCTGACCAGAGCTGTTTTGAAGCAATCATCGCCGCAGTATGGAAAGCCATAGTATTTTCCAAAGTGTTGTGAATTAGACGATTAGTGGCCTAAATTTGGATGAACAAAAAGTTTAGATGCACGAAAGTCAGGTTAATAAAATATTTCAGGTGGAGTAGGGTGGCTATTGTTTAGGAAGAAAGCGTTAAAATTATAGTTTCTCACACGTAAAGGCTCCGCAAGGAGGACGTAGTTAAAATAGGGTCATCACCGAAAGATAGTTGGAAATAAAACTCACGCACAGTCAAGTAAAGTGAGTCCCCTCTTCAGCCAAAACAATACCATAAAAAAGGAAAGTTAAACAAAACAATTCCTTTTTGAGATACAAAACAAAAAAAAAAAAAAAAATATAAAAATTTTTAACCAAGTTTATATTAGCGATAATCAAATGAAAAGTGCAGAAAAAGCAAACGAAAAACGAACTGCTAAACGTAACTTTGAACGCGATTTAAATAGATCAATATCTATGTCCAGCCCAACCTACAAAATACCAAATTTAGTCCCTGAAAATCAGAACAATCAAATACCATTTTATAGGGATCTTTCCCAAACAATCATAACAAATAGGCAAAGTAATATGACGAAGTCTTTTACAAATGCGCAAACAGGCGCAATTTCGAAAAATTCGGTTAGAGATAGTTCCCTAGATTTTCCTCCCGATGTAAATGTTCCACCTCCAGTTGTTAACATGCCCATTAGAGACATGAGTAGACCGGAATCGCAAGCCAATAAAATGGCAGGTAGGGAAGATAATGCTGCGTACATTCCGGTGACGCATCCATCAAGCTCAGTGAATTTAGACGAGGCAAATGCTAGGAGCGTTAAAGATTTAGTAAGCAAAACTCATGAGAATTATCGAGTGAGTTTTGAAAAGAAATTAGAAGGTAAAATCACCAATTATGTGCTGGCAACCGTGAGAGAAATGATGAGGGAATTTAGTACCAAGCAAAATCTTGGAGAAAACGTACCAAATCCACCACTCCCTGAAGCTTTAGGACGGAGTGGTGCTGAAAGTTTGGCACAGATGGAGTATATGGAAACCCTTAGGGGCGCAGATCAAAATTTAAGACCACCCCAGCAGGCGACACAAAATTACCCATCGTTGCCACAAAATTATCCAAGGATGCCACAATATTATCCAAGGTTACCACCATCCGATCCAATGTTTCCACAATCTAATGCATCATTTCCAGTGCCACCACAAATATACCAAAATTCGTCGCAAACTCAACAACCGCTGCAACAACCGCTACAGCAAGAGACACCTCAGCAGATATTACAACAACAATGGCAACCACAGCCACAGGGTTTATATCAACAATTGCCACCACCATCGATGCCACAGACGCAACCGTCGTTTCAGCCCAATTGGCAACCACAGGAACCAGTAATATGGCTGCAGGTTAACTTGCGACAAGATTTCCAACCAAATAATTATTCCGGTCATATTCAGTCGTCACCAATCAATGAACCACAACCAAGTACCCGTACTACTGCGATTCGCAACTCCAACGCGTTCAATGTGGACAAATGGGGATTATATTTCAGAGGAAGCTCGGACGATTTGAGTGTCGATGAATTTATATATAGACTCGAACGCTTGCAGAGGCATTACCAATGTCCATGGGACCATGTTTTGCAAGATTTTCACCTGTTGATGAAAGGTGTCGCTCTTGAATGGTACTGGTTATACGTCAAAGACAAAAATACAATTGATTGGTCCACTTTGAAACTGGCTATGCTACGGCAGTATCAAGGCACAAAATCTGATTTTGAGATAATGAGAGACCTCGTCGAACGAAGACAGACACCAGGTGAAACCACCGAAACATTCTTTCATGATATGATGAAATTACGGTCTAAACTGCGAAATCCAATAAGTGAAGCTGATATGATAAGGATATGTTATATGTCCCCTAGTGCATCGTGTCTACAGTGGCACGCCACGGCTAGCTGCGCGCAATTCAGGGGGTTCTCAACCCACCACTCTAGACCGAGGGGCAAAACAATAATCTCTACCTCCGATTTACCGGAAGTAAAAATTTAAACTAAATCTGAAATAACCGTAACTACTCTCACAAAAAAAAACCAAAGAAAATAAAATCAACCCAATTTAAAACCCCGCCTATCTTCACCACCACACGAATAAGGAGACAGCTGTTCGACTCCATTGCGTACCCACCCATCCTGTGTCATAATCATCATATATTCATGACACCCACAAATGACACCAACAATACTCCCCCACTTTTTACCTACCCATCACCGGTTCACGAATTCCCCTTTTTTATACCAAATTTTAGCCCATCATCTTATAATCAGATAAGTATCCAGAATCAAAAGATAACCATTATTAATTGCCAAAAAAAAAACACAGTTTACTTTCAGATTCCTTCTATGGTATGTAGGAAACCGGATACATCGAAGGACCCCCAAAAGAAATACTCTAAAGCTGAAATAAAATATATATATGTAGATGTAACAAATAAAATACAACTCACAATTTAAATTTGTATAAAAAAAATATAAAAATTATATTATAAAGACATTCTCATAATTATAGATCAAATCAGAAAAATAATTCTACTCTGTGTAACTAAAATCAAATTGTAAGATGAAATCAAAATTTAACTTTTGTATAAAAAAAAACATCAAAAAATCCTATCTGTATAACCAAATTATATTAAGTGTAATATGAAATTTAAACAAAGTGTAAATTTAAATAGCTCATATAAAAGCCGAAATAATTTGGTTTTTAAATAAAATTATTAACAATTAACCTTAAAACTTTAGTTTCATACAGTCTGTTAAATAAGAGCGTGGTCATTGTTGTGAGAAAATGAAAATACCCATTGCGAAAATTCTTTTTAATATTGATTTATTTGATCGAAAACTTCAATGCAAATACATTAATAGCAGGTCCAATCACCCCCAGCATCAATTATAGCTTGACATCTTCGCGACATACTTTGAACAAGATTTTGCGCATACTCTTCTGAAAACGACCTCCAAATTTTTTGAATGCGTCGAACCAGCTGTTTCAAGTTGCAGGGTCCAGGCATGCCTGATGATAGGAAAGGCCCAAAAAGAGGATTCATCAGTGAAGATAACGTTGCCCCAGTCACGATCCAAATTGTCTTTGGCCCATTCAAGACGTTTTTGGACATGTTTTTCACTGAGCATCGGTTTTGGCAAAGTACTTCGGTATTTCACACTATTTGCAATCAAATGATTACGAATAGTTCCGTGGGAGATATTCAAACCTTTTTGGGACAATTTCGAAGCACCTTCACGCAAAGTTAATGTTGGATTTTTCGAAAATAGAGCACAGATCAGTTTTTCCTGTTTTTCCGTCACTACACCGACAGACCCGCGATTTGGAAAGTCATCGACATTTTTTTACTTCTTTGAAGCGATTCACCCACTTACTCACAAACTGTTTCGACTTTTGCATATACTTCGCAGCCGCCGCTTGGGTCATTTTGGGACCTTTGGGGTGCAAACACAAAAAAACGGCTTCAAAGCGCGACGCGTACGCGGTACTCATTTTGGAAAAATGCTGAGAACGCATTGAAAACAGTGGTCAGCTGATTCACTTTCATGAAGCATGAAGGACAATACTGCCCTCTGTGTGAGAAAAAAAAATTACAGCATTATACTTTACCGATCGCGAGTAATCGTGACCACGCTCTTATTTAACAGACGTAAAAAAAAACAAAACATGCGAAATAACGAATCCTATAGGCACACCATTTCAAGACAAGATTTATAGCTGCCAGCCAAATTTATTCAAAAATAAAACAAAACGGTCAATTAGAAAATCCTGAATTCCAACAATTGCTTCTTTGCTTAGACAACCTATTTTTTTTTATATTAGACAAAACCTAAAGGAGCTCTCTTAGGAATTTTTCTTTTCTTTGTAATTAGAAACTCAAACTAATTCAACATTTACTTTTCAGGACTCCCTATTTACGCCTTTACAATTGAAGCTAAATCATATAAAGAAAAAAAATATACTACTATATAGAAAGCAAAAATGTACTACTCTACTACTTATGAAAATAACCCGAATACACAGCAACCCCGACATGTAATATTTCCCAATCTAGTGCTCTCAACCAAATCTTCCTTATTCTCCTCCTTTGGAACTTGAATAGAATCCAGATTGGAACTCTCCACTTTTCCAACCTGTTCGCTTATAACTTTTGAAATTTAGCCGAACAGTGTTTATAAGCGTTTACAAAAAAAAAACAAATAGAACTGGCTTCACTTCCTGTCCTGTCGGCACCGCTTTCATACAAATTTTTTTTGAAGAGTTACAGTCCCGATATATATAAATGAAAATGGTTGCTGGCTATTCTGTTCTTTAGATGTGCCAATAATCAAAATGGTGTATCGACGAAAAAATGTATATATATATATAAGAAAATAATTGTGGATGACTTATCTTTTTTTTTTTTGCGGTGGAATTAAAAATCCTCTCTAGCGTCTTCCTTAATCCTGAAGCCTCAGTCAACCACACTAATAGAAAAATAATAACTCATTACTTATAAAATACCAAAAAGAATGTATATGTAAAATATTACGAGCACTAAAAAAAAACAATTCTTGACTTTACTCACATTAAATTTTCTTATTCGCCTTTTTTTCACAAATAAAATTTATAATTAAAATCCTTTTGGCTGAATAAAACTTGCCGTGAAGACGCGCACTATCCTTTGATAAATCTTAAAAAAAAAACAAAAACTATTAAAATCAACCGCCATAACTTTCACTAACCGAAAACTGATTTTTTTTATAATTTACTTAAGAAAATTAAATTTACTTTTTTTTTTTATCTTTTTATTTTTTCACAATTACACCGCTCGAATTTAAACCGTGTCCGACCTTTCCAACTTAAGCTTCAGGAATAATCTCGAAGCGCTAAGCTCCAAGACTTATACCCGAAATTGAAAACTGTATCGTTTCACATATACATTCTATATACCAAAAAAAAAAAATACATACAATAAAACTTAAGACTTAAACTAACAAATACTACATCCCTCATACATTAAAACGAATCCTAATCATACATCTATTTCATTTCAATCTTATATCCCTAAAACCTTTCTCTAAATCCGCCAGCCTAAACATACCATTTCCGAAAATCCTTACAGCTAAACACATCTTTTTCGCTGCATGAACATAGTCTATTCTCCAACCCACAATCAAACAGAACTATCCCTGTGGAACCTAAGAGCATTAGATTTTCACATCTGGCAACATGTGAAAACTCATGATGGCTGTCAAAGTAGAAATAAAACTCAAAACAAAACCAAAAAATAGTGAGAATTTAACTTAAACCCAAAAAAAAAATGTGCTAAAATAATAATAAAACAAAAAAAAAACCAGTTAAAAGTGAAGGTAATTAATTAAACACAACAAAAATATGAATAGAAAAGAAAAATAAATAACTAAAAGTGCAATGCAAACAAAAAAAAAAAAACTATTAGCAGTGTAGTGTAGTGATTCCTCTCTCTTTTTTTTTTTTTTTTTTAAATGGAATAAAATGTAAACTCCTGCCAAACAGCCTGCAACAGATAATCAAAGGAAATTTGCGCGGCAGTTTAGCGAGGATGGTTTATGCAATGACCGTTTATTCGGTGGAACAATTGCGGGATGAATGCTGTGCAGCGGAAGTTCAACTGGCTAGAAGTGAAGTGCGGAATCCACCACCACCTCAACGCTACCAACCACATAGGCATGATTTAAACGAGATGAGCATGGAGGAATATGATGAAAACGAAAGTTGGTTGAATGATGATGAATTTACAGTAGAGGAGGTACAGCATGGAAATCGTTACAAATCCAAGCCACGATATCCGCAACAAATAACTCCACAAGATACAAAAAGAATGGTGCAGAATCAACAGCAAAATACCCAGCAGCAACATCAGCAAAAAGGAACTTTAAAATGCTGGAATTGCCGTCAGCCCGGCCATGTTTGTATGGATTGCTTGTCAGAGCAAAGAACAATATTTTGTTACAAATGTGGTTCAGCGGATGTTATCACACCTAAATGCCCCACATGTTCCAAGGGAAACTTATTCAGGAGCGTGATGACAGCGGGAGGATCACGTTCCACTCAGCATCCCGTAGAGGACTAACAAATGAAACAAAAATATATGAAGATGAAGAAGCAACCAATCCCTTCAAGAACAAAAAAATTCAAATTTTGAAAAATTTAAAAAAATTCAACAAAAATATAAAAAGTGGTGAAAACCAACCAAAATCGTTAGAAGATCGAATGCGGGATTACTATCAAGCGCGGGAAAGAATTTTTGAATGCGGTGCACTTAATGGGATGCGACTAATAACTAGGAGAGTAAAGAAAGCTCGACAAAATTTTGCGAAGAGAAAAAGAATTAGGAAGGAAATAGCAGAAGCTGTCAATAAAATAAAAGGCAATGATCCTCGGGTATTTGCAGAGGTAGAGGTCAACGGAAATATAATCAAAGGCTTACTGGACACTGGAGCGTCTATAAGTTTGCTAGGCAAAAGAAGTAGGGAGTTAATAGAAAAATTAAATTTAAATTTGGAAAAATATTATTCGAAGGTTAGAACCGCTGGGGGAGAAAAACACAAAATAATCGGAAAAGTCCAACTATTGGTGAAATATAAAGATCAAGAGCGAACGATAAAATTTTATGTATGTCCTGAATTGGATCAACATGCATATTTAGGGATAGATTTTTGGCGCGCTTTCCAATTGGAAGAGGATGTTTTAGGTGCTGAGGAAATTGATATGGAGAAAATCCAAGAACATTTCAGACCCCATGAGGATGAAGATTTGCAAATGGATAAGAAACAACACATTTTGAATGATGAGCAGAAGAAACGTTTAGATGAAGTAGTGAGTCAATTTCATACGTATGAGGAGTACGGTTTGGGCAAGACAGATTTGGAAGTACATACCATTGAACTGACAGAAGGTGCAGTGCCAGTTAAGGATCGACATTATCCTATGTCGCCTGCAGTCCAGGATATAGTTTATGCCGAAGAGGACAAAATGCTGGAGCTCGGGGTAATCGAAGAAAGTCAAAGCCCCTGGAGCAACCGATTTACAGTAGTCAGAAAACCGGAAAAAAATAGATTTTGCCTAGACGCCCGAAAATTGAACGATAGAACTGTGAAGGATGCATATCCGCTTCAAAATATTGAAGGCATCTTGAGTCGAATAGACCATACCCACTACATTAGCAGCGTCGATTTAAAATTTGCATTTTGGCAAATAGCCCTTGAAGAAAATAGCAAATCCTATACTGCATTCACCGTCCCCGGCAGGCCGCTATATCAGTTTGCAGTCATGCCGTTTGGACTGTGTAATGCAGCACAACGTCTTTGCAGATTAATGGATAAAGTGATTCCTCAGCGCTTGAAATCGAACGTTTTCACTTATCTGGATGATTTACTAATTATAGCTAAGGATTTTGAAACACACCTAGAAGTACTCAGTGAAGTGGCAGAGTGCCTGAAGAAGGCGAACTTAACAATTGGAATAAAAAAATCAAAATTCTGTTTCAAAGAGTTACGATATCTTGGATTCGTGGTAGGAGGAGGCATGTTAAAGACAGACCCGGAAAAAGTGTCGGCGATACAACGTATAGCTGTTCCTAGATCCGTAAGAGAGGTGCGCAGCTTTCTTGGTACCGCGGGATGGTACCGACGTTTCATCCAAAACTTTGCGGCACTTTCTGCTCCTTTAAGCGACACTTTGAAAAAGAGCAACAAATTTAATATGACTCCAGAGGCTATACAAGCGTTCAATAGTCTGAAAGAAGCTTTGATTTCAGCTCCGTTTTTGAAACATCCAGATTTCACCAAAAGATTTTTCGTACAATGCGACGCGTCAGATGTAGGGATAGGTGCCGTTTTGTTCCAAAAAGACCAAGATTCGAATGAGAACCCAATAGCGTATTTTTCGCAAAAGCTAAATAGTTGCCAACGCAACTATAGTGTAACCGAAAAAGAATGCTTGGCTGCGGTTTTAGCCATCAAAAGATTTAGGCCGTATATTGAGTTGATGGCTTTTACAGTTATTACAGATCATGCCAGCCTTAAGTGGCTGATGACTTTAAGAGACCTGAGCGGGAGATTGGCTAGATGGTCGCTGCAGTTGCAGGCTTATAATTTCCAAATTGAGCACCGGAAAGGTTCGGAGAACGTGGTCGCAGACACGCTGTCTCGCATGGTGGAAGAAGTGACTGCTAATAATGAAGACCTATTGGATTTAGAAACAACTGAATTTGAATCTGAAGAGTATTTAGAGCTTATAAAAACTGTGACTGAAAATCAAGAGAAGTTGCCGGACCTGCGCGTTGAAGATAATCTGGTGTTTAGAAAAACGAAGTTTGATCGAGGCGAGCTAGAAGAATACGACTGGAAAATTTGGATACCTGCGGGCTTAACATCAACCTTAATAACAAAAGCCCACGAACCTGAAATCGCTGCTCATGGTGGGGTAACTAAAACTCTTCATCGCTTGAGACAATTTTATTATTGGCCGAATATGGCACTGCAAGTCCGAAATTTTGTAAGAAATTGTAATATTTGTCAGGAAGCAAAATCCACAAACCAAATTTTAAAGCCAAAAATAGGAAATGAAGTGATTACAGAGAGACCGTTCCAGAAAATATACATCGATTTCTTAGGAAAATATCCCAGGTCTAAAGGCGGTAATGCGTATATTTTCATTGTAGTCGACCACTTTTCCAAATTCACTTTGCTGAAAGCACTTCGTGAAGCCACATCTGCAAACGTGATCAAATTTCTCACAACCGAAGTGTTCCATAAATTTGGAGTTCCTGAGGTCCTTCATTCAGATAACGGACAACAATTTGTATCCAAAGACTTCCGACAACTGATGGATGCATATAAAATTAACCATATAAAAAACGCTAATTATGCTCCCCAATCTAACGCCGCAGAACGCGTAAACCAATCCGTGTTGAATGCCATACGTTCATATATGAAAACTGACCATAGGGACTGGGACTTATATTTGTCCGAAATTGAGTGTGCACTTAGGAGCTCTGTGCATTCTGCGACAGGTGTCACACCATTTTTAGCCTTATTCGGATGTGAAATGTTTACAAACGGGACAATGTAGAAGTATCCAATCTTAAAAAGGAGAATATGGCTCTGAAGTCAAGAGTCGAACAACTGGAGAGCGGAATGTTCCAATTTGACAAAGAACGTATAAGGAATGATTTAATCATAACATCAGTCAAGGGCCTGATGGATGATAAACCAATTGACTCCATAGTTTCTTTGGCGTCTGAGATTAATGTTACATTATCCAGCCAGGATATTTCTTCTGTGACTTTGCTGAGTAATTACACAACACAAGATAAAGAAGGCAATAAGCATGAGAAAGTGATGTTAAAAGCTACTCTTAGAAATAGTTCCCATAGAGATGAGATGTTAAAATGCAAAAAAAATTTAAAGGATTCGACGAATTTTAATAAGGTCTCTCTACGTGAAGCGTTGCCGAGGCGCTCTATTGAAATACTGCAGTATGCGAAGGAGTTACGCAAGGTCGGCTATTCATCAGTCTACTCTCTTGGAAATCGTATCTTTGCCAAGCCGGCGCTTGATTCAAAACCGATTCTGCTGAATGACAAAAATGCTGTAGACCGCCTATTGAAGGAACGTGGGGGATCTAAAGGTCAAGGTGCAGAGTCAACTAATCAACATTAGCTGTCATCTTTCTTGCTAAGTATTTTTTGTATTTTATATCTTTCTCATGGATTTTGATAGCATACTAGATTTTAATCTGTCTAACAGAAATGTAAATAATTTAAGTATTATATCTATTAATGCCCGAAGTATTAGTTCATTTAACAAATTCAGTCGTTTTAAAGAATTAATTTCCACTTTTACGGATTTGCCAAAGATTTTAGTCATCCAAGAAACTTGGTTTGACAGTAGATTAATAGACTTGTATCAGCTCTCAGGTTACTCTCCAGTTCATTGCTGTAGATTTGACTGCTATGGGGGGGTTAGCATCTATGTGAATGAAAACATTCCTTTTTCAGTTATTTTTAACGAAAGTGCTCAGCATTGCGAAATCGTTGGAATAAGACTATTAGATCTTAATCTTAATTTAGTTGGCTTCTATAGATCCCAACAATGCAATATTGATTTTTTTATGGAAACCCTTCGTCAAAAGTTTGTTTATTTTGGTAATTATGAATCAATGTTTCTTGGTGATTCTAACATAGATACACTTATAGACTCGAGTACGTCAAGGAATTTTTCTAATTTATGTTTATGTTATAACTACAATCTGCTGCATTCTCGTGTTACAAGGCCTTGTAGTGACAGCTGTATTGATCATGTGTTTTCCAATGGTGCGGTTTCGACAGAAATTTCTACTATTAAATGCGACTTAAGTGATCATGTGATAATTTATGCTTCTCTTGACTTTGTTACAAATTGCAATAGGAATGATGTGCTAACTTTAAGGAAAATCAATTACCCATCAGTAAAGCGAGAAATTCAAGCTTTTGTCTCAACAGCGGACAATACAATTGTGAACTGTGACCTTCTAGTTAATTCCCTGTCTTCAATAGTTAAAAGAAACACGGTTCTTAGTCATATTAAAGTTAACAAAAATAAAAGGCTAGCTCCCTGGGTCGATGGTTTTCTTGAAGAACTGATTGCAATCAAGAACGAATATTGGTATAAATTCAAAAAAAACAAACAACCTCTCGTGTCTTGATAACTTTAAAAGACTGAATGCAATCATTAAACCTCTTTTGAAAGAGAAGCGTTCAAATTACTTACGTAATGAGATAGAAAAATGTGCAGGCGATTCAAAAAAGATCTGGAAGAGTGTTAATTCTTTATTTAAAGAAAATACCAAAAAAACGTATCCTATATATGAGAATAATGTCTTACTTGGTGATCTTGCCATTGCTAATAAATTTAATGATTTTTTCAGTTCCATTGGTCAATCAATGTCGCAATCTTTTGTTTGTTTCCCTTGGGATGACATAAATTTTTTTCAATCTCTTAATCCTATGGCTCAGACTAGGTCCTTTGTTTTTCAAGGGTCCTCGGTATTGGACGTGGAAAGGGTTATATCCGCTCTAAACAATAAAACTTCTTCTGGTTGGGACGGTGTCTCGAGCATTATTTTCAAAAATTGTAAGCATGAACTTTCGCCAATAATTTGCAATATTTTTAATGCAATAATTGACTCTGGCTCCTACCCGGACCCCTTGAAAATTCAAGCTGTGACCCCAGTCTTTAAACGCGGCGAAAAAAGTAACCCGGATCACTATCGTCCAATATCAATGCCTCCAACTCTGAGTAAGATTTTTGAAAGGCTCTTGTATAACCAAATTTACAGTTATGTCATGGAACAAAATCTTCTATATGAACACCAATATGGATTTCTCAGAGGATTGGGTACTCAGACAGCTCTTATTGAACTGGTCGACCTTGTTTGTAAAAACATTGCTAGGAACAAGTTGGTGGGTGGAATGTTTCTTGATCTAAGCAAGGCGTTCGATTCGATTGATCACGATATTCTCTTGGAAAAATTAAAGTACTATGGGTTTTCTACAGGTTCGATTAGTTTAATTAAGAGTTATTTGAGTAACCGGAAACAATTTGTCTGCATTAACAATGAAAAGAGTGATTTCAAATCTGTTGGTGTTGGTGTCCCTCAGGGCTCTGTCCTGGGGCCTCTGTTGTTTTTAATATTTATTAACGACATTGCAAGATTGCCACTAAAGGGCAAAATATTCTTATTTGCAGATGATTGCTCGATTTTCTATCCTGGTGATACCATCGATGAAATTAGAAGGGACGTGAAGGATGATTTAGTTGTTCTTGATGAGTTTTTTCGATTGAATAAATTGCATCTTAATGTAAATAAAACAAATGTCATTTGCTTCCGCAGCAAACGGAAGTTAGTGTCTGGTCTTGATATTCTCCATAATGGAGTCGCAATAAATGAGGTAAATTGCATTAAATTTCTGGGCGTCAAAATTGATTGCTTCTTGAGCTGGCATGATCATATTGATCTAGTAGAAAATAAATTGTCCATGGTCAATGGGTTACTTTACAAGGTCAGGCATAAGCTTTCGACGGAAGTAAAGAAGTTGATTTATTTTGGTCTCGCGCATTGTCACATCACGTATGCAGCTGGCACATGGGGTTCTTTCTCCAATATAAATAGAATTCAGGTGATACAAAACAGAATGCTTAAAAACGTATTTAATTTACACTATCGCTATCACTCTGTGGATATATTCTTCAACTTTCGTATCTTACCAGTGAAGCAGATTTATAAATATCAATTACTTTGCTATATTCACAAAATAACAAAAAACTTAATTCCCAACACTGTGCAAATTGTAAGCTTTCAACACTCTTACAATACAAGAAACAGAGATAACCTGGTTGTCTCTCGTGCGTGTAATATGATATCATCTCAAAACATTTCCCATAACGGTGTAATTTATTATAATGAGCTTGATAGATCCTTAAAGGGCTTAGAAAATATGGTGATATTTAAAAAAAGACTGAAAGAATTTTTATTAGATAGAAATAGACTAATAGCTTTATTCTAAAGTATTGAATTGTATCCTATTTAGCTTATTAAGATAAAACATATGTATGTAATAATAGCTCAATTTTATATTTGGTTGTGAGCATTTTTTTAGTTCATAAGACCTTTTGGTAGAACTACTGTAAATATTTAAAAATTGAATTATTGTATATATACAGACTTATTCGAAATAAAAAAAAAAAAAAAAAAAAAAACTAGCACGAAAACTGAGTTCACTTAGCGACCATAGTATACAACATGTGAGTAGAAATGATAAAATAGCAATTATTCGCGAAAAAATCAAAAAGAATCTACACGAGGCCTATGAAAGAAGTGCGCGGCAGTACAACAAGGGGACAAGGGATGTACATTTTACACCAGGACAAGAAATCTATAAACGTAATTTCATTCTCAGCGACTTCAAGAAAAATTTGAACGCGAAATTTTGTAAAAAATTTGTGAAGTGTAGAGTTATTCGACAGGTTGGAAATAACTTATACGAATTGGAGACGTTAAGTGGAAAACCGATTGGCGTGTTCCACGCTAAAGATCTGAAGCAATAATCGACCTGAACGGATAGAAAAAAATAAAACCTAAAACCTACTATACCAGTGTGATAAACGAAACTCAGTGCAATACAACTAGTTATAGGAACACATAATTGTGCAATATTTACCATCCGCTAGTATAAGAGTGATATGTCCGTTGGTGTAGTTTAGAGTCCCTCGATGTTTACAAAATAAATAAAAAATAATCCACATACTGCTGGTTATTAGCTTGTAAAAGATGATAAAATCCTGAAAAGAAGAAAGAAATATCCACAAAGTATCGGGTTATTGAGATAAAATTTGTATTGAGTACTTCCCGTAAATCAAAACTTGGAAATTTAACATAGATCCACAGATTCACCAGAATATTATGTCGCTTCATTGGGACATCTTGAAGATTCTAAGAACGTGCATTATAATCTGAAAAAGGAAGAAAAAAAAAAATTATAACTTAAAGTTGCTTGCGTCATCTCAATCGCATGTTAGCATGCTTTTCCAAATCGTCAACATTCATGGAATGGTTTTCTATTTGTTTTTTTTTTGGGTGGTTGATGGTAGCAAGTGACATCAATATGCAGTATTTGTGATAGCGATTGAAGTAGCGTGTCGATTTGTCCATGTTTAATAGTGAATCAGAATTTAAAATGATTTATTTGTTGATCAACTTGTATTACTAATAGCCGCAGTTGATCATAGGTATAGGCCAGCGCTGCAGTATGATAGATAGTGGCTCAGAATGAAGGAAAAGATAATATTCATTTGCCAGTAGTTGAATTTGTATATACACATGTAGAGGAAAGGACGTCATAAATTTTTTTTTAACCTCGGACTAATTTAATTTTTGTTCGATGTGTTCAAAATAAATGCATGTGTGTGTTGAACTGCATTCGACACATAAAAAATTGTTTGAGGTTATGTGTTAACAATAATAGCTTCACATTTGCAGGAACGTGGTGAAGTTTTTCCCAGTAAAATTTTCACTCAACTCAGCGCACTACCTTGCTGCAGATGTCCTTGGGAGATCTTGGCCGAGGTAGTTGTTTGTTGCGAGTTGAGCAATTGATGATGGAAAGCGCATTGACGTCGGGAACATGCAATGTTTGGTTGCATGAACAGGCCCGGGTTGATGGGATTACAATCGATGAGAATCTGAAAAGATAGGAAAAATATGTTAATAAACTGGTTAATTGTTTGGATAAATGTTTATAGTAATTGGCCAGGCCAATTAATTGATGTTCTGCTGCATTTAAAATTTTTGATTTTTTTTTTTTTTGCACGCATGCTGGCGGCTACAGAGCAATTAGGAATAAGGAAATGTCAAATATATAGTTGACAGAGAGAATGTTGCCAGAGTATGAGAAATGTTGATAGGTTAAAGATGGCAGGTTGCGTAGAGAGAGCTTTTGTTTTTAGATGGTAGGAAAATGTTGCTAGACATCAGGTGGGGAAGTTGGAAGAGAGGAGATTATGACAGTGGATTTGTCAACATGTAGTGTTGGAAAATGTTTTTAATAGGTTTTGTGGATTGTGAAAGTAGAGCGAATATGTAAATGAAACAGGTAGATGTTCTAGATCTTGTATGAATGTGGTAGTTATGTTAGAATAGGGTTTAGATTATATATTTAAATTTGTTGGTAAAAATAAATTAGGAAACTGTTTCTTGATTGTTGCTGCAATGGATTTGAAGATTTTTGGCTTGGTAGCAGCAAGTTTTTGCGCCGAAAATTCAAAAGCAAATCTACTGTGGATGGTTAAAGATCGGTTTAGTCCGTGTTTAAAATTGTTTAAATTGTTCAAAAGTGTTTGAGTAAAGTCCGGTACAGTTGAGTGTAAAGTCGTTTGCAAAAAGTTGGACTGAGTCCATTTAAGGAGTTCAAAGGCGAGTTTTAGCTATCGTTGAAGGAAGGAAAAAGGTGATATTTAAGCAAAATTAGATAGTGTTTTTTTTTAAGAGTTTTTTTTATGGTTAGTGAATTTTGAATATCGGAAGCAGCCGGAAAAATTATAAGGAGCAGGATAGCGAGCAGGAAAATTTAAAACGGAAGTCTGAAGAAATTTGGAATTGCGGAAATTTACAGTGAACGAAGTTCACATTTGTGTGCGAAGAATTGGGAAACGGAAAATTGTAAGTTTTTTGATGAAAAGTGAAAATGGTTTAGGAGCAAATATAAAGTGACGTGTAATTTTGCCATAGGTGGCTGATTTCGGTGTGTTGGCTGGAGTGAAGGTACCGTGCTCTGGACCGATCGCAAAGTAAAAACTGGAAGAAGGTCAGCCACAATTGTTTCCCATTTTTATTTATTTTTTTTGTTCGAGAAAAATTGCTAATATAAGACGTGGAAAGTTGAGTAAATTTTTAGCGCTCGTGATACGCCTGATTACATATATATAAATTTTGAATTTGAAATCCGGTTCCAAAGTTCAAGTCGAAACGAAGTGAATCGCCATTTTATAGAAGCGTCTGTAGTCGTGTTGCTGTTCGGGAGTTCGGGTGTTCGTGGGTAGTCTGTAATTATTCGTATAACAGTTTTGGGTATTCTCAATTTATTTGAATTTTATATATACTTTTTTTTGTGTTGCTGTATAACAGCTTTAAAAGAGAATTTGTAAACGAGCGGGAAATTCCATAAAAAACTAACTTTTGAGTACCACTAAATTGTGGATATGAAAATTTAATTATTTTTTTGTTGCAACCAATAGAGCTCTGTTAGGATAGCAAATATTTCGAAATAATTACGTTTTTTTTTATATATTAAGGGCGGCTAATAAAAGGCCTGAATATTTTGGTGGTAATTTCTCGGCACGTGTGTTAGGGTTTTTATTCCGTTTCGCGGGTATATTTTAAATAATTCAAAAATGATTTTTTATATATAAATATTTTAATTAATTATTTTTATATGTATTATTTGTAGTTTTGTTTTAATCTTATGTAATTCAATAATTTATTTATTACATTTTATGCATGTTTTTCGTGATTTAATTTTTGATTTATAATTTAAATTTTTGCCAATTTAAACATTCAATTTTTAAATATTCTTATTTATGATGTTTGCTGGTTTTGGCCAGGTTATCGATGGGGATTGAATATCTGTCAATGAAAAGAAATTTTGGTATTAATAAATTGTTAAAGTTTGAATTTTAAAATGAATATGGTTTTGTGCTGAAGAGTTGGATAGAAGAGGGGTAGAACTTACCTGACTGGTGCGAGGGTAGGGTGACCGTGATGGTCTAATAGTGGGTGTTGGTAAAAGATTTTGCTTACCACACAGGATGGGCGGGTACGTCAGGATAATGACATCAAGTATTCTCGTTTGCGTGTGCAGAATCAGTGGACAAAGGTCTGCTGGTTTGATGTTTTTTGGTGATACGAAGGTATAGAAGAGAAGATGGAAGGTTGGTGTGATGTTTTTAGTTTTCGAAGTTTGAAGCAGTTTCTTCCATATATCTTGTATAGAGGGAAGGTTCGTTTCCGGTGTTACCGGAAGTGAACTTTATTGTTGCTGGCCTCGATCTGACACGGCGGGTTATGAATCCCCCTGGAAAACCGTTGGCTAGTCGGTGAGCTCCGTGTCAGATATGATAAGGTATGGTCACATAACAAGTTTATGTGTTTATTTTATTTATTTATACGTTAATTATTGACAAACAAGGACTTAAAAAATTCAGGGTTTTATAAATTAAGAGTTAACATATAATAAACATTAAAATTTAGAAACTTCATCGGACAAAACTAAAGAACCCCCTTCTTAAAATTTAATAAAAACTTTTAAAATTAATATTTAGTTGAAAACCCTTTATACTGGGTAACATTAGCACATCTTTAAAGCATAGAGGACATTATATTATTAATGATATCCTTCGATATCCCTTCCTAAGGCTACTTTCAAAGCTTCAAAGAGATTTTTCTTGGTTTTGCAATTTTCCTTGTGTTAACGATCTCCCAGAGGTTCTCAATGGGATTCAAATCTGGGGACTGGCCTGGCCAACCAAGGACTTGCATCCCATTACTCTGAAACCAGGCTTTACAAACTTAAGCGGTATGTGTTTGGATCGTTGTCCTGTTGGAACCTCCATTTAAGTGGCATCTCTTGATCCGCATTAAGCAGCATCACATCATTTGGTATGTCAAAGTGCATTAAACAATCCATAATTTCTTTAGTCTAGTGAATTAACCCACTCCCTTGACCAGAGAAAAAACCACAGACCATTGAACTCCATCCTCCGTGCTTAACAGAGGCTTTGCAAAACTTTGGTTTCAATCTTTTTCCTTTTGGTCTGTGTACTCGCCTTAATTCATCCGAACCTTTGATATCATGCTACGAACCCAAGTCCTACGAATCCAAGTACTACGAATTCCCGAATCGGTCTTTTATCCCATACCAGAGACTTCTCGTCTTTTATACAAAAAATGCGTTTTTGTAAGCATGTTGTGAAATCCTGGCCTTAGATTACCGTGTATGATTACCGTGGAGATAAAATTTAGAAATATTGCCTTGGCCTTTGTTCGCCTTTAGAAATCTTATAAGTTTCACCACTGGTACCTGCGCGTACATTACAAAAGATAGGTAAGTAGTTGGAAAAAATCACCAAGTTGATTGATTTATCAAGTTATATCTCACAAACGACACAAGATAATTTGGTGAAATTTTGTAACTCGTGGTCTAGTGAAACTATCTTGGAACGAGCGAAAAATGGGCGGGGTTAAGTAGGTGACACGCCCACTTTTAAACATTTTGTAAATTGAATTCAATATATCTCGAAAGCGGTTTCAACGATTTTGATAAAAAGCTAGGATCACCTATTCGTAGGGATCAGTATTAGTTTGTAGAGCGTCACATAAATATATAGTCTCGCATATGGGCGTGGCTTCGCCTACAAAAGTCTAATACGTTATAATAACAGAATTAATGAAATAATTTGTCTGAAATTTAGTACAGGGAGCCTACTACATATGAAGTACTTCTGAGCAAAAAATGGGCGAAATATCACCAGTGGGCGTGGTACCTCCCATACAAGTGAAATACGTTATATGGTATAACTCAAAAACTATATAAAATATTTTGATTCAATTTCGTTGGAAGGTGTGAATTATAAGTACCTTGAAATGGACGAAAATAAGAAAGCATTAAATGAGTGCCACGCACACTTTTTAACAATTGAAAATTTTATTTCAATAATGAACAATGCATTGTTCATCTGGCAGTTATTTTCATAATCCGCTCTCAGCTTTACCCAGGATCAACGGCGGGGACGTGGTGGAATTTGATTCCATTGTGTGTTTTTTTATTTTTTTTTTCTAATTTTTTTAAATTATTTTTTTTTTATCGTAATTATTGAAATTATTTGATTAAATATATTAAATGGTAGATATAGCTTGTTCACTTTTCGAGTAATGAAATACTTTTATTTATTTATTTTTCCAGATTTCGAAAGTATCAAAAATTCAGTCTGGACATCAGTTTCAAGTTCTTGAAAAAAATAAATAAAAGTATTTCAATACTCGAAAAGTGAACAAGCCATATCCACCATTCAATATATTAAATCAAATAATTTCAATAATTATGGTAAGAAAAAAAATAGTTTGAAAAAATTAGAAAAAAAAATTTAAAAAAACACACAATGGGATCAAATTCCGCCACGTACCCGCCGTTGGTCCTGGGTAAAGCTGAGAGTGGATTATGAAAATAACTACTGGATGACCAGTGTATTGATCATTATTGAGTTAAAACTTTCAATTGTTAAAAATTGGGCGTGGCACTCATTTAATGCTTTCTTCTTTTCGTCCATTTCAAAGTACTTATAATTATATATATATTATCAAGAGACGCATAGAAGCACTGGAGCAATTTTTTGAGGTTTGTATTGTTCACAGACGGGAGCTTTAACGAATTTAGAAGCTATACGGCAGCGTAATTCAACCAAAAAATCTATTTATATCTTTAAATAACTTCTAAATTCGTCAAAGCTACCGTCTGTGAACAATACAAACCTCAAAAAATTGCTCCAGTGCTTCTTTGCGTCTCTTCATATATATCACTTCGGCTGTTATGAAACTCTGATGCCTTCTAAGCTTGACAAATGTAAACAGCTGTAAATAAAATAACCGCGTCGTCCAAAAAAAAAAAACTAAATTACAAGAAATATAAGCAATTCATAAGAGCTTGGATAAATTTCGAAATGAAATTAAAAGACGATGTTGAAAAGTGGATTGTTTGCCGTGTGTGCCTTAAACAGCCAAAAACGGGATTGCAATTAATATTTCATTCGAATGATGAACTTGATCTTACAGAGATAATACTGGATTGTGGAGGAGTGCCAGTAAGTTTAGGACTGCGAAGTCGTTTGAATATATCTTCGCTACAATTAAATTTTTAAATTGTTGCAATTATTCCTTATATTCTTTATTAGATTGTAAAATTCGATCACTATCCAGATAAAATATGCACTTCTTGTTTGGCCAATCTTAAGGTGGCTCATAATTTTCGTACAACATGCCAGCGTTCATATCAGCGTTTATGTAAATTAATACCACCTGTTTATGTGGAACCAACGGCAAAACTAGAGGAGAGTGAAGAATTACAAGAACAGTTGGATGAAGTGAAGACGGAACTTTATGAAGTTAGTGCAGATGTTCTGGAAGATTACGACAATGAAGATCAAGACGAATATTCTTATATAAAATCTAGTAATGTAAGTAATTTCATTTAAGAACTTTGGATTATAACTTAAATTCTATTTTACAAACAGCATTCAGAGGATGCTCCAATTAATTTGGACAATAAAACATGTGCTGACAGCAGCGACGAAGAGTATTTACCAGAACATATCAGCAGAGTCTCGCCTCTCAGAAATGTCACTAAATGTAAAACAACCAAAATGAAATCGTTAGGTAGCAATAAAGTTGACGTTGAAGAAAAAGAATTCGTAAAAGTTGCGAGACAATCGCTGCCATCAAATGAGCAAAATAAAACTGAGCTTGTATGTGATATTTGTGGTGCAATATACTTGTCACAAAGGCGACTTAAAGGACACATCAAATTGCATTCAAATCCAAAACCTCCCAAGGCTCCTAAGGAAAAAAGTTTTATTTGTGAAATTTGTGGCAACATCTATACTAGTAAGAAACCTCTGAACGAACATATAAAATTGCACACAGGAATCAAACCTCATGAATGCGAGTAAGTATTTAAAAAAAAATTAAGACTTGAAAAACAAAGTTGATATGCGCTAAGTTTTTATGGGTTTATCTTGAAAATTGTGGTTTTACAAGAAGTGACTGTGTATCCCCATAAAAAACAGTTATAACGTTTTATAGCTGCACCTATAGCAGCTATCATTATTATACTTGGTACCAAATTCTTTGAAAAGTAGGTACTGGACTATGGGGGGTTTGCATCTTAGTGTAAAGTATAAGGATTGGACAAAAATAATGCAATAAAATACTTAAAGTACACCTGCAGTAGTGTATAATGTTTATGCAAAACACCTTGCAAAAATTAGGTGATGGGAATTTGCTGGTCCAGTTAGTTGATTATGGATAAACCCAACTATTAGTGTATTCAATATAATGTATCTATTTTCAATTGCTCAGAATTTGTGGATATGCTTTTGTACAACTGTACCAACTTACGAGGCATATGAACAAGCACACTGGCAACAGACCGTATAAATGTAATTATTGTCCGAAGGCCTTCGGAGATCGGTCATCGAAAGTAAAACATCACCGGTAATAAATAAAGCTGTTTAAAAAACAAAATTTACAATGATGTTTTTATTTTTAGAACTCATACTAACGAGAGACCTTTTGGCTGTGAAGTTTGCGGAAAGACATTTCCTTATGCAAACAGTTTAAAAATACACAAAATGATTCATACAGGGGAAAAACCATTTGCGTAAGTTTTTATTTAATCTTATTTTTTGAATTAATACAACATTTCTTAATATTCACCCATATCAATTGAAACCGAAGCCAAATTGGTAGAGGTTCATTGTTTTTATGAACCCCAAACCTCAACTTTTTATTTGGATTAACCCGAATCTGAAGCCAAACCCAACTTTTTTACGGTTTCAGTACCTGATTGTCCAGAAACTCCCTCTCAAGAATATGCATATACCTTTCTCGAGAGGGAGCATTTGCAATCGTGAATATTCTGAGAATGGAAACTCGGATCTTATTTCGGGGATATAACCATCGGAAGATCCGGATATAGCTTTTAGAAAATCCGGTATGATTCAAAAACTCTTGGATGGATATCAAAAATTTTGTTGTTTTATAAAAGGTTTTAAATTTGTCAAACATCTATTTGTTAAAAAGTTTGAGAATAATGGCCTGAACACAATGCGAGCGGAACGTTTTTTCGGTTGCCGACAGAGCGAGAAACAATAAGCAATTGCCTTGTGAAAGCAGTACAAAAAATTTTGTTATTTCGGCAGCGTTTTTTGTATTTCCGTTGAGATTTTTGTAAAAAAAAATTTTGAGAGAGTAAAAAAACGCTTCTCAATTCAGTTTGTCAATAGCCAAACGATTTTTCACAAAATTCGGCTGACGAAAAACTAAGTAGTGTTGGTAGTTTTGTATTTTGTGGCAATCGGTTACTAAAAGATTTTGATTAAAATGGTTACGTTTTCCAAAATTTATCGTAATATAGCTCTAAATGTTGAGAAATTGAAACAACTAAATTCTATTATTTATAAATTTTGTTTTTAAAATTTTTCTAAATTGAAATAAATCAAAATATTTGAAAAATCTAATAAAAAACCTGTGAGTACTCGTTTTGTATTTGGTTTTTAAGTTGTAAATAATAAAAAAAGCTGACCTAGAAAAAATAAATAAAAAAATATTGTAGTTGCTAAGAAACAAAAATTATACTGCAGAAGGAGAATGAAATACAAACAATCAAAAAAATTTCTCCAACCGAAAAAAACGTTCCGCCCACATTGTGTTCAGGCTATAAATTCTTACAAACAAATCGTCGGCTGAGTATTATTTTGCCGTAAACGCCACTTCGTTGAAAAAGCAAAAGCAGATAACTTGTGTTTGTAAGAATTTATTCTCAAACTTTTTAACAAACTTTTTAACGGCAAAATAATACTCAGCCAACGAAATGTCAAAATATTCCCTTCCAATTCCCTTATCCAAGATAAAGTTTTAGAGTTTTACAGTGGGGTGAAATTTCAAATATACGTTTTTTGCTGGTATTTAAAAAATACAATTAGGGTATTCCTTAAAACCTGTAAAAGCCTCTAAAACCTCGTAAAACTGTCAAAGTTCGTATTTAGGGTATTCCTTAAAACCTGTAAACTCGTAAACGCGTAAGTTCGTAAAGTTTACTATCATGTTTTCAGGAATGCTACTTTCTGCAAATATGTAACTGCCATACCAAAATTTGAGCGTCAAGCGTATTAAACCACCTCTGTCTTTTTCATGTCCATACAATTTATATGGAGTAAACCGAAACAGAGACAGTTAAATTACGCTGACGCTCGACTAACGCTCCAATTTAGGTATGGCAGTATTGAACAGTATTTGTACTATTTTTTGTCAGTTTATTATTTTCTGTAAACTCAAGCAATGCACCAGCTGATAAAAAAAGGAATATGAATAAAAAAAATACCGCGAACAAATTGCAAGGCTCATTTCTTAATTGTAAGGCTAATTTCTTACTTATTTTGAAAATAGTTTTGTTTATTTATACTGCAATTCAAATAAACCAGATTCATAATAGGAATAAACAGCAAATAAACGGCAACACTTTTTCACCTAAAACTTTTTCGAGGCTGATTACGAGTCAAATTTGCCTCGAAAAACTACGAGGCACGCTTAAAATGCATCCCATACGATTTTTTAACAGTTATTTTACGAGGCTCGAAAACTTTCGAGCTTACGAGGTTTTCGAAGCATTTACACATTTTTAGGAATACCGTCAATATGTGCTTGATTTTAGATTTCAGTTGTTACTTTTTCTATACACCTTGATTCAAGACAAAATACTTGATATATCGTACAACTCATTCCGAGCATTTTTGAAATCGTAATAAACCGCATTAACTTTAGATTTTGCATAAATCAAAGTTGAGCGAACTATGTGTGATTTTCAATAAAATTTAAAAAAAATCTCAGCTCACTTTTTTGACACTTTTTCGCATTTTTGGGCGTAGTCGTGGAATTTTCAAAAAATGTATTTATTTGTTTTTTAATCAGTCTAATGTGTATATATTTTCTTCTAGTTGTGATATCTGCGGGAAAGCTTTTCCACAAAGCTGTAAATTACGAAATCATCTACGTACACATGCAAAGAAAAACAAATTGGAGCCTGAGGATAAAAATTTAGTCGAAACCATAAAGGCAGAAAATAATTGAAACTTATTTAAAAATTTAATCATAATCTGTATCATTGATTTTTCAATACTCAGCTGAAAATCGAAGCAACATTAGCCGTGTTTTTTTTGACGCGTATATACAATTGTGGATACCTTCAAATTGCGATAACTCATGAACAGTAAGTCACACAATAGAACTCTAAGAAACTTTTTTATGGAAAATCACGTTCTCTTTCATTTTATATTGAAAAAAAATTATTTTTAAGGAGGTATTTTATAAAAACTGGTTAGCGCCGATAAATGGCAAAAAATCACTTTTTTTTAAATAACTTCTAAATAATTATTTTTTTTTTACAAAAGATTAAAATTATTTGTAGAGCATGTGGTTCTCCTTGAAAAAGACCCTTGGACTTTTTATCGTACGACTCACCGTTCAAAAGTTATCGCAATTTGAAGGCATCCACAATTGTATATACGCGTCAAAAAAAACACGGCTATTATTGAAAATTCTATACATGCCATTGAGTCTGACTATGTTATTGGGTGTACAACTTAAAAACCGGAATTTGACGGTGGATATCCGTACTAACAAATATCGTAAAAGCTCGAACTTTATATATATGTCATTTTGAAGGTACATTTGACAGCTGTCAAAATCAGTCAACAAAACAATTTTATCTTGTGTGCATCATTATTATTTTTCACGATGAATAACTTCGAAAATTGGAGAAAAAGACAGCATTTGCGGGGGGGTTCTAGTGGGTCATTTTTTTGCAAAGAAAACAGCTGCCGAAAGTCATCGCATTCTTGTAGAAGTTTATGGGGACTATGCTTCAGCTGAATCAAGCTGTCGTGAGTGGTTTAAAAGTGGTTATTTTGATGTCGAAGACAAAGAACGTCCTGGTCAGGACCAGCTAGGTGTGATCCATTATGAGCTGTTGCCAGGTGGCCAAACCATTAATGCTCAATTCTATCGTCAACAATTGATCCAATTGAAACAGAAAATCCAGGCAGAGCGGCCAACGTATGCGACCAGACATGAGTCAATCATTTTCCACCACGATAACGCTCGGCCACATATTGCTGCCCCAGTCAAAAATTACCTGGAAAACAACGGAAAACAACGGATGGGAAATTTTGCCTCACCCGCTTTATAGCCCAGACCTTGCACCATCAGACTACCATTTGTTCCGATCGATGCAGAATGCCCTATCAGGAATACGCTTCACTTAAGTTCAAGATATCGAAAATTGGTTCGATTCATTTTTGGCCGCCAAGCCGGCGCAATTTTTTTGGGATGGAATTCATAAATTGCCTGAAAGATGGGGAAATGTTGTAGCTTCCAATGGACAATACTTTGAATAAAATATATTGTAACATTTTTCCACAATAAAGCATCAAATTTCGCTAAAAAATTCCGGTTTTTAAGTTGTACACCCAATAGCTCAGCTTAAAACTTATAAAATGTATGGTCTTTAGGTCGATATTAAAATTGTTGTTTTCATTTAATTGTGGAGATTCTTTAGGGATTTTCAGTTTTCTATTTGTATTTTAACTCTACTACATTCTTATAGTAGACTGTGGTTATTGTAGGCTTTTAGTTATTTTTTTCTTTAAATTTAATTTTATATACACGGAAGAGTCATCTGGATTCGCAGTATCTATCAATCAATAAAATAAAACCATTTTTTATTAGAAATTTACCTTTTAACACTTGTAATGCAAAACTGAAATTAAAGAATTCAAATGATTGATACATGATTCAGTTGGGTATTGAATAATTGGTCCTTTAAAGTTTGTACAATTTTTATATTATACAAAATTTATAGTTTATATTTATTTTAAAATTAAACACAACCTTTAATGGTAAAATTGTGAAAACATGTTTGTTTTATTCTAAAAGATTAAACCAAATTTATTTTTAGTGTTTAGTACCTATGTACATATGTATGTAAAGAAAAACCATCAATAAAAATTTTTAAATTCCAATAGCATTTAAACTTATGGTGAAGAAATTTATAGTTTGCCCTCAATTTCCAGCAAAAAACGATATCACTCATACGTAAAAAAAAAATCAAGCTTTTAGCAATTTAGCATGATATGCTATGTGTTCGCCAACAAACGTTGCAATATAGAAATAACTATGATCATATCCATCACGTTGCTTGTAAATCGTTTGTAAATGATCATTACCAGTTGTGACATTCAAAAGATTTTCAGGCAATAATTGTTTTTGTTTAAGGAAATCATCAGTACTGCCTTGATCAATAAATAATTCTAATGGTGTACCCGAATATGATCCAGCCAAATGCGTAGCATCCCAGTTTTTCCATTCGTCTGTATTAGAACCTAAGTAACCGGTGAGTGCTTTCTTGCCCCAAGCACATTCAATAGGGTTGGCAATAGGTGCAAATGCTGAAACTGATTGATAACTGCCAGGATTTTTTAATGCACATATAAGCGCACCATGTCCGCCCATGCTATGACCAAAAATTCCTTTTTTATTCGCCAGCACCGGTAAATTAGCGTTAACTAATTCCACAAGCTCCGCCGTGACGTAAGTGTACATGCGATAATTTTTAGACCAAGGTGCTTCACTGGCATCAACATAGAATCCAGCGCCAGAACCAAAATCATAGGAATCATCCTGACCAGGAATATCGATATTACGGGGCGAAGTATCAGGAGTCACAACAACAATTCCATATTTGGCTGCATATTGTTGCATGCCACTTTTTTGGAAAAAATTTTCATGTGTGCAGGTAAGTCCGCTAAGGAAGTAAAGCACTGGACATTCAATGTTGTCTTCGATTGCTGTTGGAGGCATGAAAACGCCAAATTTCATCTCACAACCCAATGATTCAGATTCGTGTGAATACACGCGTTGTTCCCCTTCGAAGGATTTATTAGTAGACAGCAACTTTAGCGACATGGTTATCTAGTCATTAGGTAGTTTTAATTATTTTTATTTGTTGCTTTATTCCATTTATTAAGAACCATACCTTTTTCTTCCGGCTTTTCGTAATAAACTTTGATCCTGACACTTTTGGGGTGTACACATTATCAAATTGCAAAAATGAATTTGATGAGCTCGAATTTGTTTGGTATCACCCAATTTTGCCGTAAAAAAAAATTTGTATGGATTTGATGAGTTGTTGATAGTGAGAACGCTTCTTCAAATAATTTGTCAAAAACTTTGAAGAAAATCAAAAATTTTGACTTTTCTTTGACGAGTGATTTGATGAGTTATTTGAAAATGTGAACGCAAATACATTTTTCTGTATACGTATTTTAATTTCAAAACAAGATTTCAACGAGTACACGTCGCTCGGATGATAAAAGTTAACAGGAATATGATTTTTTTTTATATTATAAAGGTTGTTTTCATTATTTTAAGTAAGGTTGTGGTTGGAAGGAAGCTTAAATAATTTAGTTTAATTATTGTATTAAATAACTTCCTAACCGATTCGCATATGGGCAAATCCGAAAATAATCTCCTCTTATATGACCCAGTTTTTAAAAAAAAAAAATTTTCATGTACAATAACCAAATGTGGTGGAATTTATTCCTAGACGCATAAGCTAAAATTTCCAATAGGCGAACAAAAAAATTTCGACCTGAGGGGGTGTCAGGAGGTCGTTTTATATGAAAATTTTGAGAAAATCGAGATTTTCGATAATATACGGGAGAGCACATATTTCAGAAGTAGTAGATATGTTACGGGGCACCTTTCCAAATATTCTGAATTAAAATTCAAAAACATCGTATGTGGGTCGTGGCGACAGAATGGGTTAAAAAGTCTAAATCACTCATTACGGCCACATAACAGGTCCTAAAATTCTGAAAAAAATCAAGCAAGTTCCTTGATAAAAAATAAATCGACTTTGCTCATGATATTTTTTAATCTAAGCGCCCCCTGCCGAGTAAAAAATGAAAAACGCTAAATTTTGGGTGAAAAATGCGTTTATTGGCGATATGCGATCGAGCACACCATAGCGACACATAGGGTAAGATAGCGGGATATCTAACAAATAATCGCATTTTTTACCCAAAAATTAGCGTTTTTAATTTTTTACTCGGCAGGGGGCACTCAAATTAAAAAAACATCATAAACAAATTCGCTTTATTTTCTATCAAGGAATTAGCTTGATTTTTTTCAGAATTTTAGGACCTGTTACGTGGCCGTAATGAGCGATTCAAACTTTTAAACCCTTTCTGACGCCACGACCCACATACGATTTTTCTGAATTTTACTCCAGAATATTTGTTAGATATTCCGCTATCTTACCCTATGTGTCGCTGTGGTGTGCTCGATCGCATATCGCCAATAATCGCATTTTTTACCCAAAATTTAGCGTTTTTCATTTTTTACTCGGCAGGGGGCGCTTAGATTAAAAAATATCATGAGCAAAGTCGATTTATTTTTTATCAAGGAACTTGCTTGATTTTTTTCAGAATTTTAGGACCTGTTATGTGACCGTAATGAGTGATTTAGACTTTTTAACCCATTCTGTCGTCACGACCCACATACGATGTTTTTGAATTTTAATTCAGAATATTTGGAAAGGTGCCCCATAACATATCTACTACTTCTGAAATATGTGCTCTCCCGTATATTATCGAAAATCTCGATTTTCTCAAAATTTTCAGATAAAACGACCTCCTGACACCCCCTCAGGTCGAAATTTTTTTGTTCGCCTATTGGAAATTTCAGCTTATGCGTCTAGGAATAAATTCCGCCACATTTGGTTATTGTACATGAAAAAAAAATTTTTTTAAAAACTGGGTCATATAAGAGGAGATTATTTTCGGATTTGCCCATATACATGTGTAATTTAAGATGCAGCTACTGAAGAATTTTATGGACAAAAGTATGCATATATTTTTTGTAAAATAGTAACAAAATAATTTTTATTTGTTTTTTCAATGGATGGAAGAATTAATTTCTGCTAATAAGATTTAATTTATGGTATTTCCACTACATTTTAATAATTAATATCCTTGTTTTTCGTCTACTACTACTACTTGATAGCCAACATCTCCCAGCAGTTCTCAAGTAGACAATTCGCCCAATATTACTAGCGAAGTAGCTAGAAAAACACGCACTAGTTCTTTTTTTGACCCCAGGTAATGCAAGCAGTCGCCAGTTCAATAATAAAATATAAAACATGAGCGATAAAAACGTTTGAATTTCAAATTTTCTTTGGAGAGACTTTTTTTAGTTTCAAAATTTGAGTAATATTATTTATAAAAAAACAAAAAAAAAAGAAAGAGAACAAAATTTTGAAAACAAACAAAAATTTTTTCAATTGTTTAAATACGAATTTCACATAACTACGTCAGTAAGCTTTATAGAAGAATGAGCTAAAGGCTTTGTAATTTATCTACATACATAGCTGAAAAACTTTGAAGCCCAGGTTCGAATCACAGTGTGGGTTGTTCGATTTTTTTTTTTTTTTTTCTTTACTAAGAGAACGTCTTACAAGCAAGCATCTTCTCACTAGTGAAATAGCTAGTGAGCAGTAGATTAAAGGGTGGCAATTGACCCCTGCCTATGACATGCACACGTTAAATTCGCCAGTTGAGAACGAATAAAGTAGATCTGGGAGGAACTAGTGCTGGTTACCGGTAGCTAGGGATTTCGCTAGTTCGGAACTAGTTCCGTGAACTGAAGGGCTGCTTGTGCCATGACCAGTACACATCGTCTGAATTCGTAATTGTTTGGCATTACTTATTTTGGTGCGAACAAATTTTAATGAATTTGACAAGTGTTCAATAGTTTGAACGTTCTTTAAATTTATTCATTTCATCACCGCAATAGTACAACTACATAATTCCTAAATTATGATATTCATCTTGGTTTGGTCTAATATCTACTGCAACGAGAGTACTATAAAGTAGCATTACAGCGAAATTAAAAGAAAAACGATAAAATTATTTCAATTTCTAAAAATCTTAAAATTTATTTTCACTGAAAACTAGAAAATTGGAGTTACACAGTTGAAGAATTGGTGAGACGATTCAATGAAAAACAGAATTTTTGATTTTCTGCTGATTTGACAAGTAATTTGAAGAGTATCTTGTAGGTGTGCCTAGCCAAAGATTAAATACCCTATACTGCAGTATTTTTAAATTTTTGCTTACATGGTATCACACCCTCTTGCCCGAGTTCACTTAGTTTTAAGATCGATTAATTTAAAAAAACACTTTCAGTATAACGTTTTGAAGCTTTTGCTTATATGGAAGATGCTACGACCTCTTGTCCGACATTGCCCAGATTTTTTTAGAGCTTGCGCTTACAATTCGTAGTATTTATGTGTATTTCGGTCGCATTGTCGTGGAAAATGTTCCGAAAGATGCATTTTGAATACATGTTTTGTATGTGCGATTGGCGTGTCCGTTGACCGATTTTGCTCATTTTCAATCCCACAAGCAAACTTTAGTAACGAAGGCAGTGTACTTCATTTCATTGAATTCTCTTGCTCAGTTTTCCCAGAAAATGCGTTTCCACGCACACCCTGCCAGTCAGACAGACGGACCTGGCTTTATCGACTCAGTGGGTGACGCTGATCAAGAATACATATACTTTTCTATATCTCCCATGCCTCCTTATCTGCGTTACAAACGGAAGGACAAAGTGAATATACTCTGTTTGTAGGGTATAAAAATAAAAACACTACCGCTGAAAATGCTGAGGGGAGGTACTTTGAGCGACTACGAAATACTTTGAAATCAAATAACTCCGTTGGCTTTACGAAGTTCAAAAAATGGTAGAGGAACAGATTGTTCAAAACTGTCACAGAAGCCCTAAATTTTTCGTTATTCTATTGATTTCTGTCCATCCTGTATATTTTATACATATATTCCTCAAAAAAAGATTTCAATAAGAACACATGGCACGGATAATGCAATGAAAGAGGAATATGAGTTTTTTACACTGAAAGGGCCGTATGGCCATTCAAGAGGACAAAATTAGTGATGCCAAGTAGTTTTGAAATCACTCTTTAAGACTGAAGGTATGAATTGGCCTTAACGTTCAGCAGATTCATAATCATGCCGCAGTTGGTCAAATTTGGTAACCGGTTGTACCTTCTGAAAGTAAACAAAATTATTTTGTTTTCAAAACATTGATAAATCGTGTTTAAGGTCTTTGAATCTTATATTCAATATTTTTGGACGAATTGTAATCAATCATGTCTGAGGAGGCAGCAACTTCAAGTTTTGGGTTCAAAAAGCGGAATATACGTAAGCAAGCGGCAATTAGGCGAAAAAAACATGAATCAAGCTCTGATCAAGGTAACAAAACCCTTAGAACCCCTCTAAATTTCAGCAATCAATAAATGTGATATTTTAACAAAGGTAGTAGTAGCGCGGAAGAATCAGCAGTTAAACGCAACGATAGCAGGCGTAAACGTGTGAATCCGAATTTTCAAAGTACTAAAATGCACGGAGGAAAAAGAGAAAAGCTAAATAACAAATCATCATCCAACTCCAGCAATGAGGATGAACAAAAAGTAGCTGTATCGTATAAGTCTAATAAAACTGCATTGCCTAATGGACCACAAGATCAAGGTGCTACGTCAATTAATGAGGTCGAAACTGAATTGGATAGGGATGCGCAAGCTATTCATGCTAAAGCAATTAAAATAAATGAGGAACTTGAAGGACAAGCTGATGATAAAATATATCGTGGCATCAATAATTATGCACAATATTATAAGAAAAAAGATACCGCCGCAGGTAATGCAAGTTCTGGCATGGTACGCAAGGGCCCAATAAGAGCTCCGGCGCATTTACGCGCAACTGTGCGTTGGGATTATCAACCAGATATTTGCAAAGACTACAAAGAAACGGGCTATTGTGGTTTCGGTGACAGTTGCAAATTTTTGCATGATCGTAGTGATTACAAGGCCGGTTGGCAAATGGAACTGGATTATGCGGCCAAGCAACGTGGAGACTGTGAATCCGACGATGATGATGATACTAAATATGAGATACACTCAGATGAAGAAACACTGCCATTCAAATGCTTTATTTGTAGGGAGAGTTTTGTAAACCCTGTAGTAACAAAGTAAGTACATTCATATTGCTTATTATCCTTAGCATACTTTGCCAGAGTAAAATTTTCAGTACAGGACAAAACATGAGTTTTGGTCAAAATTGCATGTGTTGGGCTTTTGACACCAAACGCTACTTACATGTCTCAAGACCAACTAACAAGTGAAATATTTTCAAACTTAAGATGCTAGATAGCATAGAAATCTATTTTTCAAAACCTCTACTCAAAGAAATCAAAAATATTGCCAAACTTTAGCCTCAATTATCTAAAAACTATAATTTTGTAACTATAGAACTCAGAACGCCATAACTTCGACAATTTAAGACATTTTTGAGCGATTTTTTCTGCGTTCTCTTCAAAATTTATCCAATGGTATCAAAAACTCAAATTTGACTTCGGGTAAGATATGGGGTTATCGCGAATGAATATTCGCGGGGAATTTTTCCCAGACTGCAATAGTGAATATTTATTGATGATAACCTCCAAAGCGCCTTTTTAACCAAGCGTCACATACGTATAACGTTGTCTATGCTTTAACAAACTTAAAAAAATAGGAGAATATTTCGCAGAAAAAGAAGGCATTAAATGAGGTCGATTCATACGATTATGTTTACTCTATACAATATAAACGGTATTTACACGGCTCCCGAAAATAACACCATTGGAAATAACGGCAGAAAATTACGCCAGAAATTTTCTGCCATTAATTTTTGGAAACAAAGCTAATTAGGTAATAACGCCAGAAATTTTTTTTGGAAATAACGCCAGAAAAATCTTCATACAAAATTCTGGCGTTATTTTCTAGTTAATTTTTGGTTTTATTTCCATTTTGTTTTGGAAATAAAGTCAAAAACTTCTCTGGCGTTGTTTCCAAAAATTATGGGTTTATTTCCAAAAATTATGTTGTTTACAAAAAGAAAATAACGCCAAATGAAATAAAGCCAGAAAGTTTTTTGGAAATAATTCCAAAAACTTTCCTGGAAATAACGCCAGAATTTTGTAGCATATTTTTCTGGCATAATTTCCAAAAAATTTATTGGCGTTTTTTCCTATGTCGTTATTTCTGTTAGCCTATTTACAATTCATTTTGTTAAAATTTTTTTTCAGATCTTTTCTTTTATACAAATGTATAAACTTGTCCATCTTTTTTTACTATGTTAGAAGTGGCGTACGACTTTAAATTGTACACTATTAGAATGGTATTTGTGTGTAGATGTGCACAAAGTTAAAATTATGTAAATATTTTGACTTTTAGGGCCAATTTCACAATGTTAATGCTTAACTGGAACTTTAACTGGCACTTTGACATAAAATTTCATACAAAATTTTTATTTATCTGAAAGTTAAATTTTAACTGAACATTGTGAAAACGCCCCTAAGCCAGGTAAAATTAAATAAAAATTTTTCAAAATTAACAACAACAAAATACACGGTCACATAGAGCTGAAAAAGGGATAAAAAACAATGAGAAAGATAAAAAGCATAGCATTGACTTCATGTTTTTTGTTTTGTTTATATTTCGCTTGAATTATACCAAGGATGATAAATGAGATTATCTATTTCGTACCAAATAGCAAAAAAAATGTACTAAAAGTGTCCAAAAAGTACCAAAATTATTTAATACATTTGTGGTCGAATTTTGACCACTGGGAGATTCTAGCTTTAATTGTGTTGTTTTGCTCTAAGGCATGTCAACTGGGTAGAATCTTATTTATCACCCAGATTTCCTCTCCTCTTTTGCACGTGATATTAAATTTTTACCTTGTCAGGATTTATATGTAAGCTATTTTTAGAAGAACTGCTAACAGACTCGATATAATGACGTTTTTAGTATATACATAGTTTAGTTTATAGTATTATTTAATATAACATAAATATATGCTTCATAATAATGCTGAGTTAAATGGTTTGTTCGTTTCAGATGTAAACATTATTTTTGCGAAAAATGTGCATTGAATAACTACAAGCGATCCCAGCGCTGCTTTGTTTGCTCAGTACAAACGAATGGTATATTTAATCCAGCTAAGGAGTTAATTGCTCGCCTTAAAAATCAACCAGAGGAAGGTGAACATGGTGCCGCTTCATCTGAGAGTGAATAGTAATAAGTTTTAAATTAATTACATGTTGCACTATTTTAATTAAAAATTATATATAATTTTTTAAACTGTTACGGAAATGTTCAATAAGTCAATGAAAGGATAGGTTTTTATATTTTAGTTTACTTAAATAAAATATATAAGCTCTGGTACAAAATGTGGCGACCAGTAAACGAACAATATTCTTCGTCAATAAACATGTAAAAAATCACTTTTGCATTCTACTTAGTTAACGAATGAATAATGTGCACTCGATTAAAAAGTAGAACCAGTGATATTACGTAAGCTTCGCTGATATAACAATAAAAAAGGAGCCAACTGATGGTTGACCCTTCCTCCAGAGAGGTACTTATGACTATATGCGACTTAACGCTGAGTTGAAAAGCAACGATAATAACGTTATGAGACGACATAGTGTCGGGATCAGTGACGAAAACGGTGAGCTACTTTTATTCTCTCACGAGAATAAATTCCTTTCTCAAATGGGAGCCTATGTAATTGTTAATATTTTGAGAAATACCATTTCCAGCAGTGATATTTTTTTCTTCCAATTATTTCCCAATTTTCGCCAAAAAACTATTATGCAGCTCTGGTATTTTCCAATGATTTTGACAGTTAGTACAACGTCACCTGAAATGCAAAAAGGCGTAGCATCATCTTGAATTTTTTCAAAATCGTTGCAAAAAACGACTTAAAACTCCAAATATTTTAGATTCTTAAGCCAATTTCGACTAGAATTTTTAATACCGATTTAATTTAAGGTAAAACTTTCGTAAACAGGCTTTAAAATCTAAAATATTTGGAGTTTTTAGACGTTTTTGATACGCCTTTGAAAAAATGCAAAATGATGTTACGTCTTTTTGCATTCCAGGTGATCTAAATTTCATTAAAAACAACCAAAACAAAGTAAAACTACAAAATTGGTGATGGTTTACGAGTTCGGCCACTTTGTGAGCAGCTGACGTAGTAATGTTAATCAAAATTAGTAAGGGTGTCAAATTTGTCCAGACCAGAAATTTAATACCCTACACTGTAGCATTTTAAATTTTTTGCTTATATGGCAGGTGCCACGCTGTCTTCTTCGCATTTACTTTGTTTTTACTCAGAGCTTGTGCTATTCAAAGTATCTATGCGAAATTTGGTGCCTTAACCTTAAAATGTTGTTAGTATGGGAGGTGCCACGCCCTCTTGTCTGAGTTCGCCTAGTTTATTCTTGAAGCTTGTGCTAACTATTCCTAGTGTCTGAGAGAAATTTTGTTAAACAACCTCAAATAACGCTTGCATGCACTTTGAAAGCTTTGAGTGTATGGGAGGTGCTACGCATTTTCCCAATCAACTAAGTTTCTTATCAGAGCTTAAATTTTTTATCCTTAGTATTCGAGTAAAATTTGGTTAGATTATCTCTAAAAACACTTTGAGTATATTTTTTTGAAACTTATGGGAGGTACCTCGCTCTCTTGCTCCCATTCACCCAGTTTTAGTCCTGAGCTAGCCGTTGCGCTTGCTATCTTTAGTATTTTTGTCAATTTTGGTGGCGTTATCGCGAATGCTCAAAAAATTGCAAATCGTTTTATTTATATGGGCGGTAGGCGTGACCGTTGACCGACTTCGCTTATTTTCAATTCCACGAGCTAACTTTTACGACAAAGGCAGCGCACCAAATTCTATCGAATTATCTAGCTAAGTTTTCCTGTCAAAAATATTTCCACAGACAGACGGACATGGCTATATCGACTCAGGAGGTGACGCTGATCAAGAATAAATAAACTTGTCCATACCTACCACGCCTCCTTCTTTGCGTTACAAATGGAAGGACAAAATGAATATACCCTGGGTTGTAGGGTATAAAAAAGTGACGAAGTGAAAAGTAAGAATGCATTTCTCATTAATACATACATTAGTGACAAGTTTACTTAAGTAACACCCTTATATTTCTTTCTTTTAAGCAAAGTTTATTTTATGAAGCTTTTGATTCTAAGAAAGATTATGTTATCAAGTGTCTTTCGGATCTATTTTCGAGGATATAAAAACCGGAAGATCCGGATACAACATTTAGATAAGCTGGTAGAGGTTGGAAACTCAAGCAACTTTAACAAGCTATAAAATTGTCGTACAAAAGTTTTTAATTTGACATACATTATTTATTCCTGCTTGGAATTCCCAGTTTTAAGTTTGGAGAATAAATTCTTGCAAAGTAATTCAAAATATTCCCTCACCAAATCATCGCGATAACCTTATTTTAGAATAAATTTTGCCCTTCCAGAAAATTTTTTTTTCCGATGGCATGCTAGAAGTTCTGTGGACAAATTCTCGAGAATGTTAATTCATGATAAGACCCACAAACTTAGTTTTACAGAGTCTCAACTCTATATTGGTGATGGCGAACCTTTTTGAGAATTTGGTCAAATTTTGTGAATTTTGGGAATTCTTACTTAAATGCTAATGGGTTAAATAACATCAATTGGTGAAATGGATGGTACCAGGCCCCTCAAAACAGATTTCGTCGCATCTCTGAATATTTCACGCAGATGAATATGTAACGTAATACACGTAAAGCTAAAGTACTTGCACCGGACAACAGTACCTACGCACATTATGAAGGGTGAAAGGTACTCTTGCACTTTTATTTTACTTTCGTTTATTGACTTTGCACGTTATAGATGTACTGGTTCGGGTACATTTGTGCATTTTATATGCAGTCAAGAAATCATAAGGGAAAGGAGTGCAATGTAATGTCTCCATTGTAAAATAAGTATGTAATGTTGAAACTTCGAAGCAAAAATATGAAAAAAAGAGCTCTTTGTTGAAGTCTTTTCCATATGATTAGACAACAATTCAAACTTAGTCAAACGTTATAAAGCGCAACGAGTGTGAATAAAAAAAGAAAAAAAATACAACGGAAGGAAACTATTTGATGTATAACCTAAAGGCGCACTGAGATGTTAACATTCGATAACACCACTACCGCAGCACCTTGGTATTGTCGAAATAGTGAAAAAATAACTTTTGATCAAGCATTCTTTTTTGTCCCATTACCTTGATATTGACTTGAGGTACGTATGTGGCTCAAAATCACCAAGGTGAGAAATTTGCTTCGGAAGCAAATAAATTACTAAAGCCATAATTTTATTGAGTAATAGAATATAACAAAACATTATAATTGTTTTGTTTTATGGTACATTGCATAATAAATATGCATATGCTAAAAGTCAATTATATGCGATATTCTTTGATAATATATAGTAATGTCTAATATTTTATATTAGAATAAAACACGCGTTTAGTTTAAAGGTTGAACAAAGAAGAAGTTTATTATAAACCTTAACCCTGCTGTAAGGTTAAAAAAAACTTACGAATTCGAGGTTAACGGACCATTTTGGTCTATACCAATTTTTTTAAAAACAAGGGGCGTAAGTCTATTTTTTATACTTATTTATTTCAATTAAGTATTTGGCAACAAATATTTTCACTAAAAGTTATATTTGTATGCTTAACAAATCGTTTGGGCTATTTATTTTGTTTTGAATGTTTGTTATTATATTTCATACAAATTAAATTTGAAAGCCAATAGTGGGATTCCCACCTGCTAGAAAACGTGGAATTTGTGGTTGCTGCAAATCAAAATGCGATAGTAAATGTGTTATCTGCAGCAAATTTATTTGCAAACTAAGCCGAAAAATTGTTTGTACATCCTGCATAGAAGCGAATAAATAAAAAATTACAATGGACCAAAATGGTCCTTAACATAAAATTTGTAACTGTTTATTTTTCTCCCTTCCAATTTATGTTAGACACTTAATTATTTGAATAAAAACATTGATTTAGAAAAAAACCACGTGAGCTGACGTTTCAAGTCGATATGTTTTACCGTTGAAAAGATAGAAAGGAAAGAAAAAAAAATTTGACCAAAATGGTCCAAACCTAACAGCAGGGTTAAAGCCTAACTTAGGTCTATGAGCAAAGGCTTTTGCGTAAAATACCGTAAAGTACTATATAAAAAGATAGAAATTAAGAGCGAACAATGCAACGTAGGTAATTTATATATAGCTATATATATCATACACTGCAGAACATAATACTAATCTTCTCTTCTTATACGAGATAAAATTGTATATACTTATGTACCTATGTGCTTATGTATGTTTGGAACGGGCAAAACTTTTTCTCGAAAACGACTTCACCGATTTTAATCAAACTTCGGATAATGTTAGATACTAACATACAATGAAGAATGAGCTAGGGTTGAACTTCGTAAATGCTCACCAGGGGGCGTGGCATCGCATTAAATTTTAAATTTGATATGGTCATAACTCGCAAACAATGTATTTAAATGAAATTTTGTGAGCGGGTACGGCTTAATAATACCTTGTAACAGACAAAAATTGGGCGGGATCAAAGAAGTGCCACGCCCACTTTTTAGCCCTTGAAAATTTTGATTCAATATTACTCGAAAACGAATCCAACAATTTTGATGAAAATTCAGGAGATGTTACCTCTGCAAACAGGTATTAATATGTGATATGCCGTTATATTGGGAAAATTCGTTGAAGGGCGTGGCACCGCCCATAAAAATATAATACGGTATAAAAAGAAAACTAATAAAGTTAGCAATCTTAAATTAACTGTGGGGAGCCTACTTGCTATAAGACATCTCTGATCTGAAAGTGGGCAAAATATCGCCGTTGCACGTGGAACCTCCCATACAGGCAAAATACGTTAAATGCTGTTTCTCGCAAATGTTACAAGGTATTTTAATGAAATTTGGTATGTACGTACTGCTTAATAATACCTTGTAACAAATGAAAAGTGGGCGGGGTCTAATAAGTGCCACGCCCACTTTTTAAACCTTGAAAATTTTGATTCAATATTACTCGAAAACGACTCCGACAATTTTGATGAAAATTTAGGAGCTGTTACCTCTGCAAACAAGTATTAATATGTGATATGCCATTTTATTGGGAAAACTCGTTAAAGGGCGTGGCATCGCCCGCAAAAATATAATGCGCTATGAAAAGAAAACTACTAAAGCAATCTTTCTGAATTTAACTGTAGGGAGTCTACTTGCTATTAGGCACCTACGACCTGAAAGTGGGCAAAATATCAAAAGTGCGCGTGGAACCTCCCATACAAGTAAATCACATTAAATGCTATTTCTCGCAAATGATACAACAGATTTTGATGAAATTTTTATGCGAATCTAAAACATAACAACAAGAAGGCTTTGTTTAATAATTGCCACGCCCGCTTTCTTATCAAAATAAAAATTTTGGTTAATAACTCAGGCACAAAAAAAAACTAGTAAGGGTGTAAAATTTGGCCTGGCCAAATATTAAATACCCTACACTCCAGTATTTTTAAAATTTTGCTCATATGGGAGGTGCTACGCTCTCTTGTCCGAGTTCACCCAGTTTTTGTTCAGAGCTTGCATTTATAGATTTTAGTGTCTGAGTGAAAAACGTTTTCAGTATAGTGTTTTGACGTTTTTGCATATATAGGAGGTGCCACGCCCTCTTGTCCGAGTTCCTCTAGTTTTAGCTTAGAGCGTGCATTTATAGTCTGTAGTATTTGAGTGAAGTTTGGTTGGATTATCTCAAAAAACTCTTTCAGTATAGCATTTAGAAGCTTTTGCTAGTATGGGAGGTGCCACGCCCTCTTGCCCGATTTCACCCAATTTTTGTTGAGAGCTTTCATTTATGATTCTTAGTGTTTAAGTCAAATTTGGTTCTAATATCTCATAAAACGCTTTCAGTATAGCGTTTTGAAGCTTTTGCTTATATGGGAGGTGCCACGCTCTCTTGTTCAAATTTGCTCAGTTTTTTCTCAAAGCTTGCTCTTACAATTTTTAGTATTTATGCGTATTTTGGTTGCATTGTCGTGAAAAATACTCCTAAAATTGCATTTTGAATATATTTTTTGTATGGGCGGTAGGCGTGTCCATTAACCGATTTCGTTCATTTTCAATCCCCCAAGCTAACTTTGATGGCGAAGGCAGTGTACCAAATTTCATTGAAATATCTTGCTCAGTTTTCCCAAAAAGTGTATTTCAACACACAGCCAGCCACCCAGCCAGCCAGCCAGCCACCCAGCCAGCCAGCCTGCCAGCTAGCCTGCCAGCTAGCCAGCCAGACAGACGGACATGGCTATATCGACTCAGGAGGTGACGCTGATTAAGAATATATATACTTTTCTATATCTGCCACGCCTCCTTCTCTGCGTTACAAACGGAAGGACAAAGTGAATATACCCTGGGTGTAGGGTATAAAAATGGAATGAACTGTTAAATTCTTATATGGAGTCCTATGTTCTTTTTGACGCTGAATCCGTCTTCATCAGCAGAACTGTTATTATACCTTCAGGATTTTGAAATATCCCTGCTTGAACTTGAATATAACGCTATGTTCAGTCTTACAGCGTAGCTACAAGAAAAGGTAAAATTCTTTTTTATTAATAGACTCGAATAGCTACACTCTTCCTGATCCAAATATCCTTTGTGGTTTTTCCAATAGGATTCTTATTTTCCGAGTTATGATCCTTTGATGATAATATATTTCAGCCGCCATACAAAAGACAAAATATTTTGGGTGCGTGGCATATCCCATTTTTTTATTTTAGGGCATTCTATTTCACCAAAAAAAAAAATTTGAGTTTTTGATATTTTTCTATACCAATCGATGCTTTCCGAGTTTTTTTCTTTTTATTATTCTCATCGGCATACTTATCATTTTGAAAGCATGACCGTTAGAAGTGAAAAGATACAAGTTTCATAACAAAAAATAGCTATGAATAAAAACATCGACTAAAATAATAAGATTAGATTGTTGACCGAGCAGGGATCGGTCTTCAGGTACTAACTTATAATAATAGAATTACATGACTATATACATGAAAAATACACGCGTCCCCAAGTGTGAAATTCAAAATCAGACTTAAAAAAATCATATAAATTTACCAATATTAAAAAGATCAAGAGCATTTTTTTATCTAAGAATTACATTTTGGGGACTTTATTTAAAAAAAACGTTGAACTTATTGCTAGCCATATTTTCAGAACATGTCGGATTTTTTGTCGGGCCATTTTTGAATAATTTCATTTTGAAAATTGTAGTAAAATTTCCATATAAAACAAAAAAACCTAAGAAATAAAATCAACAAATAATAACAGAAGTAGACATTTTAGACGTAGTTTTTGATGCTGAATCCGAATACGATTACCGTTTTTATACCCTACATCAAGGGTATATTCACTTTGTCCTTCCGTTTGTAACGCAGAGAAGGGGGCGTGGCAGGTACGGAAAAGTATATATATTCTTGATCAGCGTCACCTCCTGAGTCAATATAGCCATGTCCGTCTGTCTGGCTGGGTGGCTGGCTGGCTGGCTGGCTATGTGTGGAAATACATTTTTTGGGAAAATTAAGCAAGATAATTCAATGAAATTTGGTGCACAGCCTCCGTCGTCAAAGATAGCTCGGGGGATTGAAAATGAGCGAAATCGGTCAACGGACACGCCTACCGCCCATACAAAAAATATATTCAAAATACACTTTTTAGAGTATTTTTCACGATAATGCAACCAAAATTCACATAAATACTAAGAATTGTAAGCGAAAGCTCTGAGCAAAAACTGGACGAATTCTGACAAGAGGGCGTGGCACCTCTCATATAAGCAAAAGCTTCAAAACGCTATACTGAAAGCGTTTTTTGATATAATTGAACTAAATTTTCCTCAGACACTAAGAATTATAAATACAAGCTTTAAACAAAAACTGGATAAAATCGAACAAGAGGGCGTGGCAGCTCCCATATAAGAGAAAGGTTCAAAATGCTGTATTGAAAATGTTTTTTGAGATAATCCAACCACATTTCGCTCAAATACTAAGAACTATAAATTCAAACTCTGAGAAAAAACTGGGTGAATTCACACAAGAGGGCGTGGCACCTCCCATATAAGAAAAATTTTCAAAATACCGCTGTGTAGGGTATTTAATGTTTGGCCAGGCCAAAGGTAAAACCCTTACTAGTTAATTATTTGAAGTTATATAACAACTCAGGATAGTTTCTGACCATGAATCTTGATATGGTATTTGAGAGTAGGGTAAGGGAGGTAAATATGGACCAACCATCTTTCTTTTTTAAATAAAACCCAAAATACATATAACAAAACAATTAATTTTATGTCATTCAGTAAAGGAAACAATTTGCACTTATTCTGATGCACTTTTAGATAAATATCTCATCAGGATAAAGAAAAAAAATTAAAAAACTGAAAATACTCAAAATGAAGATAAAAAAAAAGTGTAGTGTAATATGGACCATATAGTCCATTTGGTACAGAAGTTGCATATAAAAATGTCACTTCCACATACGCCATATTTTTCATGACTCCAAGAACGTCAGATTACACATTCAACCCAAAATTCGCCACGGTGATCTTCTGAGTAAAGGGTATTACATTACATGCATTTTTTATCATTTTTTTCCTTTGTAGTAAACGAATTACATATAATGACCATCAGACTCGTCATGAAAACTGCAACTCGATTCCCCATCTGAAAAAGATGATAAATACATTTGTTTTTGAGGCTTTTTTCTTTGGTGGTCCATATTACCCACAGCACGTGTTGGTGAAATAAATTGTTTTTTTTATCAAAAACACTTTTGGTTAATGAACTTATTTGTGCTAATAAATTAGAAATGGTATTCACTGACTTTATATAATTAACCATTTATTTAAAAACGCGATGTCTTTAAAGTGAAATAGTGCAATATACTCAATAGAAAAAATTATCACTGATCTTTTTTTTAGAAAAATCAACTTTACAGAAACATGCAACCTCACCGCTAAAATCGCCCTATTATAAGCTTTAGGTATTAGCGTTAAGTTTGAACATGAATAACAGTAAGTCCAATGCATGCAGTGGGAAATAACCGTGTGGTCCATATTACCACGTGATCATATTTCCCTCCCTTACCCTACTTGTTTTGGCTTTCAAACCCCATTTTGAATTATATTAAAATCTTTATTTTTTTCCGAAATATCCTGTGTTAAATTAACGAAAACCATGTGTTTTGCGGTTTTTCAACTTTTTAGGCTACGATATTTCGGAAAGAAAAAAGATATCGATATAATTTAAAGCGAGCTTTTAAGGCAAAAAGTAGTACATACTTTCAAATAACATATCAAGATTCATGGCTAGAAACTATCCTTAGTTATTATACATATTACTTCAAAAATAATTAAATGGTGTTTTTTGCACTTTAATTAGGATATCTCAAAATCCTGCCGGATTCGGGTTCAGCATCAAAAAATACATCTACAATCACCCTTATCATCTAATTCGACTTCGATTCGAATCAAATCCCATCGAGATTTTGCTATCATATATTTTGATATCCAGAATCGAAATTGAAAATTTTTGCAATCAAAATCTAATCAGCCTTATCATCTTATTCGATAGATTTCAAAAAATTTCAATTTCGATATCAAAATATACGATGGAAAAATCTTTATTCGATTTAGTTCAAATAGAAATCGGATTACATGATAAGGGTGAATAACTATTTCTGTTTTTGTTTGTTGATTTTATTTTTTAGGTTTTTTTCGTTTTATATGTAAATTTTAGCAAAATTTTCAAAATGAGATTTTTTAAAAACAGACCAACTGATTTTTTTATATATGCCTTATTGGCACTAAGCAAACTTGCTGACGTCATATCTATTTCAGAAGAGGCGGGCCTGAAAATCATCAAGGCCAGAAGTTATCCTTGGTACTTGCTCGTTTTAGAAAACGATTCATACTTAAAAGCTATACAATTAAAAATATTGAAATCTAAGCTTTAAAATGCTTTCTGACCATATGCGATCGGTTAAGAAACAAAAAAGTTATAGACGTTAGGGTGCAGCACTTTTTCGAAATAATGGGAAAATTATAGGTTGCATTAAAGATTATCTTAGGAGCAGGCCTTATTACAAAGACTGCATACTTAGTTTTGGTCAAAACCCCCGAAAAGATGGCCCGCCCGGGGCTTGAATGAAGGTCTAAACGACAAAAATCATGGTTTTTTCGCAGTTTTTTTATTTTATCTCAAAAACCACGAAACTCTTGGTAGTAATTCTTCCTAAATCTTTGAAAAGGATTAATTTTCTACATTTTTTGTTTTTTTCTCATTGCTCTACAGTGAAGTTTGCCCTATGGAAGTCCCGGAAGAAGTTAAAATTTTTTGATTCAAAAAACGGTTTTTTTCCTATAACTCAAGATACAAGAGACACACAAAAACTTTAGACCTCAATAAATGTAGGAAATCTGCTTTCCTATAGTTTTGCTTTGAAATCTTGACTCCAAAAGTAAACGGTTTTCCGCTAGAGGCCGAAATTTGTTAAAAATAATTGTGTATCATGAAAAAGCGACCTTTTATTGTTTGGTTTTAAAATATACCCAAAAATTTGACTAGAAACTAATGAAAAAACTAAAAGCTTCTAAACATGGTCTTTAGAATGGAAATCGGATTGAAATTGCGCGAGATATGATAATTCTTACATACTTGGTATTTTTTGTAAAGTTCTAATTTTGGGTATTTTTGTTTCACAGTGTGTTTTGCATCCACAACTTAAGATTTTTTTATGTGCATTACTTTACGTTAAAGGACAATAAACAGCGCAACTTTCAGGACCAAGAATATTAAAATCGGTTTGTAGTTTCCTTGCGAATTTCAGCCTGAGAGTTTAGATTTTTTTCCATTTTTGTCAAATATGGCTTTTTTTGAGTATGAGCGACTGTATACCCTAAATACCGTAAAAAATGTGTGCTATTATATCCCAATAGTTTCGTGGTTTTTGAGATAAAATAAAAAAACTGCGAAAAAACAATGATTTTTGTCATTTAGACCTTCATTCAAGCCCCGGGCGGGCCATCTTTTCGGGGGTTTTGACCAAAACTAAGTATGCAGTTTTTGTTTTAAGATATTAATCTATGATAATTTTTGATGCACTAATTTTTTTTGAATTTTGCTGCACCTTAATAGACGTGTGAGTTTAAAACTAGTAAGGGTGTTACCTTTGGCCTGGCCAAACATTAAATACCCTACACTGAAGTATTTTAAAAATTTTGCTTATATGGGAGGTGCTACGCCCTCTTGTCCGAGTTCACCCAGTTTTTGCTTATAGCTTGCATTTATAGTTCTTGAGGTCTGAGCCAAATTTAGTGGGATTATCTCAAAAAACTCTTTCAGCATAGCATTTTTAAACTTTTCTTTGTATGGGGAGGTGCCACACCTTCTTGTCCTAATTCACTTAGTTTTTCGTCAGAGCTTGCGTTTTCTGTTTTTAATGTTTTAAGGGAACGGTCCATACAGTACGTCGAGTACGTCACGTCGTTTTTTTCGACTGACAGCTAAGTTAAAAATATGAGTTTATATCAAGTGCGACCCAATCAGTACGTCTACGTTAACGCAACGTATAAAAGTTGCCCAACTCCCAACTTTCGACGTACGTCGTTTGATTTGACAATCGTAAAATAAATTTATTTTCAATTTCATGTGTTGTTTTTTTCCTTTGTCGTTTCTCATTTATTTTTTGAAATAAAGTGTGAATAAAAAATTATTGGGGCTGTGCAAGTGCAATATTAAAATTTCTAATTAATGAAATAAAAAGAATTTTGATGTTTTAATCCGTTTTCAAAGTATTCATTGGGCCAGGCTTCTCCGTCAAATGCGTCGCAGTCAGTTAAAAAAAACGACGTGACGTATTCGACGTATTCTATGGACCGTTCGCTTTAATGAGATTTGGTTGAATTATCAGTGTAACGCTTTCAGTATAGCATTTTGAACCTTTTGCTTATATGGGAGGTGCCACGCCCTCTAGTCCGAATTCGCCTTGTTTTTGCTAAAAGATTGTATTTACTATTGCTAATAATTATGTGTATATGGCTTGCGTTATCGCAAATAATGCTCTTATTATTGCGTTTTAAACAAATTCTTTGAATGGCTGGTAAGCGTGTCCGTTGACCGATTTCGCTCATTTTCAATCCTCCGAGCTAACTTTGACGAGGAAGGCAGAATACCAAATTTTATTAAATTGCTCAGTTTTGCTTAGTTTTCCCAAACATGGATATATCGACTCAGGAGGTGACACGCTGATCAAGAATATATATACTTTTCCAGACCTGCCACGCCCCTTTCTCTGCGTTACAAACGGAATCACAAAGTGAATATACCCTGGGTGTAGGGAATAATAATATGAAATATATAAATTTTTTAAATCGCTGAAAACGTCAATAGCTTCACTTAGAAAGGCACCATTATCTGTATTTAGATGGTGTACCAGAAAAAGATATCAACTAAAAATTTCAAAAACGACACTCGGTTGATTAACTCAACAAAATATGGTTATCTTCTCTTTTTCCATTAAAACGAAAGATCGCATTTTTGAATTAAATGCAAACGACATCAAATTACGCTTCCCGAAAAAATCAACTAACAAAGTTCGCCGTCAGAGCAAAAGTCAAACATGTTTGGAAAAGGAAATATGAAGATAGATACTTAATATGAGTGTTCGTTTCCTAGTCCAGAATTATAATAAGTTAACGAAAGCTTTTCGGACTAAGACTTAACGAACACTCATAATATAATTGCAAATATCGCATTAGTTGAAAACGTTTGATTTTGCCCATATGATTCTTCCTATGAGTTAAGGGAGAATTTATCTATTGGAACTTTTGCACAGAAACCAAAGACATTGAACGAATATTAGTACGCCTCTTAAAGATATAAATGGATATTGTTTTTTCCTAACTCCCATGCCAATTCATATTGCATTGGCAACCTTTTGAAACAATAAACTGCACTTTTGAATGTTGCATATGGCAAACGGCAGTTTTACACCACAAAGGAAGCGAAAACATTTTGCAGCGCCAAAAAAATGGATTATATTTAGAAAAAAAAAGAAGCAAATCCATAGTGTCGATGCCTTTTTGAGGCAAACGAATGCTACAATCCGTTCTTTTCGTTTTTGCAAAAATTGTTTCATTTGACTGCTTTTTGTCCGTTCCAAAGCTTTTTCAGCATTTTTGAATTTAGTGTTATTTTATGGATAAGGATAAAATGAGAGAATAAAACTACGCCAATTGAATTATGGATATAAAATTGTGCTTTCTTTGTTCCCGTCGTTCTTTCGTTGTTTTTCTTTTGGCCGTTTTTGCCATTGACATTCTTGGCATCCAATAGAATCCTTGGTAAAATCTCACATTCAAATGTTTGGAAATTATTATCCCACTTTTTTGAATGTGCAAATTCTTTGAATGTTTATGCATGCAATCGTTGTGATTCTCCTTTTAGTCCTTTAATAGAGGGCCACTAGGGATTAAAACTCCATAATTTGGTTTTTGGTGCCGATACCCGTTCTGTAGTCATTGTCGTGAGGCACATAATTCACCTTCTTCTTAAATGGGGTATTATAAATTGAATTTAATTGAACTCTTGTTGCTTGTGGCAATTTGTGCTGAAAGGGCTCTTTTTGCTGTTCCCAAAAGACTTGTAATTAATTTGTCATCGTTTGTGATTTGGCATAATTGGAATTTGGTGTATTTTGCTATTTATAATCTTTAAATTTTTCTTTGATTTTGGAATTGAATGAACATATCAATTAAAACATTTCGTACAAATATGAGTTTTTAATTGCATTTTGTTAATGGCACATACGGATATTATATACACTGGAAAAAGAATTCTGTGCTTCTGTCAAGCGAATATTTTTGGTTAAACATTTAGGAAAGTTTTTATTACAAAGAAACATATTTTGATTGATATTCCTTGATTGAAAGGCCTTGAATTGGAAGTTGCAGGATTGTTTATTTCACCAAACATTATATTTGTTTGAAGAGAGAAGGAGGCGTGGCGGATACAGAAAAGTATATATAATCTTGATCAGTATCACCTCCTGAGTTTGATATAGACATGTCTGCTGTCTGGCTGGCTGTGTTTGGAAATACATTTTTTGGGAAAACTGAGCAAGATAATTCACACAAATACCATATTCTGAGAAAAAATTGAGCGAATTCGGACAAGAGGGCGTGGTCCCTCCCATAAAAGCAAAAGCTTCAAAACGCTATACTGATAGCGTTTTTTGGAGCTAATCGAACCAAATTTGACTCAAGCACTAAGAATTATAAATGCAAGCTCTCAACATAAATTGGGTGAAACTGGAAAAGGCGGCGTGGCACCTCTTATATAAGCAAAAGTTTCAAAATTCTATACTGAAAGAGTTTTTTGAGATAATTCAAATAAATTTCACTCAATTACTAAAGAGTATAAATGCACGCTCTAAGCTAAAACTAGAAGAACTCAGTCAATGGTTACGCCTACTACCCATACAAAAAATATATTCAAAATGCAATAGTAAGTGCATTATTTGAAATAACAGAAACAAATACATATATCCTTAAATACTAGGGATAGTAAGTATAGGCTCTGAGCAAACACTCGGACAAGAGGGCGTGGCACCTCCCATATAAGCAGAACTTACGAAATGCTATACAGAAAGCTTTTTTGGAGATAATCCAACTAAATATCACTTAGGCACTGAAAACTTTAAGTGCGAACTCTGAGAAAAAACTAAAAAAAATCGAAAGAAAGTACGTGGCACCTCCCATATAAGTAAAAGCTTCAAAATGCTTCGATTAAAACGTTTTTTGAGATAACCCAACTAAATTTCACTCAAATACTAAGAACTACAAGTGCAAGCTTTGAGCCAAAAATCAGGCGAACTATGACAAAAGGGCGTGGCACCTGCCAAACAAGCAATATCTTCAAAGTGCTGTAATGAAAGAATTTTTTGAGATAGTCCAACTAAATTTTACTCAGGCAGTAAAAATAGTAAATGCAAGTTATGAGCAAAAACTAGGCATACTTGGACAAAAAATCGTGGCGGCTCCCGTATAAGCAAAAGATCCAAAATGCTGTACTGAAAGAGTTTTTTGAGATAATTCAACTAAATTTCACTCCGACACTGAGAACAGTAAGTGCAAGATCTGAACAAAAGCTATATGAATTCAGACAAGAGCTTGCACAAGCCAAATTTTCAAAATACTGCAGTGTAGGATATATAATGTTTGGCCAGGCCAAAGGTAACAACCTTACTACATTAGGTAACAACCTTACTACTTTATTTTACTAACTAAAATTTCTCATACAAATCAAAAGCCTTTGTATATGGCAAACTAACCGCGATTATGCTTAACTATGTATAAACTAACTAAATGAGAAAGAGCACACGTGCGATTTCGTTGAACAATCCTTATGGGACGAAAAAAATTTAAATCGAAAAACTATGATTACACTGTGGAACAAAATTTGGTCGCCTAAAGTTTACTCGGATTTGTCGCTTCAGGGTGAAAATATAAGCCAAAATAATAGACCATTTGGCTCAGTTTGTTCAAGTTGGCTCTAGTTTTTGAGAGAAGGCCGTTCGAATTTTGCACCTTAAATTATGTGGTTTTTTGAATATAACTCGTAAGTTAACTGAGTTTTATTGCATTTGATGGTGGGGTTTTGTTCGTCTCGTCCATATCTAGACTTTCACTACCAAATCAGTGCTTTTGGATGCATTTTTGGCCAGTCAGAGCACAAAATTCTCAAAATAGTGATATTTTTCGCCTTTTATGACATTCGGCTCAATAAAAATCACCCGAGTGGTGGATTTATGCCTTTTAACCTATAGCCGAGATCCATACAAACACTTCGATATAATATATGTTTTATATCTCAAGTGAGCCACCTAAGAAATTAAACGCTAAAAAGGCTTTATCAAAATGATGTTTTATAACAACTAGTAAAGATTTTGTAAAAATGTTTTTTTTTAGAGATATTAAGCATAGGTCGGGAAACAAAATGGTATTTTTTTTTTGGACCAAAATTTTTAATTTATTATTGAAAACCATTGTTTCAAATAGGTACATAAAACTAAAGCAACTTCTCCGCCTCTGAGAAAACCATAAAAAATATGTGTCAAGAAACTATATCATAGAAAAAAAAATTGGGGTAATCGATATTGGTTCAAAAGTTATTAACACTATAGTGATGTCGTGCAAGTCTTTTTTCAGCATTAGAGAAAAACAACGCATCTTGCGAAAAAAGTGTATATGGCATAAAATGCTTAGAACTATCTAAGGAATATGTGTGAATTTTTTTAGAATTTTTTGAGACATTTTATAATTTTTCAAAAGGTCCGAAAAAAAAAATTTGATATGTTCCAAAAAAACTCACACGTATTCCTTAGATAATTCTAAGCATTTTATGCCATATACACTTTTTTCGCAAGATGCGTTGTTTTTCTCTAATGCTGAAAAATGACTTGCACGACATCACTATACCGTTAATAACTTTTGAACCAATATCGATTACCCCAATTTTTCTTCTGGAATATAGTTTCTTGACAAGTGGAGAGTGCCTACATATTTTTTTATAGTTTTCTCAGAGGCGAAGAAGTTGCTTTATTTTTATGTACCTATTTGAAATAGGGATTTTCAATAATAAATGAAACATTTTTTTACAAAACAAAAACACCATTTTATTCCCCGACCTATGCTTAATATCTTAAAAAAAAACATTTTTACAAAACCTTTACAAGTTGTTATAAAACATCATTTTGTTAAAGCCTTTTTACGTTTAATTTCTTAGGTGGCTCACTTGAGAAATTTTTGCCCATATGCCACATATATTATATCAAAGTGTTCGTATGGATTTCAGCTATAGGTTAAATGGCAAAACTTGTACATAAATCCACCACGCGGGTAATAACTTTATTGGGATTTTGTGCTCTTACTTGGCAAAAATGCATCCAAAAGGACTGATTTGGTAGTGAAAGTCTAGATATGGACGACACGAACAAAACCCTACCACCAAATGCAATGAAACTCAGTTAACTTACGAGATATATCGAAAAAACCACATAATTTAAGGTGCAAAAATTCAAACGGCCTTTTCTCGAAAACTAGAGCCAACTTGAACAAACTGAGCCAAATGGTCTATTATTTTGGCCTATATTTTCACCCCGCAGCGTCAGATCCGCGTAAACTTTTGGCGACCAAATTTTGTTCCACAGTGTTATGGAAATGTGATCTGATTCGATTTGTATCTTAGAATGGATATTGTATATTGTTATTCCATCATTCGCATTTGACATTGATATAAAGGACATTTCAATCACTAAGTTTTTCTTCTCTAAGTTTTTGTTTAAAACTGCGAAATATCTTTAAAAGAAAATTTAAAAATGAAATACAAAAAATATGCAAAAAAATGCATTTCTAAGATTCTTTGATTTGCGAACATTTGTGACACAAAAGCATTGCTAATGCGACATAATCCCTAAGGATGATGATGACATTCTGCAACACATTGATTGTTATCTACGTTTTCAGATTTATTTCTTTCTCTTTTTTGTGTTGTTCCAGTTTTGTCTTGAAAATTTTAAGTCCACTTTAGTCTTTAACTGTATAACTTCCTTTGCTTGAACTCGTTTGTTTGTGTACTGTTTTGTTATTCTGGACTTCTTGGTTGTTGCTTCTAAGCTTTGATGTCCTTGCTATGGGGAATTCTGCAGAAACTGTTGAAATTTATAAAATCCAAAGTGATGTTTGAGCTGACACATGACATTCTTCTTGTACAGATGACTTTTCTTGTGCATTGTTTTTGGGTGTTTTATTTTTATTGCCTTTTGAATTGTTTTTGTTTTTCTATATTTTGCATTTATTTTTGATTTTTCAATTTAATGCTTTTTTTGTTTTGCATTTAGCACTGTTGCATTTTTGCTTTTTAACTCTCTTTTTTGTGGTATTTGTGACACTTTATTTTACTTAAATATCATATGACATCCGTTGAGTTGAATTTCAAACGCTCAAAACAATTGACATTTCCACTAATAAGGACATTTGATCCATATTGATGGTATGAGAATTGTTGCATTTTATACATACATAGGTATATTGTATGAACATATTTACAAGTCTGTATGAGTACACAGAGAAAACGATATGACAATATATTTTGGCGCTGCTAAAAACTTAAGGTGAGCTAGAATTTTTTCACTCAAAAACACAATATTTGTGTAGAAAACTTTTTGTTCGGCTACATAACGAGAAAAAAATATATTCACAAAAATATTACATCAAAAATCTTAAGGTTCTGCATCAAAAGTCTTTGGAAGGCTATAGATTAGAGAAATAGTGACAAATTTCAAACTTGTCACCCACCTAATGTATGCCTTAAAATATGTTAGGTTTTCGTGAACTTTCAAATATGCTGCCATTTAAAATACAAGTATACTTTCAGGCTTTACTCAATGTTTAGTCTCCGTTTGAAACTTTACAAAAGAGAAGCGTACTTTAAGGTCATATTTAAAGCGCGTAACACGTTTGAAATTTGTCACTTTCTAAAATCAACGTTCAAAGACATGACGAATTTTAGTTTTGGAGGCGTAGAACCGCTCATTTTTTTTCAATGAGCAATATTTGTCTCATTGCCCTTTACACATCCACCGAGCTTCATCTATCTGCGTTGAATGGTTTCAGAGATATGATAAATAAATTTTTTGGAAGGCGTTACATTGCCCACTTTGCTATAACCTAGCATTATCTGATACTAATACACTGTGAAAATTTCATAAGGACGTTTCGCAAAACCAAAGTCGTTTTGAGACAAATTTCAAAATCAATCGTAATCGATTCAGTCCCTTTTTCTATACCTAAATCTCAACCGTTTTGCTTGATTCTTTTTTTGATGGAAAGGCTGTGAGAAGGAGCAGTGCATAGGGCTATATTTTGTTAAAAGTGAGTGGTGCCACGCCTCTAAATAAAAAAAAACGCTTTCACGGCTAAACCACTGCACGATTTTTACAAAATTTGGTATGGAGATAAGGTTAGCACTTAGAAACGATAACATAACCATTATGTTTTTCAGTGGGCGATGCCATGCTCCTAAATGGAAAAAATGCTTTGACAGCTAAACTACTGCAGGGATTTTTTCGAAATTTGGTATGGAGATAGGGTAGGCACTAAAAAACAATAACATGACCATTATGTTTTTCAGTAGGCGGTGCCACGCCCCTAAATGGAAAACGTTTTCACGGCTAAAACACTATTTTTTTTTAAAATTGGGTAAACACTAAGGTATGAGAATATGACCTTTATGTTTTTAAATGATCGAATTCCGACCACAAGGCGAACTCTAGTATGCCTAGTTCTGTGAACATAGAACAATTTTTGATAAGTTGAATACGCTTCATACTACGATTCCACAGAAGATTTTGCTGTGCTGAGATAAATCATTAAATTCAGTCCGCTTACACCGACTGAAAGAGATTTATTTTGTGTTGTTTTTAATGACATTCAATGCCAATTGTTAAAGTTAAGACATACCGAAAAAAGCCAAAATCCGCAGCGCCGCTGAGGTTTATACGCAGATTTAAAATAAATCTTGGCAGATATAGATTTGTTTTTATATGGTAAATAGTGTGACTTGCGCCCAGACTTAGAGCTAATTCTCGGAAACGTAGTATTCGGCAAAGTTTTACCTCATCTTAATCCGCATTCGGCAGTTTTCTGTTGGAGGTCTAAAATTTTTTTATCCAAGAAAAAAAAAAAAAATGCTAAATCTTCTTCAGTTTATTGGGTTTTTGGAGTCGGAACTGAAATTAGAACTGAACTTTTAGTGCTTTTCTCCATTATTTTCCACAATTTAATAAAGCTTTGTTATAACTTTCGATTGAAAACTTTCGGAACCGGAGTCGAAGGTCAAAACCAATCAGATCCAACCTATCGGAGCCGAAGCTCTGTAACTTACCTAATTTGAACCATTTCATCAGGTTTCAACCTAATTATTGTGCAACAGTTAGTTTCTCTTCTCCAATGATCTTTTCCAAATGGCTTCTAGTCTATCACGTCCTCCTCTACTTTGTGGCTTCTAGTGAGTATGACCTATTCATACCCATTTGCGTAGCTCAAAACGGTTTGCTATAGGAATCTGGTTACATTTTATTTTTACTAATTATTATTAAAATATTCCATACTCTCAAGCAGACTTGCACTCAATTTAAATGAGTTTTTTGGCCATTAATCGATTTTCCGGTTTTAATATAATTTACTACTTTGTGGATTAAACTACGTTTACTTCAAAGCTCGGAAAGTAAAGGTCCAATTGAAAAACTTTAAAGGTATAATTTAGTAAGGAAGATTATGGTTATGGCTACAATACTGTTGAAAAAAAAAAAAAAATAATTACACCTTTTCCTGGAACTGTACCACAAGCCTGAAACATCGTTTTCTGCAACTTCCAGCAAAGCAGACATCGAAATCCTGTAGACATATGAGTAATTCTGACCCTCGAATTCGGACTCAGCGTCGAAAAGTATGTAAGTATGTCTAGTCAAAAGTTCATTCCATTTTTGTTTTCTTGTGTGCCTGTAAAATGTTTATAACAAAAAACTCTAGAAAAAAATTTGGCACAGACATGTCACTATAAAAAATGTTTATATCAAATACAAATGGTAAATAAAACTTTCAAGAACAAATTAATTTAAATAGATGTTCCCAATAAATTCGCATTTAATTCGCATCAAAACAAACAATCAAACAAATAACAATTTATCTATCTGAATGACAAGGAAACGATATTTCCCTTCTGAAAAGCGACGCGTAGACGACACGCAAGCAAATACCTATTGCTCTTTGTATTTGTATTTGTATGTGCTTATATAGACCAGTTGGTCAACACAGGAAGTAGAAACGGCTAAATAAATAACAGTATTTTTTTAATGTCAGCACACCTAGCAACAACAACAACAACAACAACAACAACAATCAACTCAACAAGAAAAAACAAAAAACTACAAGAAAAAACTTTAATACGATTGAGAATAAAATTAAACTTCAGGACTACTATGTATATCCTCGTACAGCAAGGACGACTGCGTGCGGCGTTAAAGCAACAACGGCAATGGCAATGGCGACTACAACTTGGGCTAAATGATAATTGACACAACAAACGACAAGTTGATCCGCTGCAAAATGAAAATGCACGAGACAGAAAAACGTGTTGCATTAACATTAATGACTTTAAGCAAAATGATTGGAGAGAAAAAGAACCAGAAGAAGAAGATGAAAAGTTGAAGATGGAGAGAAATCAGTGATGGTATGTATGTACAGTAACTGGACAAAATTAAATTAAATAAAGGAAAACAATAGGTGCGTTTTTTTCGGCATTCTATCTGGACTTTCTTTAGCACTTTACGATAAATGTATGGGAAGGCAACAACAAATAGCGCTAAGCTAATGCACGTTAAATTAAAGTGGTAAGCTCCGCGGCTAAATATTGTTGCCGTTTGACACCGTTTTTTATTGATTATTAATCGAGTTTTTTTAATCGGTAATTGTGACTTCGCACTTGTTATCGATTGTAAGTTGACATTTGTGTATTGTTGACATTTGTATTGTTTTTTTTTATTAAAAAATATTAAGAAGTGTAATTGAAAATGGCTAAAATTCGTTCAAAACTTAAGCGTCATACCAAAGGTAAAAGGCCTTTCGTCAACTTCAAATCCAGAGCAGATGAAACATCGGATGAAGGCAAAGTCGCGTTTCTTTCAACCAAATTTGAATATGGGTAAGAAAATTGCTTTATTCAGTAAAAAAAAATGCATTAATTTATAAATTATAGTGGCAGGAGATGCATATGCAACTGGCCTAACATTGGAAGCGGTGCAAAAACATGAACAGCGTCAAATGTACAACGCCGAAGCCACAGTAAATGACATCGCAGGAAGCTTGAAATCTTTCAACATGGATGATGATGCTGATGAGGATATGTCCGAAACACAACACGGCACATTTAAGACTTTCAAAACATTTGCATCCAACTGCAGCACTTGTACCAATATGAGCTTTAAAAAATTGCCCGTCGGCTTTAGAGGTTCTTCAGATTTGCATAAGGAAATGTTGGCCATATTAACAGCGCTGACGGAAATAATAAAAGAACGTGGCGGTACAGAATCATCTACAGAATATTTTATTTTATTAATGCAACGAATAGAGGCAAGCACTGAGGAGCAGGATATTATTGCTGGTGTGTCTTTATTGGGTATGGGTATAAAATCAGTGCCAGCACCAGTACTTCGTAAAAGATTCGGAGAGACTGCACAAACGCTGTTGTCGTTGTTGCAGCGTTTTATGGAGACAACAAATCAATCGGTCATTAAATACATCATTGGCTGCCTGTCAGTGTTGTTGCGTGCACAAGACTATGCGACCTGGAGTTATAGCTCAACTTGGCAGTATATTGATGCGATATTCTCATTTACGACGCATTTAAAACCAAAAGTAGGTAGTTTTTGATTAATTTTTCAATTATATACTTACTAAATTCTTTTAATATACATAGATACGCAAAGCAGCACAACATGCAATTGTGTCCATAGTACATGGCAGTTCATTTATGACAACTTCCAACTCTAATGATGAAAATGGTGATGGCAATGAGGCATCTGCAGCAACCAGTACTAATGGAAATTAAATAAAAATAAAATCTCATCCTGCTAGCTAATGATGCTGCTAGCATGCACTCTGGTAAATCTTCTACCTCGCGTTATAGTGCTGGTGGCAAGGGTATACATCGACCTGTTGAGGCCAGTAATGCAGTTTCGATGAAATCGGATTATACAGCTAAATCGGGCAAATCAGCATATTCAGGTTCACTACTACTACTCATCGAAAAAGGCAAAATGTGATACGAAAAAAAAAGGCAAAGTAGATCCATACACTAACATACCATTGAGTAGAAATTCCTTAAATAAACGGTAAAATGAGTTGAGACTATTCAAAATCATAATCTTAATAATGAATTCTTTTTTAATTTGATATATAGTTCACGTGCCCAAATTTCACGTGCGATTAAAAACGCTGTTAAAAATTCACGCAAAGGAGCATTCAAAGGTGTGAAAAACAAGATACAAAAATCTTATAAAAAAGAAATGATTGCGGGTTTCTTTTTGAAATCTAAAGTTAATATTTTATTGTAAAAAGCTTGTAAAAAAAAACAGTTTGAAAGCAAGGCGTGTTAAATTAATTACTGTATAAAATAAAGTTCATTATTACTATGTAAACTAAATAATTCATATTTTTTAAAAGTTTATAGTTATTTGGAACGTTAAACACATTAAAAGTATTAAAATAACTTCTGGCTGTAAATGACCTGAGAAAATTGCTGAATACATTTATTTTTGCATACAAAAGTTGAACTCGTCTTTGAATGAATAACACATACAGTTTATTTAAATCGTCAAAGTATTGCTTCTCAATCAGGCCTGTTCTGTAATCCTCGTGGTTTCAATTACTTTTCACTTAGGAGGTTTTTTTGATGAAAATGGTGAGTCACACGATAAAAAGTATTAAAATCTTTTTTGAGGAAAATTACAGATTCTACAAATAACATTGACTTGCATCAACAAAAAAGTAACCGTTTAGGAAACATTCTTAAAAAACTGCAAAAAGTCGAAAAATTCGACTTTACCGAATATTTACTTTTTAATAAATACTAATGAATATTATTTGTAGAACCTTTTTATAGTGTGACTCACCATTTTCATCCAAAAAACCTCCTAAGTGAAAAGTAATTGAAACCACGAGGATTACAGAACAGGCCTGAATATTAGTCGTTGTCCACTTATCATCTGGATTGACTCCAGCCATTGCCTCCTCACGAAGATACAATTTATTCTTGTCATCTAATAAAATTATCGTATGCGTACGACTGCCATAACTGGCTTCTGGTATATGGACCAGAAGGTTCTCCACAATTTGGTGCTCGTCGTTGATGATAAACTATTACCAAAACCAAAGTAGCGACCTTCTTCATATTGATCAAGACCCAGTGGTACATTGCTGCAAAGTGGTCAGACAATTTTTCAACAAATTCATTGCTGATACCCTTCTCTTCAAGTAAATTCATAAGTAAATCATATAGACAACCATCGAGCACATCTCCGGCAACAGCAACAGCGTTTACTTTATTATTTCACTCGCTTTCAAAAATGCACCTTTCAACAATTTTTTGGTCATTATATTCGCCTTCCTGTGGTGTTCCTTGTAGGAAATTGTGGCTTGCCACGCATTTCACCCATTCGGGTTTATCAGCATTTGGATCAATTTCGGGTTCTTCCTCAGTGTCAACTGTATGATTTACGTTGAAACTGACGACAACAACGGCTCTACATCAGCGCCTTGCAATTTAACAGTGAATCCATCCAAAGCAGTTGGCACAGCTTTGGCTTTTTCTGCCTTACGCTCTGCGACAATTTCTTCAGTTAAAAACTCAACCAATTCGCGTTCACCCTTGGTGTGAATGTGATGTTTAATACCACAACCGCAGCTGCACCCTAAGCTTGGCTTTTCAACATTTAAATCCTAATATTGTTGGATTTTTCGACATGTGCCAAATGCTGTAAGGTTGCACTTACCGAATACATTTTTCAGCGAATTTGCCTTGGCACTGGCGGCGATATTGAAAAAACGTAATGTGGCTTTGTTCAAATTATTCATTTTTCTGTATTTTTAGAAAACTATTTAATTTCTTTCAAAGTTAACCAAAAAACAAAAAACCAAAACATAAACAAATGTCAGCTGTTAATAAAGAAGAACATAATTTTCGAAAGTGCTATTCACAATGCAGCGTTTTGTTCGACCACAGTTAGCACATTTAAGCCCACTTTAAGCCCACTTGCCACGAAAACGAACCTAATATAAAACACATAAATTCAACTAAACTTATTATCCGGTAACACTTTGGTGGATCATAAGGTCAAAACGAATCGTCTCCATCGTGTGAGATCTTTTGCGTTGACTTTGGTCTCTCTTTACATTTTCCCTATCGTTGAATGTCCTTCTGCCTGGTGACTTTTGGTCTAACAAAATAAAAATAATGAAAATTTTTTTTTAATTTAATTAAATTAGTCAAAGCATAATTTCATCTTATAGCAAATTGAAATACCTTTCTAACAAGCTATAATTGTTTAATATTGGGTAATTATCACGAATTCTATGAATTTTTCTTTTATCGACTTTGGCAAAATTGCCGCACAATACCATATCGATACATTAGAGCGCTATAGTCCTATCTCCATTTTTTCAATTGTTGGGAAATGCAAAAAGAAGATTTAGAATTGTCTGCTTTTTTGATATAACGGTACATGCAACAATTTTACCTATAACATATTTTAACATAATTTAATGCTTTTAACCAATTTTAACAATTTCTAACGAAATCCCAGCCAATTTATAGTATGTCATTGTTTTTGCCCTTATATAGAATTGTACTAATATTAAAATAAACGACATATTTAGTAAAATTATAAAAATTTATAAAATTTTTCCACTTAAATGTCTTCAAAAGTCATGAAACGCGTATACAACACGAAAAAAATTATTTTTTTGTTTTTTTTTTTTAACTTTTGGTTCCGACATACAAGGGACCCCCTTGGGTGTAACAAAATTTGTTCACTAAAAATGACGTAAAAAGTCATGAAACGCGAAGAAAACGCGAAAAAACGAAGATTTTTTTAAAAAATGTGACTTATTTGAATATTCAGTGGAGATAGGACAGTATCGCTCTTCAAAAAATTACAGTTTGGAGATAGGATTTTTCTTAGTTTTCAAATATTTTGGTGTTTTAGTGGTATTTTGACATCTTACAGTTTTCCACACGGTAAGGAAGCCCACAATGATACCATAATTGCAAAAATCACAAAATCGCAAAAAGTGGAGATAGGACTATAGCGCTCTAAGGTATCGATATGTAGTAGTATGGCCTTGACCTCTCTTGAGGGCCGGGTTATCGTTATCCGATTGCCTTGAAACTTCATAGTGTTTGTTCTTATGACCAATGGAAGGATTTCAGGGGTGGCATCAACGAAAATCATAAAATCATAAAATAAGCGCATGCGTAGTAGGCCACCCTAAGTTTTCAAGTGACATATTGAGGGGACTAAACAGATAAGATTGGTGGTGGGAAAATTATTGGCGAAAATAGGTCTGTTTTCTCAGAAAACCAAACTGATATTGGTTATTTTATGGGCCACCCTAAGTTTTCGGGTGTTCTATTAAGTAGATCCGTTTTCATGGCTTTCATGGCGTTGACATGGCTTAAAACTAAAAAGAAAATAAATCACAAATCAAGTCAAATGACATAAAAACACTTTAATTTCATATATTCGACGATATGCGACAATTCTTGTACAAATCTAGTACCAAAAACGGAGGGTTCATAACCCAGCCACCTGAGTGGTTCACAAGACGCTATTTTGGAAACGTCAAGATAGAGCTCGGAATCTATTGATGGCACTATCGGTACTATCGCTACTATCGATGTTTTATGACAGACTATCGATAGTTGTTATTTATATTGATTTTTCATCCTAGAATTGTTTTTTCATCCTAGAGTTGCTTTCGTACTTTTGATAATATCGAATAACACAACTGTTTCAGTATTATTAGCATTTCTTCAAGTGCGTTTGATTTTGAAAACTTGGCAACATTGTTTACTTATGTCAAAGTGAAACGAAAGAGGGCCAAGTTTCAAGTTTTTATTCTCTGGTGAAGTTTGAAATACATATGGTCAAATTTTTAACTTAAGTTACTGTAGCTACTGCCCATAACATATGTTTTTCTTATATAATTTTCATGTTGTGACGAAATAGTAGATAAATTTTGCACTGAAATGCATACTATCGATAAAAACTATTGTCGTCCACTATCGATGGTCGCGACTATCGATAACTTTCACTCACTTTTTTGGAATAAATTCACTGAGTTGGATAGCACTTTGAAAAAAATTGAAAAAAGTTTTCGGTTTCGATTTTCAAAAATGATGTCTGTAGCTGGCACACGCAATACGTCTGTACACTTCGGTATAAACACAAAAACTAAGTCATGTCAAAAGACGATTCTGACTGTAGGGAAAGAAAAATAAGTAATGTTTCACTACCGAGGCCGGTTGACAACCGGTGACTCTCCCCTACCTCAGGGTCAAAATTAAATGCGATAACAGTGAAGATTTAAATTTTTTGGTTCAAATAAATACTTAATTTTAGTGTAAAATGTGCGAATAAGAAAAATTGTAGGGACTTATGATGCCTCGAAAACCTCGTTGCTCGTAAAATTGTCAAAATTCGTATTGATTTCGACATCTCTTATGAGTTTACGAGGCTTCCGAGGCATTTACAAGTTCAAAGGAATTCTCTAACTATATTTCAAGATGTCTTGTGCAGGCTCCTAACTGGAATGCAAAATTGGTGTACGAGGAACGAGAATGGCGAACTACTCGCTGACTTCTACGTCATACACTATGTACGGTTTATAATTTGATAACGATCTCGAAAATACTCGGTATGAGTCGTGTGATATCTAAAATTTTTCGTCTCATAACGATGTAGTATTATTTTTTTAAACTAAAATATCCGCAAAAGTGTTTTATTCAAATTTTCACCCTACTCTGAAACTCTAAAACTACATTTTGAGTTCATATGATATCACACATGAAACATATCAGGACAATTTAATCCTTTATATTCAGTTTTCATATGTGTTTTGATTGTATTATTTCCCAAAAACTGGGCTATAATGGGTTAAAATATTCTACGATCCCAAAAAACAGCTTTTGGACCAAATGCTCATTCGTGCAATTTATTCCCCAGCTTAGATATAAATAAAATGATAAGTCCAAAAAATAACCGAGTATGAAGTAAATCTTTCTCTGCTTTAAATAGCCTAGCCATACTTTATCTGATTATCTCAGCTCCGGTTGAACTGATATGTTTTGAACGTCAAAAGTTTTTAATCCCGAAATACTTAGCTATGTCAGTCAGACTGAGATGCTGAGGAGAATATTTTATTTGTCTAGATCAAAACTGGAAAGTTCTTTCCATACAAGAAAAATATCACAAATACTACTTTTATTAAAAATTTGTTGATCTACTGTTTATGTGAACACCACCATACCCCAGTGTTAAGCAACGAAAACGCGAAAACGCACAAAACTTTGATATGGGGTATAGGAAAAAGTTTTTCAACGTGTACCATTAAAGTACGACGAGACGTTGCGAACATGACAAGCGAACAAAGTGAGCAGGACAAAGGATAGCGCAAAAGGACTTTCTGAGTTAACAGGCAGCAACAATAATTATTTAATAACAAAAGCAACCAAGTCAGAGTGTGAACGTACGAGTAATATGAAACCGAACGACAACAACAACTTAAGTCCAACGCCAAAGCTGGTGCTGCCTCAGCGATGCGTACGAGACGTGTTGACAAGGTCGACGTAAACAACAACAACAACAACAACAACAGAAGCTACAATAATGTTGTAATATTGAACAAAAAGAAAAAAAAATTGAGAAAACGAAATCCTATGCGTCAAAAAAAGTTCAGCCAATAAATAAAGCGTAAAATTTTCAGACCCAATACCAACTAAGTCATTTAAAGGACCAACACATGAAAGTAGGGATATTTCAGAAGAACGTGATGTATTAATTAGATTTTTATTTTGACACTTAGTTTGTAAAAGAAAAGTTCCGTTTTCTAGTAATGGTAATAAATTTAATATGTTTTTATATACTACTTATGTTATTGATTATTTATTATGTAAGAGATGTATATATGTTGGGCGGTAACAGTGCTGAAGAGAGAGAGAAAACGAAGGCTTACGCTTGCATTACCCAAAGTATTGTAAAGAACTTTTCTTCTGGAGTTATGTACGCCGCGAACTGGTTCAAAATCCTTTTAAAGCTGGCCGAATGTCTAAACATTTTTTTTTTAAATAATTTTTGACAGATAGTATCGTCTTACTAATATATACTCGTATCATAGACAGAGATGTTACATTTATTTGAAATGCAAATATTGTACAAAATGCAAAATATCTACGTATTACCATTTTGCATTTGAATTTCAAATTTTGAAATACTTATCTTTTTCCGAAAAGCATTTGTATTTTATTTGAAATATCCAGTTTGACAAAGGGTCGTCGAAGAAATTTTCACTAATAAATTTTCGGTGTTGCCACCCGGTTTTTTTTTTTTGTAAAATAAAACCAAAAATTAAAATTTGGCAAAATAATAAGATTTAAAATAAATTTTCGAAAACAACTGGCGACCCTAAAAATTTATGTTGGATTTTTCAAAAGTTTATTTAAGCGTTTTGAGACAAAAATTTTATTTTAATTTTTTTAATATGGAGATGTCCACCTTGAGCCGAAAAATTAAATCATCATATCTCTGAAACTATTTAAGGCACATGGATGGGATTTGGTACATATGTAAAAAGTACCAAGCCAAATAATGTATACTGGGAAAATCGGTAGTTGATAAGTTTTTACAAAGCGCCGCAGAGTGGTCGGAAAATCGAAAAAGCTGACCAAAACTCTGAAAGTCGGTGTGATAAGGGGTTTTTAATGATGCTGAATACGAATCCGAAATCTGTTTTTCAAAAAACAAAAATGGACGATCCACAATGGTGGACAAATTATGCTAAACTGGATCTTTTCTCAAGAAAGTCGGGAATTTGAAAATATTGATGATGCTGATTACGAATTTGAAATTAATTTAAAAGAAAAAAACAAAAACGGCGGATACAAAATGGTGGAACGAATACTGCTAAACTGCATCTATTACCACCAAAATCGGTATATGAGAACTTCTAATGTTGCTTATAACGATTCTGAAATTCATTTTTCGAAATACAAAATGCCGGATCCACAATAACAAACGGCTTAATGCAGAACTACATTAATCAACAAGAATTCAGTATTTCAGTCAGGAGTTTTCGAAGTCGCAGACTAAGAATATGATCATTATTTTTGTAACACAAAATGGCGCATCCAAAATGGCGGACAAAACATGCCAAACAGCATCTTTTTCTACAAGTTTGGTTTCTGGGATTATTTATTACTAGTGATGAGCAAAATTAGTCTTGGTCTTGCGTCTTGTTCTTGGTCTTGCTAATTTTGCGAGAACAAGACCAAGACCAAGACCAAGACGCTGATATTTTTGCAAGACCAAGACCAAGACTGGTATAGTCTTGGTCTTGGTCTTGCTCACGATAATTGTCAAGACCAAGACTGCTTTTCAGTCTTGCTAATTTATAGTTAAAAGTTGTTTCACGCCCGTTTTGAAGATAAAATCATCCCTCGATTTGAATTTTGGCATCTTAAAAACCCTACTGCTTTGGAAAAATATGGTTTTGAATACTCACTATCTCTGAAAATTTTTTCAAGACCAAGACCGAGACCAAGACCATGACTTAATGAGCAAGATCAAGACCAAGACCAAGACTCAATATCAAAACCAAGACCAAGACCAAGACTCAATGTGCAAGAACAAGACCAAGACCAAGACTGCTATGATCTTGGTCTTGGTCTTGGATTGCTCATCACTATTTATTACGAATATGAAATACTTTACAAAAGTTCTAATAACCATTTTTCGGGCACCTCGATTAACGAGAATTGTCGCGTTAAATATTTAACATCCAAAGCCTTTATAATTTGGCATTAAATCAAAGACGAAATCAATTTCAATTGATCTTTATTGTTTCACGACTTAAACTTCTCTACCATAGTTAAAGCAAAAATAACTTAGTATACTCTTTTGACAATGCTAGTACCGCTAACTTGTTATACATCATAAGCTTAAGTTGTAATACATAATAAGCCTAGCTTAAACGGTTTAATTATGCATACATATTTATGTCTTAGCAAAAATGCACGGTATCACTGTGATATGTTGCTATGCCGAACTCTACCTCAACTTGGTTGGTATGTTACGATGCAGCTCATGTTAATACAATTATGTAACTCCTCCCGCCTTAGTATGGTGATAACGTATTGATAAGACGTTAGTGACCATACGTATGTAGATGTAGGTGAAGCTGCATCTTGCTGATTTTTTTTTTTTTTTATGTGGATGAGTCTTGTGTCTTAAATGTAAATGTTGGATACTAGTTAAAAGTTTGCCATGCGAGTTTTACAAAAGATTCAAAATAAATGGTAATTGAATTTTTTTTTTTTTGAATTTGAATTTGATATAAACTAAAAGTATACTTCACTAAATATAATATTACAAAGGAAAATAATGTTAATATTTTTGTGAAAATAATGTTAATATTTTTGTAAAAATATATATAATATAAAATACCACTATGTTCTTCAGAAAATACTTTCGAAATTCGCTGTTTATTGTGTAGTTATTTATTACAATATAATTTTTTTCCTCTCTGAGCGATGGAAGTAAATTGCAATTTTAGTAAATTAAAGATTTGTTAATTCAATTTTCTTTTTATTACAGATTTACTGTTCTGTTTGTTTTATTTCGATTGGAATAATCCCTTCCTGTTAATTTTCTATCAAATTGTATATTTTCTATTGGAACTTGATGCTTGTAAGTTCTTTTTACTATTTGTCTATCTCGTTTGAGGCCGTTATTGTCTTTAAAATATGTTTTGCCTCTTTCTTTAACCTCTTTTATTATGTATCGCGGTAGTTTTTTAATATTATGAAAACCCAAATTTTTAACTAACTCTCGTTCCTTAAATTCAGGAGGTTCTACTCGTGTTTTGTTTATTTTGCTTATATGTCTATTTTTTCTTTCTTGGACTATTTGTTTTAGTTTTTTCCACTCGGATTCGCTTAAAGTTGAATGAAGAAGATCATTTGGCTTGTATTTTGTTGTGGAGTGTATAGTATTGTTATATATTTCAACTGCTTTAAAAACCAAAGTTTTGTCACTAATATCTTTATATTTTTTGTCTAGCTTGAACAATCTTATATGTTCGTTTAGTGTTAAGTGAAATCTTTCTATTATTGAATTACCTGTATGCGTATTTGGCGAAGTAAAATGAAATGCAATATTCTCTTCGCTTAGAAAATTCTTTATAAATGCTGTGTTGAATTCATTATCAGCGACTATTTTTAGTGGCTTACCTAAGATTGCAAATCTGTGCTTCAAAATGTCAACTATTGTTATAGAGTTTCTGTCTGAAATAGGGTAAATGGATGCATGCTTCGTAAGCTTATCAATAAATGTTAGAAACATATTACTTTTATTTAAAAACCATATATCTATATGAACAATTTCGTTACCTTTATTGGGGGTTTCTGAAATCATTAAGCTTGGCTAAAGTGGATTTCTGTCATACTTGCACATATTGCAAAAAATACAGTTGTTAATGTATTTATGAATTTCTAATCTGAGGTTTGGATAGTAGTGTGTACTTTTAAGTTCCAAATACGTTTCATCAATTCCTCTATGGTTCTTATCGAGGTGAACTTTTTCTATGAGTTCTAATAGTTTTTCTTTACTAGTAATATCTACTAACAATTTTGTGGATCTAAGAACTTTCATATCTGGTGAATTTGAAAAATATTTGACCATTGTTTTCTGAAATTCAATAAATATGCTATCACTCTTACTATAAATACCAACTGTTCCTTTTATTGGAAAAATTTCTTTGAGGATTTTTAAAACGAATTCTTCACAATATTCTTTTAAATAAATAATTGATCTCCGTTTCGTCCTGTATAAAAATTTGTTTGTGTATGAATTAAAATTTGATTTTTCTAAAACTAATTGATTTTTATAAATATTTATTGGATTCTCTGTAATGTAAATATGGTCGTTGAGATTCTCAACGCCACTATGAATTGTAGCCATGTCAGATCTAGCATCATCACTATCTACATAATTTGTTTCCAAACGACTTAGAAAATCGGCAACACTGTTTTCCTTACCTTTGATATACTCGATATCAAAATCGTATTCATTAAGCTTAATTTTATAACGCTGAAGCTTTAGGTTGGGTTCTTTCAATGAATTTAGCCACACTAGCGGTCTGTGGTCAGTCTGCACTTTAAACTTGCGTCCAAATAAGTATGGACGAAAATATTTCGTTGCCCATAGTATCGAAAGAAGCTCTTTCTCTATTGTGCTATAATTAAGCTCATGACGGTTTAAAGTTCTGGAAGCAAATGCTATAGGGTGACTGTTTTGCGAAAGAACTGCCCCTAAAGCTGCGTTGCTTGCATCGGTTGTTAAGGTAAACATTTTTCCAAAGTCTGGATATGCCAAAATTGGACAAGTACATATAAGTTCTTTAAGCTTGTTAAAAGACTCAATGTATTTTTCGTCGTTTATTTTTATTTTTGCATTTTTCTTAAGGTATTTAGTCATTGGGAGGGCTACTTTAGAGTAGTCCTTAATGAATTTTCTATAGAATCCAGTAACTCCTAAAAATGATTTTATTTGTTTTACAGTGTGGGGAATATTTATTTGTTTGATTACTTCAATTTTTTTGGGATTGGGCTTTATACCCTCTTCTGAAATAATATGCCCCAAATATTCGGTATCATGTTTAAGGAAATTACACTTATCAATTTGAATTTTAAGATTAAAATCATGAAGTCTAGTAAGAATTTTAGAAAGTGAGTCGATGTGCTCTTGAAGGGAAGTAGAAAAAATAAGTATATCGTCTAGATATACGACGCAAATTTTATTTATGTAATCAAAAAGGACCTCGTTCATCATTCGTTGAAATGACGCAGGAGCGTTTTTCAACCCGAACGGCATTCTTGTAAATTCATAGTGCCCGTTCGCTGTTGAAAAAGCTGTCTTGTGTTGATCACTTTTACTAATAGGAATCTGATGAAAACCTTTTGCAAGGTCAAGGGTTGAAAAATACTGAGCATTTCCTAATTTTGAAAGCAAATCTTCTATATTAGGCATTGGAAACCTATCATCAGTAGTTGCGTCGTTCAGTTTCCTGTAATCGACCACTATGCGCCACTTTTGGATGCCTGAATTATCTTTCTTTTTAGGAATAACCCAAATTGGAGCATTGTAAGGGCTAGTAGAATAAGTGATAATACCAGATCTAAGCATTTCTGAAATCTGTTGATCGACTTCTTTTATATGTACCTCAGGATATCTATATGATTTGGTAAATATAGGAATATCATTTTTGGTGGGTATTTTATGGCTATATTTTAGAACAGATGATAGATTCTCTCCTTCAAGATAAAATACTTCCCTAAACCTTCTAATAAGTTTTGTTAACATCTTAATTTCTTCATCATTAAGGTTATCAAACTTTAGTCTTTCGGTTAATGCGTCTATGTTTGGAGTTTCAAAATTAATATCTATCTCCTCTCGATTTATGGCATTAATTTCTTTTTCAGTCAATTCTCTTGGAATAGAATAGTTGAAAACTAATGGTATGGCAGCATTTTTTGTAATAAGTTGAGAGCTTTCAAAATCTATTTTTGCTTTTAACGATTTTAAAATGTTGCACCCAATAATACCATCAAAATCATTATTTAATTCTATTTCTAACATTTCAATTGTTATTAAGGGTCTCTTGAACTCCTTAAAAAGCGGAATGGTTATTTTTGTTTTAGGATAAATATTTGTACCGATAGATTTAAGTGGCAGAGGCTTATCGAGTTCCGTTATAAATGAATTGTGAAATAAACCTTTTCTAATAAGCGATATGCTTGCACCAGAATCAATCAATAATTTGATAGGACTGGACTTAGTTCTTACTATTATACAGGGTAAAGATCTGATGTGCCTAACGGAAAATTTTGAAATGGCGAATCATCAAAATCTTGGCGTCTCATTTCCTCACCAACTGGAAAGTTTTGCATTTGTATATGATCCACCTCCATATTATCATTTCTATTTCTAAATGACCCTGAACTTCGAACCTTTTGAGTGGATGCAAGATTATTTTTACGATTATAGCTTGAAGCGTGTGGACGCACATTTTGATAGCTTTGCGAATTATTCTGCGGAACATTCATATAATTATTACTGTTTTGAGAACTTTCTCTAGTGTGAAAATTTTGTGGACTCGGATTTTGAAAATGTCGTGGCTGATAATTTGGAAAATTAGTAGAATTTCCTGCATAGTTTGAAGGATAATTATATTTAATATTTCTGTAAGATGTTTGTCTTATGTTATTATTTGGTGGTACAAAATGTGGAAAATTATTATTTTCAAAGTTTTGGCTATTCTGTGCTTTTGTTGTATGTGCATGAAAATTGCTGTTGAATGGGCGATAAAATTTGTCTGTTTCAATAAGTATCACTTTTGCTTCTTTAAGACTTGAGGGATTCCTAGCATGAAGAATAAGTTTTGGCTCACTAGGCAGTTTGTTAATAAAAAGTTTTAAAACCATAGATTCATTTTGATCACTATTAAACCAAGTAGGGACCTCTGAACTTAAAGAAGATTTTATATTTAGTTTCGTCAAAAAACTTAAACTTTTTTCAAATAAATCCTCAACCGAATTTTCAAATCTTAATAGTTTAATTGCATTGACAATATTTTCAACACTCTCATTTATACCACAATTAGATTTTAGTACACTTTTAATTTCTGGCCAATTTGTCGGATTATTATTGTTTATAAGTATCAAGTTGGCTTTATCTTTAATCTTACTTCTGATTCTTAAATTAAGGAATGATTTGGAAACATCATCTACATTAATGATGAATAAATATATATAGTCTACATGTTTTATAAATAAATCCAATTCTTCTGGCAAACCGGTGAAATCCGAAGTCTCTTTTATAAGGTTCAGTATTTGTTCCATACTAATTTCTGTTCTGCTTTTCTCGATGTGTGGTTTCTACAGCTTATTACTCCAAATTCTGTTATATGAGTATATACTCCAAATTGAATTAATTACTGCACGTTCATTTATTGTGACTTTGAAATATTTTGTATATTTTTTTTTTTTTTTGTTTAATATTTAATTACTTCTTTTTTATATAGAAATTTTATTTCAAAGATTTTTCTTTTTTTGTGTATTTTATTTAACTTTTAATTTGACTTTTTTTTTTTAAATAACTATGCACAATTAAATTTTTTTCGCGGTTTTGTTTATCGACTGCGCCATTAACGAGAATTGTCGCGTTAAATATTTAACATCCAAAGCCTTTATAATTTGGCATTAAATCAAAGACGAAATCAATTTCAATTGATCTTTATTGTTTCACGACTTAAACTTCTCTACCATAGTTAAAGCAAAAATAACTTAGTATACTCTTTTGACAATGCTAGTACCGCTAACTTGTTATACATCATAAGCTTAAGTTGTAATACATAATAAGCCTAGCTTAAACGGTTTAATTATGCATACATATTTATGTCTTAGCAAAAATGCACGGTATCACTGTGATATGTTGCTATGCCGAACTCTACCTCAACTTGGTTGGTATGTTACGATGCAGCTCATGTTAATACAATTATGTAACTCTCGGGGCAGCTAATTTTTTTAGAGCATTGTAGAAAAATACACCCTTAATACGATGCATGTAGAAACTAGATGGATAGCCGTGAATGCTGTAAAATTTATCATAATTAAAACCACTTTAATAACTTTTTTGTGTATATATTTCACGAAATAGTTGCCTATTTACATAAACTGTGAACGAGATGAAACCTTCACTGAGAGACTCCATTTTGTTACATTGCAAAAAGATGAACCGAAGTTATTTTTCCAACTTGTTTACTAAGACGCTTTATACTTAAAAAAAAAAAAAAAATTCTTCGCAAAAATAGGTGAATTTCAAACTCAACTGAGAAGAGCTTTTTAGGCACAGAGGTCTTTCTGACCTCTAAAACGAACAAAGAGGATCATACTCTATCATTTGCAATCATTAAAATCGCAAAAACAACAACTTTACTTTTCGAATTTTGATCAGTTTTTTTGATTTTCCGACCAGTGTGCGCCGGGATAAATAATGTTCACTTTGAAAATGGGCGATGCCACGTCCTTAAAAAAAATTATCATTAATGGTACAAGGGTACATAAATATATTTTCAACAAGTATAAAATTAACCTTTATATTCTTATTAAAAGTTAAAATTACACCTGGCATATATTATTTTTGAATAAATAATATTGGTGTTGTGAAGAAACTAGCTGTAGTTTATTAAAACACCTTCAAAAGTCTGACTAATTTGCACTGCATAGTATACCGTGTTCATATCGTTGCTCAAAAAATCGTTGCATACTTTATTGAGGCCAATGCAAAATATGTAAACTTGAATATTAAAAGTTTTCACAACTTTTGTGAAATGCACTTAAAACTACTAATACTCAAAATTTGTTTCTAGACCTTAAAGTATTTCAAAGCTTACAACACTCGACCTTTGTCCTAACTGCCATATAGTTTAAAATAGGACTTTACGCTATTAACATAAACATAACTTTTACAACATTTCAGTTTTTTTTGCATAAAGTTACGTCGTTCATTTAATTTCTATAAAGTTGTGATACAAAAAATACGACTGTTTATCACCAAAAAAAACAACAATAGTGTAAGCCATGAAGCTCACACTACAATACCCATAGGCAACAAACTTCCTCACTAACTGGGAGACACAAAAAACTACAAACAAACACAAACACCAACATTATCAAATGGGCAAAGGGTATTATCTTTGACCAGAACAAAATCTAAATACCCTACACCGTATTAGTACGTCAGAATGAAAGTGAACCTTCCGAAGTTATACCGAACTAGGGTGATATTTCAGAATGGTCATTATTTTGCAGAGAAAATTTTTACTTGACTACTTTATACTTAGATCATTTTGAACACGAAGAACAGTACTCAATAATTCAATTAGTAAAACAGATCAGATTTTGTGCGTACTGTACACAACCTCAAATATACCCAAAAAATGTGTTGCTGCTCATTTTATGTTAGGATATTTCAGAGAAAAATTAAGAAGTAGATATATTCAAAGTAAAAAAAAAATCAGCTACGATTTTGCGATGTGGAGTTTCACTAAATACAGACCAAAACAGTCTTGGTCTTGGACATTGAGTCTTGGTCGTGGACTTTGTTTTGATATTGAGCCTTGGTTTTGAGCATTAAATCTTTGTCTTGAAAAAATTTCTAAAGAATGTTGAGTATTCAAAATTTCTAAAGCTTATTTTCCAAAGCATTTGGTTTTTAAGATGCCAATTTTCAAATTGAGAGCTGGTTTTATGCTTCAGAGAGCGTGACACGCCTATTAACTGCAAATTACCAAGACTGTGAAGCTGTCTTGGTCTTGATGATCATCAAGATTAAAGCGGTTTTGGTTTTGGTCTTGAAATTATAGCAGCGTCTTGGTTTCGAAAAATTTCCATGACTAATTCCGTTCATAACCATTCTCAAATAGACTCTAAGCAAGCTCAAAATTAATGCTTGCAACATCATACTTATAGTCTGTAATCTCATTTAAGAATGGATTATAATAATAACTAGAATCGCCTAATGGTCAAAATTTGAGCACAAATGTATTAAATAATTTTAGTACTTTTTTGCTTTTCTATACAAAACAGAAAAGCTCATTTATCATCCCTGGTATTACTTATAACAAATGTGAAACGAAAAGAAAACAAAAAACATGAAGTCAGTGTTAGTCAGCTCTTTGTCTTTCTCTTTGTGCTGTAACCTTTTTTCTGCTCTGTGTGACCGCGCATTTTGTAGTTGTTATATTGAAAAATTTGCATTTAATTTTATCTGGTTTAATGGCAAAATATTAAAATAATTTTAACTTTGTGCACATTTATACACAAGTACCTTTCTAATGGTATATAATTCAAAGTCGTGCTCCAATTCTAACATAGTAAAATAGGTAGGACAAATTTTTTGTCCTTCCATTTGTAACGTAGAGAAGGAGGCGTACCAGCCATAGAAAAGTATAGATATTCTTGATCAGCGTCACCTCCTGAGTCGATATAGCCATGTTCGTTTGTTTGGCTGGCTGGCTGTGTGGCCGGCTGTGTGTGGAAATACATTTTTGGGAAAACTGAGCAAGAAAATTCTATGAAATTTGGTGTACTGCCTCCATCGTCAAAGTTAGCTCGTGGGATTGAAAATGAGCAAAATCGGTCAACGCACACGCCTACCGCCCATATAAAAAATATATTCAAAATGCAACTTTATCGTGAAATGCAACCAAAATACGCATAAATACAACGAATTGTAAGCGCAAGCTCTGAAAAAAAAACTGGGCGAATTCGGACAAGAGGGCGTGGCACCTGCCACATAAGCAAAAGCTTCAAAATGCTATACTGAAAAGTTTTTTGAGATAATCAAACCAAATTTGACTCAGACACTAAGAATTATAAATGCAAGCTCTGAGCAAAAACTGGGTGAACTCGGACAAAAGCTCGTGGCACCTCCCATATAAGTAAAATTTTCAAAATGCTGCAGTGTAGGGTATTGGTTTGGCCAGACCATAGGTTACACCCTTACTAGTTCTTTTAAGGTTTGGGCATGGCCACGCGTCAGAATTCGCCCACTTTTTTTACACATCTTCTAAGTATTTTCCACAGACGTTTTATTACCTTTCTACATCTTACAAATTAGATCATAAGTGAATACACCCCGGTCGCAAGTGTAGGGTATAAAAAGAAAAATTTCATATGCAAATGAATGAGGCAGAAACTGACAAAGTTTTTAACACCAAAACACAAAATAATGCAGCAACAGCTGAGGGTGTGTGATGCAGCGAGCGACTCTGGTCTCTTGCAGTCTAGCGGTGGCAATCATAGTTAGAGTAAGAAGACGCTAGTACTCTCCGCCATGACATTTGGGGGTCCTTTCGCCATTGAGTTTTACTGTTAAGCCGTCGACTTTAGTTCGCCGCCACCATCGTCGTCGTGTGACATTTGCAACATTTTGCAATTTGGCTGATGTCCAAATGTGCGCCGCCCAGTTGAGTGGAGTTGATTCGGCGGTTTTTTCGCTCCCTCTGTTCTAAGTGATGGCAAGAGATGGTCGGTCTGTGCTTTAGTTTTGTTTTAGTTTGGAGTGTAGTTAGTTAGTTTTGAGTTTGACACTATAGAGAGGTAGTATAGTTTGAGAAAATAAACTTTACTTTCCGTTAACGGAATTTAGAAATTTATGATATCAACTATGGGCAGGGTATGGAATACTGTTGAAAAATAAAAAAACTGCAGGGACAATTTAATGACTTTGTAAACACGTTTTCCAATTGTCCAATGCCGGATGATAACATATGTCTTAAGTGTTATTAACAGGCTGTTTAGATTGTATGGCTGAAATTGAATTAAACGACCTTGTAATGAGAAATGTTGTATGTTAGTTTGAAAATGATGTCAAAGCACCAGCAATCGCAAAGGAAAAAGAACTTACTTAATTGACTAATACTATACTACACGGAAAAAACTAAACAGTAAAAATTCATTGAAAATCCCAGTATTTTTTACTGATTTTCTCAGTAACTGTGCGCCCGTAAAGAAAAACCGTATTTTTTACTGATTACATACAGTAAATAAAAAAAAAAATAAAAATATAAAAAAAAAATGTATGTTGATGGTGTCGAACTTAAGACCTTTGTGTTTCTACGCGACGCTCTATCTACTGAGCTACTGCAGCACTTTCATTTTAATAGCTTATTGCTTAATTTAAATTATTTTTAAAAAAAATTTTTTACAATCTCAACCAGTAAAAATTGAAATGTATTCTAAGCAAATATTTCAGAGCACGCTGGTATTTTTTCATGCGACAAGTTTTTACTTCTCTATTCAATAGTTTTTACTGATTATCTCTGTACTTTTTGAAGTCTAAACTGTATATTTTACTTTCTTGCCGTTACTTTTTCATGAGAATTCAGGAAAGTAATTGAATTACTGAAACAAACCGTAATTGTTCATGAGATTATTATCACTTTGTGCTATTTGAAAATCAATTTTTCCAGATCATTTTTTTGAGTGTAAGATTAAAGATTAAAAATGTTTCAAAAGAATAGAAAAAATAGGGCTTTGTTTCTTGAAAAACTCTTTCAGCTCTATACACACACACTATTAAGTTCTAAAAAAGCCTGCACTTTATTAAATTGCAACATTTTGTTTACCCTTCATATCATCATAATCCAACTAATTTCATCGCCATCATCATCATCGCCATCTTGCGTGTCTTAATGCCTTAACTTTTAATTCCATTAAACAAAACGAAAGAAAGTAGACAATTGTGAAAACTTTTGAAAAGAAGAATGAAGAGAAAACATTAACTAACAACTAGCGTCAAGCCGCTTGCTCACATTATAGTTTGCACACATGCTTATAAAACCAAACTTCCGGTGCAACTTATGGCGCTTCCGTTGCAATACTCGCATATAAACGCACACATACACACACACACATTCAATTGCAAACAACAATGACGATAACTGAAAAACTGCAAGCACAAAGGAGAAGAACTTTAAAAAAGAATGTGACAAAGTTAGAGGCAAGAATGCAGCCATGTAGTTGCAAAGTATGGAGTATGACGACAAAGCAGAATAAAAGAAAAGAAATGAAAAGAAAAGGACAACTTATATTATTTTTAAATTAAGTTTTAGTGAACTTCAAGGGAACTGGAGAAAAGGAGTATTTAAAAGAAATTGAGAAAACTTATACATATGATACAATGTGATGCCATGTAAATATCGAATTTAAAGAAAAAATAGAGTTTTATACAAAAGGCTATTTGAAAATTGTTTCTCGATTATTCGGAGTATTTTTATACACCACACCCAGGATATATTCACTTTATCCTTCCATTTGTAAAACGAAGAAGGAGGCGTAGCAGGTATGGAAAAGTATACATATTCTTGATCAACGTCACCTCCTGAGTCGATATAACCATGTTCGTCTATCTGTCTGGATGTCTGTCTGTCCGTTGAAATCATTTTAATATTTCTTCAAAGGAGGATAATTCAATGAAATTTGGTATACAGTCACCGTCGTCAATGTTAGCTCGTATTATTGAAAATGAGTGAAATCGGTGAACGGACACACCTACCGCCCATACAAAAAAATATATTCAAAATGCATTTTCAGGAGTATTTTTCACTAAAATGCAACCAAAATACACATAAATACTAAGGACGGTAAGCGCAAACTCTGAGCAAAAACTAGACAAACAAGGACAAGAGGGCGTGGCACCTCCAATATAAGTAAAAGTTTCAAAATGCTATATAGAAAGCGTTTTTCGAGATAATCCACCTAAGTTTCACTGAGAGACTAAAAGCTAGAAATATAAGTTCAGAACAAAAAATAGACGAAATCGAACAAGAGGGCGTGGCACCTCTCATATAAGCAAAAGTTTCAAAATGCTATAGAGAAAGCGTTTTTTGAGCTAATCCAACCAAATTTTACTCAGACACTAGGTAAGTGGAAGATCTGGAACCTCCCGTAAAAGTAAAATTTTCAAAATACTGCAGTGTAGGGCCCTTACTAGTTTTATTTAAGTTTTCACCTTATTTTCCCCTAATTTCGGGCAATAATTTATTTAAGTTTTGTCCAAACTTGTTCTGCGCACTTCTGATATTTGTTTCCAAAATTTAAAAGAACCTTTTCCGCTACATTCGGAGCCTTTTTTTTTACTGGCGTTTTTGCTTTGTTTGAATTATTTGAATTTTTTTTCAAAAACTTGAATAGAACCTTTTTCCAAATTTTTTTCACTGTTTTCACCTTATTTTTTCTTAATTCCGCTCGAAACTATACCATCGTTTTGTTGGAATTTTTTACCGTCCATCCCTGAGATTATAGAAAAACCTAAATTGAATCGTTTTTCGCGACATTTGGAGACTTTTTTTTACTGACGTTTTCACTTTATTTATTCTTAATTGCGTACGAAAATTTACTATCGTTTTGTTTGAATTCTTTGTAGCCCACCCCGGAAATATTTTTTTGAAAACCTAAGCCGCAACATTCGGACCTTTTTCTTTTTTTTTCTTTTTTTGCGGACCAAAATTTACTTTCTTGCTTGAAAAAGGAGAAAATAATGACCCAAATATCAGTATCAGTTTTGAGGTTTAGTCTTTCAGTTTTCAGTTTCAGTTTTCAGTAAGTATTCAGTTTACTTCAACGACTAGTAGTGTCTAGTAGGGTGTCCGTTATATACCAAGTTCATTGTTTTCAAGAAGGGACCCCTCAAAGTTATGGGCTTAATGGCAAGTAATCAGATAAAAAAAGAAAAATTTCGAAAGCTTCCAGAATAGCGTGACACTTTTGAAATTGCTTTTGTCATACAAAAATGTATGGGGTAAAGTCTCTATATAATATTAAAGTTTCATCAAATTATAGAAAAATTCTAAAAATGAGGTTGTTCTAAATTATTCATGCATAATAAAATTCCGTTCAATTCAAAGTCATAGATGGTCACGTTTTTGTTTTATGGCTCTGAACAGTGGGCTCTAATGGGTTTAAAATTGAAAAATATAAAAAAACAGAGTATGCAGTAAGTTGGGTGCATGTCTCTAGGGTAAAAAATGCAATTCTTTTTGTTTTTTATTATACGCAAAAATTCCAGTTTTCAATAAAAAGCTGAAAAAAATATTGGTTAAAATTCAATACCTCCTGAAGAAGATCAGCCAAGGCTTTCCGGTTTTTTTACCCTAGAGACATGCATTCAACTTTCTGCATACTAGGTTTTTTTTAAAATTTTTAAAATTTTAGACCAATTGGAGCCCACTATTTAGGGTCATTAAATAAGAACGAGACCAGCTATGACTTTGAATTTAACGGAATTTTATTATGCATGAATTATTTAGAACAACCTCATTTTTAGAATTTTCTACATATAATTTAATGAAACTTTAATGGGAAAACATCGAATAGAGACTTTTCCCCATACATTTTTGTATGAAAAAAGTAATTTCAAAAGTGGCACGCTATTCTGGAAGCTTTTGAAATTTTTCTTGAAAACAATGAACTTGGTAAATAAAGTAGGGTAAGCTGGGGTATATTTGATACCGGGGCACATTTGACTTTGCCATTTTCGGTGTGAACACGCCTTTCGAACCAAAAACCTGAAATGCAGAATCATAACTTATTAGAGTGAAAGCAACGTAATGAACTTTGGCAGTTCTCTTTCAACTCCTCCCGCTCTAATAGGCTTTTTTAACTTTTTGTGTTTTTTTTTCTTTATTTTCGGCATCTTGTTCTAAGGGTAGCACTAACCTTTATAATTAATAGAGTAAAAGTGGTTTTTATCATGGTCAAATAGTTTAAATTTTAAAATATTTTTAATTCTTCAAGAGATTCTGGGGCACATTTGACTTTTGACATACATCCATACATATCTGTTTGTGGAAGTGGACTTTGAGGAGGTCAATTGAGTTTAAGCTATCAACTTCAACAAATCCCTGGTACGGGGCACATTTGACAAAATGACTTTTTTTGAAAAAGTTTAAAAAAAGTTTTTTAAAAAAAAAATTTCTTAGTTTTAATCCTAAATACTCAATGTTTCAGAAACAGTAAAGAGTATTAAGTTCGTGCAATTATTTTCAAAGATACAGGTCCTTGAAAATTTAGTGTCAAATGTGGCCCAGTCTCCCCTACACCCTAATATCTAGTGATTATTTCCAAGCTGATTTTCAATACACAAATTTCCAGCTGTCCTTAAGGCTTAAATCTTTTAAAGCGCAGTTTATTTGTACTCGATATTAAATGTTTCGATAATATTTCTCTTACATGCACTGAAAAAAAAAAAACTTGCAGAAACTAACAAGTACCTTGCAAAGTACATAAAAATATGTTACTTAAGAAAAAAAGTTTAAATAGAAAACTTTTCTTTTGCCTTTTTTTTTTTGTTGTTTCATCAATATGTTTTCTTTTCTTGCTCTTTTGTTGCGTGCAACTTCGCGCTCGATGCAGCGGCACTCACCGCATTGTCACATAATTCCAAGTTTAACTTTGCACTTTTACTTGTTACTTGGCGCATAATAAAAAAGAAAGTGCACAGCCAACCGAAGCAATTCGAGTATAAAAAGTACGCGAAAAAGGGTTGACAAGCAGAAAAAGATGGGTTTTTTCCTTGGAATTGAAGTTATTAAGTCATCAGCAAACAAGATGGAAAAATTGCACACAATACAACTGCTGCTGGTGCTGTTGTTTTACCAACAGTAACATATTGTTCACGATTTTCGAATATAAATAAGTGAATAAAGGGCACTTAGTACATGTACGTACTTAAAAACTGAAATGTACCCAGTGAGAAATTTAACCATTAACCACCTCGGAAGCAGAGGGGGATGGATAGAGGGATAGAAAAGTAACGAAGCCTTTGTCTGGTTAAACAATCACGATGACATAGATTATGTTCTGCTATTACATCTTCTTCATTGCAGAATCGACAGAAATCAACCTAGACTAATCCTATGTTGGAGAGATGCTTCTTATCTGAGCAGTGTCCCTTGAGAAATCCTATAACAGTCCGTACACCTTCGCTGTTCAGCATTAGTAACTGTTTCGTTCTTTGTTTAGATACACTGAACGATTTTACTTGTGTGTTGCCTAGGGTGTCGTCCCAGCCTGCTTGAACTTTTCTGTCCAGTCAATTGTTTAGGTTAAATTTTATAAAATTCCAAGTCATATAGCAGAGTGTAGTAGGTCCAACAAGTTGGGTTGAAGAACCTTTTGTAGCGAGCTCATCTGTAGTTTCATTACCCTCAATTCCACTATATCCAAGCATCCAATTCAGGTGAACCTAACCTAACCTTCGGACACGAGTCTAATAAGTAGCTGAAGGAAATTCCGACGATGTAATTTTAAAGGAGTTTAAGGCTAAAAGTGCCGCTTTTCTGTCAGATAGAATTTAGATGTTTGTTTCAATGGGCAGCCTTCTTTCATATTGCCCCTGAAAAAGCTCGATTGCATATACTTTTGCCTAAAACACTAAGTTTTTTTGGCTCATGCTTGCAATGTTATTTTTATACGACCTCAACCCGTATTTACCAGCTACTTCATTGGTTTTAGAGCCGTGTGTGTTTCTTAGGTGGTAATCACCAACGAATTAAGGTCGCTTCTTTTCCCAGGTATTTTTGCAGAAAGTTGTATTTGGGCTTGCAGTAATCACTGATAGTGATGGCTAGGTTCCTGTTGGTATTCAGCTCCTACTTAAGGGTGCCATAAAAGTGTCACCAAAAAAGTGTTGAAAAAAGTGTAGCAAAATCTGTCGCCAAAAAATGTGTCTGAAAATGTGACGCTGCCTTAAAATATTATCAATAGTGCGGTCAAGAAAGTTTCATTTAAAAAATTCAAATTCTTGCTGGGTTGTTTGATGATATAAATATCCGTTTACACACACACACACTCCAACACAATGATTTACTAAATCACAACGCAGTGCTGCTGCTACTGCTGTGTTGCAACAGAAGCCCAAGAGAGGACACACATTAAAAGAAAATGAAACTTCCATTGGTGCGCGGCGCACACGCTCGCTTATGACGATGTATGCGTGCGTATGAGAATGGATGTTGGCAAGTGTATAAGTGAAAATATGCCACAGTTGCAACATAATTTTGCAGCTTATTATTTTTATTGGACGTAATAATGCGTTTGCTGACAACTTGTGGCACTTACGAGCTTCTTTCTTTCAGTTCAGCACAGCTCAGCGCTCAGCTCAACTCAATACAACCAACGCGATGTTCCACGACATCTCTGTAGAGAGCAATGTACTTGTATTTGTAGGTAGGTACTTGCCTCCTCTACTTAAATGTTATTAGTACATAGTATGCTTGCTGCAAGGACTTATTTTTTATTTTGTTATGCTGTTGTAAGGATTTGACTTTTTATTTTTTGAATTCTCTTTTATTAAGGATTTTATTTCATTTGTATTTGCTGCTGAAATTCTTTTCATTTTATTTTTTCTTTGTTGTGGATTTTAAAAGAGAAAATTTAAAATAAGGTCACTCACATAAAGGATGAACCTACACAAATACATATTCTTTGCCTTAAATATAAATAGCATAGACAGATAAGAACATACAGACAGATAAACGCACACACACACACATTCATACACTCGTACAAATAAGAGACTGGTAATTTAATGTAATTGGTGTGAGTTCATTTGGTCAGCAGAAATAAATAGCATTACTTATTTTTTTATTTTTAAATGAAAGTGGAAAGTGCATACTGAAAAAAATTCTTCAAAGCTAATAAAATCATTTTAAAAATTATTGTAACAGAAATGAAAAAAAGAAAGATGTTGCATGAACTCAAAAAGAAAGATAAACAATGACCCATAACTCACGCAAGATTTCAATTATATAGAAAATGCTATTTTTTCAATTGTATTTTTTTTATTGAAACACAAAGTACATTAGATAATGTTAAATTTAGAGCTGTTAACCAAACATATGATCTCCACGGCTTAGCTGGCGCTTACGCACACTTTTGTCGAAAGTTACAAAGATAATTTTGCATAAATGTGGCTGAATTTCGTTGATGCAACATTGAATTTCCTTTTTTATCCATAACTCAAGATCGTAAGCTAGCAACTGTCAAATTGTTACCTTATTTGGTTGATTATACCTTATCGCACAAATGGCAGCAATTTAAAATCTTGCGTTAGTTATGGGACACATTTTAAAATGAAATATTCATTGCAATCTGTGTGTAAGCCAGCACATAAACTGCAACTATGTATAGATAAATCGATACATCAAACGTAAAAGTTGGTAACTCAAGTTACCAACCGAAATCAATAGCATATAATTTTCCCTCAGTGTATCTGCATAGTAGGCCTATATGTACATATAAACTCTTAAATAAAATTAGGACAAAATAACCAAAATAAACATCCGCAATGGCCAACATCAATAAAATAAAACGTTTATGCATATTATTTTTGCAAAATAAATGTGTGTGTGTATGTATGCGTGTTGCTCCATTTATATTAGTGTTTATGTGGTAGTGTGGATTTACTTTTATGCCATAGAAGAACATTCTTTTAACCACTTCAAAACTGGGTGCAACATTTTTGCTCGAACACTCAGTGCTTTAGAATTTATTAACCACATTTTGTTTTTTTTTGCTTCCTACGTAAAACAAGAAAAATAAATAGGGTCCTTTATTTTTTACCATCATTCCACATTTACTACGTGTATTTTGGTATTTTGTTTGCATTCTTTAATTTTCTTTGATTCTATGGGAAAAATGTAAGGAGTTTTTCTTTTTTTGAAAGCAATCTGTGGCAAAAAAGTTTTGTTTAAACATTATTTTAAAAAAAAAAAAAGAAAATGGGAGAAAAATTAAAAATTTAAAAAAAAAACAAATATTTGCATAACGCAAATATTTCCATAGTTAAAAACTAATTTAAGAAGAAATTTTTGAAAATTATGAATAATATGCACACAGTAACCGATATATGTATTGCTTCGTCCAACGAAAAAGGTGCATAATTGCATATCGATTATTCAATATACAACTGACACAAAATGGACTTGAGCGTTACAACCTATACCCATTTATTTAACATCCATCGATATTTTAGAGTCACTTTTTTATAACATATTGTTTTAGTTAGTTAAAAAGAATACTGTGCCATAAATTCGAAACAAGGCAGCAAAAATACTCATATGAAATGTGTGTTATCTCTGTATGCAACAAAAACAACTAGAATCATGGAGAAAATTCTTCTAACTCGTACTACATACATATATTGCTTTAAATTGTATGAAACTAAGGTGTGACAGGACTCGCTGTATATTGTAAAGGACCTTTCTAATGCCTGGGATTAAACTCGCCGGTGCCCAAAGTTCTTGCAAATTAGAACACAGTAGTTTCAGTTTTACTTTGTTCTTTATCGTTATTTTCTCGTCGTGCGTTACAAAATATTTATTTCAAGTCCTAACTAGTCCTTAGTCCCGAGCTAATTCTTATCCCTAGCTAAGCCTCAATGTCCCTAAGGAAAAGTACTAGCCCTAACTTTAACTTATAGTTTAAATACTTCATTTTAGAAGGTCCTCACAGGCTCGGAAAGACTTTTTGGGGTCACGTATTCCTGTGAAGCTTGGTCCAACGGTTCTACTGCCTGACTACACTGTCTTAAATTTGAACTACCCCGTTTGAAAAGGTCCCCACAGGATAGGGAAGACTTTTAAGGTCACGTATTCCTGTGAAGCGTGGTCCAACGGTTCTACGTCATGACTTCAATTTCTCAAATTTAATTACTCCATTTGACAAGGTCCGCACAGGATCGGGAAGACTTTTTAGGGTCACGTATTCCTGTGAAGCTTGGTCCAATGGTTCTACTGCCTGACTTCACTGTCTTAACTTTAAACAACTCCGTTTAACAAGGTCCTCACTGGATCGGGAAGACTTTTTAGGGTCACGTATATCGGTGAAGCTTGGTTCAACGGTTATACGTCCTGACTTCACTTTCTCAAATTAAACTACTCCGTTTGACAATGTCCTCACAGGCTCTGGACCTTTTTGGTTTACGTATTTCTATGAAGCTTGGTTCAACGGTTCTATAGCCTGACTTCAATGTCTTAAATTTAAACTACTCCGTTTGACAAGGTCTCTACAGGATCAGGAAGTCTTTTTAGGGTCACGTATTCCTGTGATGCTTGGTCCAACGGTTCTACAACATACTCTCACTATCTTAGCATGACTATGTCTATTATTTCTGGAATATTGTCCTGGATCACGCTGGCACTGGTATTTCTTGGCACACTGTTGTAAGTCTGCTTTGTTCTGCTGTTGATTGATAAATTTGTTGTTGTTGAACTTGTAGCACTTTGTAGCTTCACTGATTCTTGTTGATCCTGTAGCACTTCGTAGCTTCACTGATCCTTGTTGATCCTGTAGCACTTTATAGTTTCACTGCTCTTTGTTGATCCTGTGATGATTAATATTTTTACTCACTAGCATTTAATTCACTTGTTCTTCACTGGTTGATGGCACTCGCCAGATAAATCCCGAATCACTGGCTGCGCTTGCTTTTATACTTTACACAGAGTTTGTGTAACGGCACGAATTTTAGGATTTGGTCTAAAATTACAAAATAAACGGTTTAAAAAAAAGGAACTAATTTACGCAATGTTTGAACGTCCGCCCCTACTTCCATGAATTTGAATTTCAAAAGCGAAAGTAAAATAATTGTTCATTCAATATTTCAAAAAATTTTAAGGTTATACTGACATAAACTATCACGAGTCTGACACAATTACCAATATTTTTCAGTGAATATTTTTTTACGATTTGAATACAAATTTTTTCATTTTGCTAATCCAAATGAAACGCAATCAAAAATGAATTGTTTTGCTTTGCGATTCAGCAGAAAAAAAGGCCATAAGACGCCACTGCTGCAAATTCACAAAAATTCGGCAAACCATTGCGAAAAAACTCCATATAAATAGAGAAACAAAAAAAAAAAAAAACTGTGTTGAGTCATAAAATCGATGTCACTTTTTTCATTGTTCGCTAATCTTCCTCGACACACAATACAGAACTGATGCAATTTTAGAACTTTTGACTTTTTTCGGTTTTTTTTTGCCATTTGCCACTCGTTTTCATATATGAAAGATACCAATAACCAAAAAAATAAAAAATTGAGACAATTGGTCAAATTCGCGTACATTTCAATGGAACGCCGCCATTAAAGTTGCTGGCAATTTCACAATTTCAGCGAACTTTTCGGTCGCCCAAAACTCAAAATTTGGGTAAAACAAACGAATCAAAAAGAGAGCGCAAAAAAATTAATCGAACACAATTGTATCAGACTGAGCCGTAGCCAACCCAAGCCACTGAAAACGAATGACCACCCATTAAGCCATTTTTTTCGCACTCTAAGGATTTTCTGAATTATTGTTTGTTTTACTTTTGTACACTCATAGATACTTTTTGGAGTTCCTATACCCAGTCGGAGAATATAAATACAATACCTGCCTTCTTTCTTGCCTTCTTTAAGATCTTTTAAATATGCGCCGATGCATAAACAGACCTATTAGAAAGATTGGCACTTATTTTACTACAGATCCTCTAAACATACTTTTTTGTCCTTTCGTATTCGAAGCGATTGTAGAGGGCCTTCAATGCTGCCTTCTTCTTGTAAGCATTCGTGTCAGTAAATGGCGTTCAATGACATCTTGTGTAAAAAAGAAAGGAATACAGAAGGGAAGGCATCATGCGTTCTTTCATATTAGAAGCAATCACATAAGGCCTGCATTGCTGCATTCTTTGTAGAAGTATGCGTGTCGGGCCTTGGTGCCCAACGTCATCATGTAAAATAAAGCAAGCAAGAAAGAAAGGAAGACACAAGCGCTACTGGCACTCAAAGAAGGCTTAATATCAGGCTAATTTGACAGCTTCTTCTTCTACTGGCTAAGAACTTGAAGTGTTTGTGTGTACACTATAAGAGTACACCGAGGTTATAAACCCCGTAAGTCCGGCGGAAACATTTGTCTTAATAACCCCATCTTTGGTTTAGTTGCTTTGTAAGTAGTCCAAATATGCTCCAAATATAATGCAAAGTTGGTAATTTGTATGAAAAGAGGTCCAAATGTAATGCATAAACCGTCATTATTAAGAAAAGTGGTCCAAATGTGTTTCGATTGGAACAGTGAAATTATAATGTCACTGACAACTTAAAGTTAGTTTGAAGGATTGAAAATGAGCAAAATCGGTCAACACACACGCCTACCGCTCATACAAAATTATATTCAAAGCGCAATATTAAGTATGTGCATTATTTGCTATAATGCAAGCGAAATACCCATAACTACTAAAAATAGTAAGAGCAAGCTCTGAGCAAAAATAAGGCAAATTTGGACAAGAGGGCGTGGCACCTCCCATACAAGTAAAAGTTGCAAAATGTTATACTGAAGTCGTTTTTTGGGACAATCCAACCAAAATTTCACTCAGATATTAGAGACAGTAAATGCAAGCCTTAAAGAAAAAATAGCCAAATTCGGGAAAAAGGGCGTGGCACCTCCCATGTAAGCAAAAGTTTCAAAAGCGATATTTCTGATTATTAGCTACCAACAATGAAAATACATTGATGGTTGGAGCTTACTGTTCAGTGTTTTTGAGTAAAACAACAATAAAAACACAAAAAACAAGGCAAAAATACACATAAATAAAAAAAGCAAAAAAATTGTATCGGAAGGCTGGTTTGCGTTACTAGTTTCGGGACCAACCACAGGTCAAAATTGACTATAATAAGTCAATTCCTCATCAGACGCTTTGCCGACATCTTATAGAGTTTTGCAAGCATACTTTATTTAACTTTTAGCATAGATTAAACGAGAATCACAGCTACAAGAAAAACACAGCACATGCAAAAATTCCAATTTCCTTGTTTTTTCCCTTTATATGCATTGCCCTGCCGTTGTGAGTCATCGATATTATACTATTTTTGCATAGCGCTTCGTTTGCAAGGTTTTTTGCCGAGACAAAACGAAGTAGCAAGCGCATTCGTATGTGTATCAGTTGGCTCTCTGAGATTTTCTAATTTTTTGTTTTTTGGAACAGATGATGATTAACATTATTAGCTACCAACAATGAAAATACATTGATGGTTGGAGCTTACTGTTCAGTGTTTTTGAGTAAAACAACAATGATAATTTCACCAAATTTCTCACAAACACTCTGAAAAGTAAATGAGAAAAAACTAAATGAATTCGGCACTTTCCATACAAGGAAAAGTTACAAAATGGTATACTGAAAGCGTTTTTTGAGATAATCGATCCAAATGTCACTCAAACATTAAGAACAGTAAGTGTAAGCTCTGAGAAGAAACTAAGCGAACTCGAACAAGAGGGCGTGACATATAACATACAAGAAAAGTTTACAAATAGTTGAATTCAGTCAAGAGGGCGTGACACCTCCCATACAAGCAAAGTTTTATAAATACTACAGTATGGGGTAATTAATTTTTGGCCAGGACAAAGGAAACACCTTTACTAGTTTGAAATTGATTTTGAACTGATCGTATTGTGGTCTTTTTATAATGCGAAAAGGGACAATTATTTTTTTTCTGATCTCAATGTATCCTGCAGGGAAACTTTACCGTTACATAGATTAACGTACATGTATGAGAGAGATGTAATGATAAGCAAACCAGCATTGTAAGCATTGCTAGTTTTTCTGTTTTACTTAATTCTCTTTTATATCTGTGATATTTCTGTTCTGTGTGTATGTGTTATAAGTAAACTGATAGAGTGATATTTCTACGGAAAAAGCTCATTGAAAGGTTGTATATTTTGCGTAAGCTTCAAGCAAATGACACTGATCTGCACAACTACTGACTCAGTTGAACATAGACAATATAAGACAGTGATGTCCAATGCCTATGCCCATGGACACTTGAGCTTTTGTGCTTAAAAGCTTTTCGTATCCATATTTATGGTGGAATTAGCCAAGAAGTAGCGTTTCGTAACGTGACGTCTGTCAAAATCTATCAAATGGCAGAAGCATTTAAGCGATTAGTGAAATCGTAAAGTAGCGGTACGCAACGTTGAGACCTGTTGAAACTAGATTTTCAAACGTCGCGCTACGTGGTAAGATAAAATAAATTAAATTTGTATGTTATAAATGGAATTTTTTGAACAAATTAATTAAAATAAGTATGACAATGGATGCTTGTTTACAAAAACTGTAAATTTTCAAGTTGTAAGGTGACATTTCGAACGTTGCCTACCGTTTTCACTAATCGATGCTACGTTGACAAGCAACCGTGACGCTTCGTTACGAAACGCTACATCTTGGCTTATTCCAGCATTACTCACAGATTAACGTTCGACTGTAACAGTTGTTGTGCATATTTGCATCACTTGCTTGCAGCTTATGCAAAACATGAAAGCTTTCAATGAGCATTCATAGATGGATCAAATGCGCTAGTTTTGAGTTTGGTTATCACCAGTCTAAGATAATTGGTAGAAATAAGGTTGCATACTTCAAAGGGGTAGAGAATAGTTAAGTTACTTATTTTTATTCGAAATTCATTAATTAACAGCTTTCCTAATAAGTTTTTCATAGAAGAGAAGTTCTCTTTTGCTGTGGAACATTAAAATTGTTTCGTTAGATTTCTTATATCGTCGCACAGATTTTACTTGAGATTATTATTCATCAATTGAAATTTTTACTTTTACATCGAAATAAAGGAATTTTCAAAGGACTTTTTTCAATTTTTAAACTTCTCTAGTAGTGCCAAATTAAGTACTTATTATTCACACCGTTACCTTTTACAGGTGCACAATTGTATTCATAGGCGTAGTCGAATGAGTGGTGGATGTGGTACAATGCAAAGAAAATTCAATCAAATTAAAATACAGACGTGATGTGATTATTTTACATTTAAATTAACACTTACACGTTTTTGCCATTCAGAGTAAGAAAGAAAAATAAAAAATAAAAAAGAAATTCAAACACAAATAGAAAAGTTGACAACACTTAACAGCTGTAAAGTGACAAAGGGAGAAAGTAGCTGGCAACCCTATGTAACATATTTTGAAATTGTATATTTTTCTTCCAAACCACAATTGCATTCGATTGGTCAAAAACTTTCTTGCACCTTTTTGCCACTATATAATTTTTCAGTTATTGACTCTTTAAAAGGTCAATAATTTACAATATTAAGGATATCTTAATGATGGTTTTCTAAAGACTAGAAACGCCAAATGGTCAAAAATTTGAACACAAATGTATTAAATAATTTTAGTACTTTTTGGACAGTTTTAGTACTTTTTTTGCAATTTGGTACAAAACAGAAAAGCTCATTGATCATCGCTGACCTGATATTTATGAAATTTTGTATGAAGGCAAACTAAACGTCAAAGAAGATTTTAGTAAAAACATTTTTTTGTGGCTGTGACACCGATCCTTATAGAAAAATAAGCTTTTGTTTTAAATGACTTTTGAAGAAATAGGCACTTGCTTTCAACTGTCATATCAGGATATTTGATTTCAAGTTAATATGTCTAGTTATAAGAACATAAGGATCATAAGGTTAAGATATCTTGAAAACTATACGTAATAATGCAATTCTATAGCCGTATTCAGATCCAGTATCACGCAATACATCGATAATGACTATTTTTGGTGCTTCTTATGTTTTTCTTTTTTGTTTTGGTAGAACTGTGATTGGGTAAGACTCCATATGAACCATTTTTACCACTTTTCTCAAAAGGTGCACTATAAAGAAACGTACTAATAATCTATATATAAATAGGCAAACGAAATCGGTTCGGTCCCTGTTTCTACCCAGTGTGCCAGACGGTTCAAATCTCCGCTTTTTTATCTGTTACTGATCCGTGTGTGCCAGACGGTTCATATCTCCGCTTTTTTATCCGTTACGGATCAGACGGTTCATATATCCTCTTTTTTATCCAACGCACCAAATTCCAATGAATTATCATGGTTAGTTTTCCCGTAAAAAATATTTCCACGTACAGCCAGCCAGCCAGCCAGACGGACATAGCTATATCGACTCAGGAGGTGACGCAGATCAAGAATATATACACTTTTCTATATCTGCCACGCCTCCTTCTCTGCGTTACAAACGGAAGGACAAAGTAAATATACCTAGTAACGGATCAGTAACGGATCCGTAACGGATAAAAAATCGGAGATATGAACCGTTTGGGTATGCCTATATCACATTATATTGGCTTAGTTATTATACCCTACACCCAGGGTATATTCACTTTGTCCTTCCGTTTGTAACGCAGAGAAGGAGGCGTGGCAGATATAGAAAAGTATATATATTCTTGATCAGCGTCACCTCTTGAGTCGATATAGCCATGTCCGTCTGTCTGGCTGGTTGGCTGGCTGTACGTGGAAATATTTTTTACGGGAAAACTAACCATGATAATTCAATGAAATTTGGTGCGTTTGCTTTGTCGTAAAAGTTAGCTCGTGGGATTGAAAATGAATGAAATCGGTCAACGGACACGCCTACCGCCCATACAAAAAATATATTTAAAATGCAACTTTAGGAGTATTTTCCACAACAATTCAACCAAAATACACTTAAACATTACGAATTATTAGCGCAAGCTCTCAGCAAAAACTGGGTGAACTCGGACAAGAGGGCGTGGCACCTTCTTTATAAGAAAATGCTTCAAAACGCTATACTGAAAACGTTTTTTGGGATAATCCAACTTAATTTCACTCTAATACTGAAGACTATAAATGCACGCTCTGAGCAAAAACTGGGTGAACTCTGATAAAAGGGCGTGGCACCTCCCATATAAGCAACATTTTCGAAATACTGCAGTGTAGGGTATTTAATGTTTGGCCAGGCCAAATGTTACACCCTTACTATTTTTTTTGTTGAAAAGGTTGTGAGGAGAAGGAGTGAGCGGTACCACTCCATTTATGGGAGTGGTTCCGCCCACTTTTAATAAAAACATAATCCTATGCACTCCTTCTCCTCAATGGTCGAAATGGTCGAATTTCAGCCACAGGAAAAACTAGTACGTATAATCAAACAAAAATCAGATGGCATGAAATCATCCGAGGTAATCGAAATCATTTAAAGATGACACGTCCATCAGATTTGATTTATCGCTGTATAGAGTTTCGAAAATCAACCGATTCACGCCAAATTTTGAATACAGGGGTAAAAGTTTAAAAATCAAGATGGTGGATACAATATGGCGGACAATTATTTCAAATAGACTCATTTGCTTTCATTTAAGAGCTCATTCTAAAGGAAAAAAGTAGTACAACATACATGGAACAGGTCGTAAAAATTAAAAAACTTTTTGCTTCCTGGTCCAAACTTTCAAATACCCATTTTTCGTGTGAATAACCTCAAATATCTTAAATTTCTGACGTAATAGGCCAATATTTTGCTGGGATTCTATTTAAGAAACTGCTTCGGACATAATCCTCAACTGCTCCACAACAACATTATTTGCAGATCTGAGCTCTTTAAAAACATATAATTTTTTTTTTTAATTTAAACTTTTTTTTAGAGAGAATCAATAAAATAAATAGAATATTATCTGGTAGAAAATATTATTTTCTTAAAATCTCTGTTTGATATTCAAATTATATGACTAGTTTCAATGTTAGTTATGAAAAAGGTGCTTTTTAATAAAGTCAAATGAAATCTTTCTAAAATAGAAGTTTTATTTCTAAATACAAGCCACCCGAATAGAAATAGATCTACAAATCGCGTACATTATTGGCAGCAAAATGCACGCACCCTGATTGCGGAGAATAGAAAGTCACCAAAAAAATGACAAAAACGTGCGCCTGTTCCATTTTTTTTAAGATTTTTTTTTTTGCTGACAAAATGTTTCTGTTTCTGTTTTTTAATTTCATTCGCCGCTATTTTTTATTTCTCACCAAAAATGTTGATATAAAAATATTTGAAATTAAATGAGCGCACACACACACAAAAAAAGAATAAGCCATTGCAAAGTCAGAACGCCCACACTGCCACGCCTCTATTGCTGCTCCTACCGTTACGTGTATTCGTGTGAAAATGAGAAACTCACTCACTTTTAAATGAATTTAAATAAATAACGGGCGGAAGTGCGTTACCTTGCATACCGCCACCATTCGAATGCTAAACAGTTGTGTACAGGTGTTGTGGGTGTGTGTGTGCGTTGCGCATATGTATTTGTAGGCTTGTGTATGTATTGTATGTCAAAGTTTCTTTGTTATTTCTTTTTTTTGCAATTATTTAACGCACTCATGCGTTTATAAATTTTATAATCCAACATTTAACAGGTTGCTGCTGCTGTCATTCAGTCACTGCGTTTGTCATTCGCTCAGTCAGTCAGTCAGTTGCTGTAGCAACTACGTGGTTTTTGTGCCTGAGTGCGGGTTTGGTTTTTTTTCGTGTTCTTGAATGATGCGAATTTAAATATCGAATTGCAATTACGTGCGAAAGGTTTTCGCATTTGATTGTCATTGTGGTTGACACAAAGTGATAAAAATTTTATGGTTATCGCTTATTTTCCACTTTAAATTCGATTCAAAAAATATGACACTTCTTTTTTTATGAAATAATAACACAAGTGCCAATGAAATATTACAAGAATTAATCTAATTTTAAATTGAAAAAAAAAAAAAAAACTTTTGAGCAGCATGACTCCATTTTTACAGTGAATGTTATCTGTTTCGATGTCCCCGTACTAAATCTCGTCCATACGCATCAAATAGTTATAGGGTGTGTTTTATTACCCAGGGTTATTTGTCTAGTTAACCCTTTCATACGTACCAAATTTCTTTCATTTACCTTAAATAGTTGCAGATGTGTGGCGAATTAAGTTATCTGTTTATTTTTCCAAACAGAAATCTTTTAGAGATTGATACTTACACACTGTGAAAATTGGTGATGGTTTTGAAGACCATAAAGGATAAACAATTAAGAATTTGTTTTTGTTACACATGGGCATTTATCAAGTGACGAACGTGAGCGTCGCACACATTTAAAGTGAAAAGAAATGGAAGTAAAACATATTTTCATTTTAGTTTTTACTTTACATCATAACTCTTAGAAAGCACTATAATTAGTGCCAACGTTTATAGCAGGTGGAGTCCTCATACCAAGATACACGCAAAAAAAAAAAAGACACAAAACGAACTGGACAAATGCAGTTTTCGTGGCTATCCAAAGAAATTCAGAACTCAGCGAAACAAGTCAGAATTTTTGAGTGCGACTAATTTTAGAATCTTATGCAATAATGTTACTTTACAATGTATTTTGTTTGGTTCGAATATCTCCAGTACTTTTTTTTTTTGATCATAATCTGATTCTATACGTGACATTATGAACGTGACATTTTTTCCAATATGCTTCAATCGGGTAATGATTTGTATATTTATGTATTTTAAGTTAATTTAGTAAGGTTGATTTAAGCCAAACACAGTTTTGGGAGTAAAAAAAACTTGCACGCTGTTCTGGTGGCAATTGTGAAATTTGCCTATCTGATGACTGCAACACTTTTATTATTTTTTTACGCGTTATTCTTGAGTTTTAAGCATTTCTTGCCTTTGGTAACCTCTAGTGAAATTTTACGCAGTATATTTTTATAGAACACTTTAACCAAAAAGACCATAAAATAGAATATAATGGGTTAATGTGTTTTAGGAAAATTCCACGTATGGTTTTATTATCACCTTGGGGTAACAAAGTAGAATGCGTGTGAATTTTTTTAAATATTTTTTTTTTGACCAATTTTTGAAAAATTATAAAATGTTCTATTACGAAAAAATTCACACGTATTTTTTGGACAATTTTAAGCATTTTTTTGTCATATACACTCTCTTCGTTAGGCACCATCGTTTTGAGTAAAAACCGTTTTTTCTTACCGGGAACTGATTTATGCCATAACTCCCCAAGTCGCACTTGCACGCAACTCTTAAAACAGTATATACATATTGTCTACCACAGTTTGTGATCGGAATTGGAAGTTGAAATTAGTAGGGTAAGGGAGGGAAATATGGACCACCCATCTTTCTTTTTTAAATAAAACCCAAAATACATAAAACAAAACAATTAATTTTATGTCATTCAGTAAAGGAAACAATTTGCCTTTATTCTGATGCACTTTTAGATAAATATCTCATCAGGATAAAGAAAAAAAATTAAAAAACTGAAAATACTCAAAATGAAGATTAAAAAAAAAGTGTAGTGTAATATGGACCATATAGTCCATTTGGTACAGAAGTTGCAAATAAAAATGTCACTTCCACATACGCCATATTTTTCATGACTCCAAGAACGTCAGATTACACATTCAACCCAAAATTCGCCACGGTGATCTTCTGAGTAAAGGGTATTACATTATATGCATTTTTTATCATTTTTTTCCTTTGTAGTAAACGAATTACATATAATGACCATCAGACTCGTCATGAAAACTGCAACTAGATTCCCCATCTGAAAAAGATGATAAATTCATTTGTTTTTGAGGCTTTTTTCTTTGGTGGTCCATATTACCCACAGCACGTGTTGGTGAAATAAATGGTTTTTTTATCAAAATCTCTTTTGGTTAATGAACTTATTTGTGCTAATAAATTATAAATGGTATTCACTGACTTTATATAATTAACCATTTATTTAAAAACGCGATGTCTTTAAAGTGAAATAATGCAATATACTCAATAGAAAAAAATTATCACTGATCTTTTTTTTAGAAAAATCAACTTTACAGAAACATGCGACCTCACCGAACGCTAAAATCGCCCTATTATAAGCTTAGGTATTAGCGTTAAGTTTGAACATGAATAACGGTAAATCCTATGTATGCAGTGGGAAATAACCGTGTGGTCCATATTACCCACGTAGTCCATATTTCCCTCCCTTACTCTACATATATATTTGAGGACCTAAACTTTTCAAAAAAGCGATGGGCGCAAAAACTCCCTAGGGGTTATTGTTCGCAGTGCCTCAATTGGTCTGATGATAGTCCAATAGTACCGCTTCGAAAACGATGCACTTTTGCAAGAAAATTCCGAAATTTTTTTTTTTGACCGAACGTATGGGTCTCCCATTAATATTTTTCACCTCAGTTTCTATCACCCTAATTTCAAAAAATTAAAGCTCGCAAAAAATTATTAAACTTTTACTAAGGAAAAATGTTAATGTGCGACGTTCAGTAAAATAAAAAAAAAAAAAATTTAAGAATTTTCTTAAACGATGATACGGTCTACTATATATCCAAAAAATTTATTTTCGTTTTAAGTCCCCATTCCTTACCAAACAAGCGTTTCCATGAATAAAAAATAACGGATGCTTTCCTAAAAGCCGCTTCAGACTATCTAAGAAGTCATACAGGAACTCTTATGAGTTGTCAAATGTGGCAACTCTGATAGTGTGAATGTAAATTTATTGACTTTAGATTTGAATCTTTTTGAAAAGAGAAGTCATAGGAGTTCTCAAATTTTTTAATCTTGTTCGAAAACTAAAAAATTAAAACAATTTCAACAATATTCATAAATTAAATACAATAAAAATTTGACAGTCATAGAAAAAATCATACAGAAAAACATATGCAAACGCATATGACTTCTCAGATAGTCTGAAGTGCCTTTAATTCTATTATCAACATTCAAATTTCATTTAAATTTCAGTGATGATTTTATAAATCCCTACACTGGACCATACTCTAGTGCAAACATTCCAAAGAAACAGTTTTCACTTCTTTAAAACTCAATTTAAAATTTTCAGCGTAATTCTGCCATGTGTCTTTTTATTTTTTTTTTTCGTTGAGTTCATTGTACCAACTGACAAAACTTTGGTGTGAAAATTCATGTAAAGTTTTTTTTCTCGCTTTTCTTCCACATATTTTATTTTACATTTCTTGCCAAAACGCTATTGTCTTGGTGAAATTGCCAAGTAAAACTGTTCAATTTATGTCGATCGGAAGCGCTTCAGGCTGCCGCACTCAATATGGTCTTGTTCCTGTGCATATGTACATATATATGTAAGTACGTATACATACTAACACTTTTTCAGCATGTCGCAGCGCAGACAAACCGCTTACCACAAAAGGCATTCTCGAAGGGCATGCCGCAGTATCAACTGCACAACGTAGTACTACATACTCATAAACAGGCTGCTCTTGGTGACTGACGTCTTTTTAAAGTTCAGTTTCAAAAATGAAATCAATTTTTGTGGCTTAGGGTTATTTCATGAATAGGGAAAAATATTTGGTAAAAATTCAACAACGAACAACAAAAAAAAAAAAAAAAAAGAAAGAAGGTTAAAAGGTTTAATTTCGTTTGTATAAAGGTTTAATTGATCGGAAACAGCTTAATTTTATTTGGATAAGGTTTATTTTGATTTGGAAATTTGTGAATTTGTAAATTTGATTGTTGATAAGGTTAATTTCACTTTGAAAAGAGTTAATTTGGAGTGAAAACCTGTATCAGTTCTTTGATCCAGAGGTGATATTATAAGAAAACTTCTCAAATATTCGATTGAAAAAAAGAAAAATTTCTTAAGAATAGCATCGCTCTTGAATAAATTGATTTATGGAATGCTCAATATGCAAAAGTTGCATGCACACTCAATATTCAAACACACACACACACACATAAGCAAATAGACATTGGAAACAGCTGTTTAAGGTTTTCTTTCATTTTACTTTTCAAATTTTAAGAATTTCCACATATTCATCAACAAAATCAAAATTTTAATAAAATTCTCGTTAGAAATCATATTAAATTTTCAAATTACTAACGATATTCCACACACCGATGAGAGGGCAACCAATGATGGCTTCATAATGCCAACAGACAGACGATTGAGCTGATATGGTGGAAAAAAGTATTTCTTGATAATGCGAACGCAGCCACAAAACCGCTCGCAGACATCAAAGTAATTAATTTCAATTGCGCTGCTTTGTACGACGACAGAGAGTGCATTTAGCGTTCAATGTCCTTTTGTTATGATGCCGCGCGTAATGCGACTTGCAAACAAAGGCACAATGGGATCAATACATTTTTTGGTATGTTTTTTGTTCGAAAACTCGAAAAATTTCTCTTTAATAAACCAACAATTATTCAAAAAGCATGGAATTTAGAAATGGCGATGCTTTTGTAATGTAGGCTGTCAGAAAATAATCAATAATTTTTTAAAATTCAAAAGCTAAGATGGTATGGTAACTTGCAGAATTTAGGAAATACCTTTTTTTCTTGTTAAATATTGATTTTATTTTTTCTAAATACTTCCCCAAAATGTTTGTTCTGGAAACATAACATTTTGACATATTGTTATTGTGTATATACTCCAAAATTGGATTGTCTAAGTGCTGGCCAATCGCATGTAAAGTTCTATGGACGTTTTGCATTGCTCGTCATCGGACGTAATCAATTGGACTCTAATCTATGACATAGGGACCAGGAAAAGGCCAATTGTCTCTTTTTGCATAACACTACGATCAATCAAAAATTAATTTCAAGAAAATAAGAAAAAGAAAAATAAGTATACCCATTCAAAATAATTTATTTAAAACCAAATTTTATACAAAAACGTTTGCAAGTTCTGCAGCCTGATTAAGATTCCAAAATGTTTGCTATCTGAGCATTGTGTTCCGTGTTCGAATCCCAATGCGGATAGTAATTGCTTTTTTCTTTATAATTGAGCCGTTCAAAATGACAATGGTGCAACTCCAAAATGAGGCAAAAGTAATATTAATTGGCTGACATTTTGTTAGGGATGAATAAAATTGATTTCTGTTTTCACGAAAAATTTACCTGATGATATGGAATTGTTAAAACTAAGTTAAAAAAATGATATCGACCACATAATTGATCATGATGGCACATAATTTATATGACATTACTTTTGCCTCGTTTTGGAGTTGCACCATTGTCATTTTGAACGGCTCAATTATTTTATTACTTTATTACAGTGATTCTCAACCTATGTGCCGTGGCACTTTAGTGTGCCGTGAGATTTTTTTAAAATGTGCCGCCACTGCCAGAGAGCAAATTTGCCGACAGGATTTTTTAAGGTTTCTGGAAATTAAAACCTTTTGGTCATAATAGCATTTTACACCAATTTATAAATTATGATGTAATGATGTACAGACTACCTCCCACCATACCTTCTTTTCCTAACAAACTTCCATGAGTTAGTACCTAAAAGGGATAGTTGGGCCATTTTAAATACGTTCTTTAAAAAATATACAGTTTGGTCAAAATTGGATACAGGTACTCGATCAGCTAATTTTTCAAGTATACAGAACTAACAAAGGGAACAACGGATAGTAAATGTATTCAGCTTGCCAATTCCAGATGGTCAAGTCTATAAACTTGAAAGCATATTAGATCAATTTATTTTGCCATCCTTAAGAATGAATCGATCTAAATTTTTTATAGCAATGGAAAAAAACAATGTTCGTTACTTAATTGGTGCTATTCCTAGAAATTGTGGAATAGAAAAACATATATATGTAAGTAGAAGTTGCAAAGAAACTGATATGGAAGATACAGTTCTTCATTTTTTGGCAATTTCAATTTTGAACCGCTTGGCTCACTATCTGAATTGTGTCTTAAATCCATGTGGTAGTATATGTATATGAACATGCATATGGTTCTCCTAGAATTAATCGAAAATAAATGTATTCAGCTTGCTAATTCTAGATGGTCAAATCTTCAAACTTGCATTCATATAAGATCTATTTGGCCATCATATAGTATAAATCGTACTAAGTTTTTAATAGCAATGGAGAAACATAATGTACGGATCTTAATCGGTGCTATTACTGGACATTGTGCCATGGGAATCCATGCATCTCGCTTAGGTTTCTCAAACATTGGCGACCTTTGTAGAAGTTGTAAAGACCCTGATATGGAAGAAACAGTCTTTCATTTCTTTTGTGAATGTCCAGCGCTTGCGCTTAGACGTAGAAAGAATTTTGGTCATTTCAATTTGGAATCGCTTGACGCACTGTCTGAGCTTTGTCTTAAATCCATATGGAAGTATATATGTACATCCAAGTGGTTCTCTTAGACTTTATCTGCTAAAGCTTTTAGTATCGGGTATACAATGGGCCCTTTCTCGAGGCCTAAGTTAATGATGACAACATGTTCATCTCCCGGATCTAACCTAACCTAACCTAATGCTCTCTGTGTCGGGTACACAATGGGGCCAATTCCGAGGCCTTAGTTAATGATGACAATATGGTCATCCCATGTATTTTACTTAACTAAGCCTACATGATTCAATAAACCAATTAAAATTCTCTTAAAATTTTTGTTGTTAGTGTGCCGCCATATTTTGATATTATTAAAAATGTGCCGTGACGAAAAAAAGGTTGAGAATCACTGCTTTATTACACGGTGCTCTTAAACAGTCGATAGGTTTTTTGGCTATGTGGAGAAAATCTGTGAATGGGGTTTTATTTGTATTAGTTTAGTGGTCTGAAAAATGCAAACCCCGAAATCGTAGCTGATCATCCCCGCGAAATATCGCAAAAATACATATCCCATATATAAAAAAAAAAAAAAAAAAAATCGAAAAAAAAAAACGCAACAAACAAATATAAAAATAGTTATATTTAATGTATTTTGCAATGCTGAATCTGAATCCGGCCTTAAAATTTCTATATCTCATACCGTTTTTGAGATATCTTAGCCTAAACAAGGAAAAAATACCGTTTTTGCTATATTTTTAAGCTATATAACTAGAATATAGAACATTTATACGCAAAATTCGATATATTATCTGAAAGCTTCCATCTTTTTCTTTAAAACCACATTTAAATTATATCAATAGCTTAATTTTTCTCCGAAATATCGAAGACTGAAATAATGACAAAACACGTTTTTTGCACTTTTTTAACTTTTTAGGTTAGGATATCTCCGAGAAAAATAAAGATATCGACATTATTTGAATTAGGTTTAGAAGATTGATTAGAGCTTTCCATTTCTGCATCAGAATTTACGGATATACGTCCTGTTATATAGCTCAAAACACAGCAATAAAACATAGCACCGGCTTTTTTTCCTTGTTTAGGGTAAGATATCTCAAAAACCGTATGAGATACAGCAGTTCTAAGGCCGGATTTGGATTCAGCATTACAAAATACATTAAATGTAACTATTTTTATATTTGTTTGTTGCGTTTTTTTTTCGATTTTTTTTTTATATGGGATATGTATTTTTGCGATATTTCGCGGGGATGATCAGCTACGATTTCGGGGTTTGCATTTTTCAGACCACTAAACTAATACAAATGAAACCCCATTCACAGATTTTCTCCACATAGCCAAAAAACCTATCGACTGTTTAAGAGCACCGTGATTAGGTCTATGTCTTTTATTTTCTGCCACTAAGAGTCTTCAGACCAATTGCATTAAATTAATAGAAATCAAAAACCAGCTTTGACATTAGAGCGATACACCATCGTTTGCTCTTGCATCACATTGGTATAATTCCAAAAAAGTCCATACGCTCCATTCTCGTTAAAATATTACTGACACAATCGATACACAATTGGACCACTTTTGGTACTATTGATAGATTATGCATTACATTTGGGCCATTTTTTTTTTAATTTTAGTAAAATTTTATCTAGATTTGGGCTAAGTCAATTTTCAATAATTACAAAACAACTAATTCGAAGATGGGGTTATTGAGGCAATTGTCTCCACCTATCCTACAGGGTTTTTTTCTGTTTGAACTTACTTTGTAGGAATAATGTTTTGTTATGTGTTCGTAGTCAAACTTTTATGATATTCCCATGAAATGTTAATTTGTAAGGATACATTTTTTTTTTATTGGAATTCTTAGGTGATATAGCATTTCTTTGGAAAGTAAAAACAAAATTTATTCAAGAATTTCATGGCTATCTAAGAGACATCTCCAAAGCCAAGGAATCAAAAAACTAACAGTCAAATTTTTGTTTGTACAAAGTCTAACTGGAATTCGGCGCTAGTACCAAATGGTTTTGTAAACATTCAATCAAAACGCTCTCAAGTTTCAGGAATTTCAGAAGCTTTCTCGCCTCGGCGGCTCTCATAAAAGGCACATTCCTCATTTCTTGTGTTTTTTTTTTAAATTTATTAAACTTTGAAAAAAGTGGATGTCCGTAAAAGGCTTTGACTAGGGGAATGTCCTCAGGGTTGGGCCACTTTTAAACATTCCTCTGTATCTTTGTTATATATTTGAATACTACCAAATTATTTGTTTTATTTTAAAGTGCGGACCTTTATCTGTAACATACCTTTAGGACAACTCGCTACGATTTCGGAAAAAAGAGTTATTGACGAAACTAAAAAAAAACTAGTAAGGGTGTAAATTTTGGCCTGGCCAAAAAATAAATACCCTACACTGCAGTATTTTGAAAATTTTGCTTATATGGGAGGTGCCACTCCCTCTTGTCCGAGTACACCCAGTTTTTGTTCAGAGCTTGCATTTATAGTTTTTAGTGTCAGAGTGAAATTTTGTTGGATTATCTCAAAAAACTCTTTCAGTATAGCATTTTGAATGTTTTGCTTATATGGAAGGTGCCACGCCCCCTTGTCTGATTTCACCCAATTTTTGCTGAGAGCTTTCATTTATAATTTTTAGTGTCTGAATCAAATTTGGTTCGAATATCTCAAAAAACGCTTTCAGTAAAGCGTTTTGAAGCTTTTGCTTATATGGGAGGTGCCACGCCCTCTTGTGCGAGTACACCCAGTTTTTGTTCAGAGCTTGCATTTATAGTTTTTAGTGTCAGAGTGAAATTTAGTTGGATTATCTCAAAAAACTTTTTCAGTATATCATTTTGAAACTTTTGCTTATATGGGAGGTGCCACGCCCCCTTGTACGATTTCAACCAATTTTTGCTGAGAGCTTTCATTTATGACTCTTAGTATCTGAGTCAAAGTTGGTTCGAATATCTCAAAAAACGCTTTCAGTATAGCGTTTTGAAGCTTTTGCTTATATGGGAGGTGCCACGCCCTCTTGTCCGAATTCGCTCAGTTTTTTATCAGAGCTTGCGCTTACAATTCGTAGTACTTATATGTATTATGGTTGCACTGTCGTCAAAAATACTCCTAAAGTTGCATTTTGAATATAATTTTTGTATGGGCGGTAGGCGTGTCCGTTGACCGATTTTGCTCATTTTCAATCCCCCGAGCTAACTTTGACGACGGAGGCAGTGTACCAAATCTCATTGAATTATCTTGCTCAGTTTTCCCAAAAAGTGTATTTCAACACACAGCCAGCCACCCAGCCAGCCAGCCAGCCAGCCAGCCACCCAGCCAGCCAGCCAGACAGACGGACATGGCTATATCGACTCAGGAGGTGACGCTGATCAAGAATATATATACTTTTCTATACCTGCCACGCCTCCTTCCCTGCGTTACAAACGGAAGGACAAAGTGAATATACCCTGGGTGTAGGGTATAAAAAGTAGTCAGGGTTGGGGGCCACTATCAAATATCGATGAAATATGTACTAAAATAGTGTGTAATGAATATGTATGAAACTTTTTATTGTTTTTTATTCGATTATACAAAATTCCGATGAGAAATCTCCATAATAACATTAACCTGAATCGCAATTTGGGCATACATAGTAACTTTTTGTGAGATTGACACTTCAAGTGCACGTCTCGCTTGCATTCAAAGCATGCGATTGAATTATTTCGATTCAGACTTTTTTAGGCGTTTTCAAAGCATCGCGCATTTGTTGCTTTTTGCGTAACTCTTCGCGGTTCTCTGTGGAGGTTAGGAACATGCTTTTCATCGGACGGCACCCCCGATTAGATTTCACTGTTGGCGCGGCCGCTTGCAGATGCCCGACCAATGACAAAATCGTAGAAAGGATGGACTCATGAGACGAAGAAGTCGAACTTCGAGAAGAAGTCGATAGTTCCTCGTGCGTTTCACTCGTTGCTTTCTCGTGCTTGCCCATAGAACTCACTACTTTTCCGTTCGTGTCAACTCTGGGGGTATCCAAAACTGTAATGTTAATGTTCTGTGTTCCGAAAAACCGCTTCAGTGATGTTATTTAACTGATTCTAAATAAAAATTGATGTGGCCCAACCCTGACTAGACGAGAGGCCCAACCCTGACGACAAGCGTGTTTTTCGACAGCTCAATACTACATGTGAACAGGTTAAGGAATTGAATGTTCCCTTTGGGAACTTGATAATGGTTCACCCCTTAATCTATATATATACATACTTACTTTTTCGGTGGCATTTTTCTTTTCCAAGTTTCGAGTAATTTTTCACTGCTATTACAAAATTTTTTGAATTATCGAAAACTACACGAAGGCACAAAAATTTTTACTGACAATCCCGGTGACAAGTAATGCTTAAAAAAGTTTTCTGGCATCGAGAACAATAATTCGACGCTATAACACAGATGGCAGCACGTGTCATATACAAGAAATAGCAGTGGCCCAACCCTGACAGCGGCCCAACCCTGACAGCGGCCCAACCCTGACGACATTCCCCTATTCGTAGCCCTCTATAATGATTGTACGAAATAACTACTGATGTTTTATATGAAAAACTTTCACCACAGACACATGAAACTCGAAACATCAGAGCTACAGATAATTATAAATTATCCGTACTGTATAGTTTTTAAAGGCTTTAAATGCAGTGTGTTACACAATGGGTTGTTGTCACCGACATTCACCACTAATTCAGGCGTACGGCAGGGGTGTTTACTATCACCATCACTCTTCCTTATCGTTCTTGATGATATCCTAGATAAAGCTCTTAATAAGGCCAAAAGGGGTATCTAATGGAACTTTACCGAACATCTGGAAGATCTCGACTACGCTGACGACATCTGCCTCTTATCGTCGAAACATTCAGATATGCAAAGCAAAATTGAAGACCTTGTCTTGAAATCACAAAAGGCCGGCCTAAAAATCAACGTATCCAAGACTAAAACCATGAAGCTAAACGCAAGCAATGACATCACGTTTAAAGCTGGCAGTGATGACATCGGAAACGTCGATAGCTTCACGTATTTAGGCAGCATTATCTCCATGGATGGTGGAGCAAAAGAGGATATCAACTCAAGAATAGCAAAAGCAAAAGGCGCGTTTGCTCAACTGAACAAAATATGGTCTTCATCCGTTATATCCACCAAAACGAGAGTGCGCATTTTTGATTCGAATGTGAAATCGGTTTTGTTATATGGGTGCGAAACATGGCTTGTTATTGAGCAACTAACAAACCAGCTACAAGTATTCGTCAACAAATGCTTAAGGCGTATACTAAAGGTTTGGTGGCCTCGCACTGTATCAAATGCCGAGCTAGATCAGAAATGCAATCAGAGGGCTATAGCAATCGAGGTCAAGCTGCGCAAATGGAGATGGATTGGTCACACTCTCCGGAAACCACACAGCGAAGTTTGTCGCCAGGCTCTTGAGTGGAATCCACAGGGCAGTAGAGGACGTGGTAGACCCAAAACCAACTGGAAAAGGTCGCTGGAAAAGGAAATCCAAGAATCGGGAAAGTCGTGGCAAGAGATTAAAGTCATCGCAAGGGATCGTGACAAATGGAGAGATTTAATATTGGCCCTATGCTCCTCCTAGGAGTTAAAGGAGAATACATAATAGTTTTTAAACTAGATTTTGGACAAATCTTGCTGTCGAAAGATCATAATGAAATCACACAAGAAACTTTTTTCTGGAATATTTTAACCCATTATATCCTGTTTTTATTTGACTTTTTGACCCATTTCGCAAAAAAATATTTTACGAAAAATTTCACTGAGAGTCACCAAAGACAAGATATGCTTGAAACTGAAGAATAATGTGGAAAAGTGTAATGAAAATGCAGAAGGGTGAAATATCGAAAATATTTTGGAGATTTTTGCAAAAGCCGTAATTAGCCGTGATTTTGCATGAAACGGCTGTAAGGACCACCAAATGATCTTTAAAAAGTTCTCAGCTTACTTTTTTGACACCCAAAAGACCCATAAAAGTTGGATATAATGGGATAAGATGCTACAGAAAGTTTCATCCAAAATTTTGTTTTAGTGTTTTACAGTAGGGTGAACTTTCGGAAATACGTTTTCTGTGGGTATTTTAGCCAAAAATATAGTATATGGTTTATCATTAAAAAAATGTTTTTTTGAAGCACTCTAGTGGTGTATTTATATATTTATGTACTCTATAAAAGACAGATCATAGACCAAAGATTATGGACCAAAGACCATAAAGAACAGATCATTCATTGCTCAAATATCATGGACCATAGACCGTAAAGGACAAATCATATATTATGAACCATAGATCATAAAGGACAGATCATAGACTATATCGATGCCTGAGACGAAAAGTAGGATGATTCATTTGTTCTACGAAAACTAGGTTATCGTTGATTCTTCGGCAAAATGTACTTAGGACGTTTCAAACTGGTTTTGACGAAAACTATGTTGTTTCATTTTATATGACAAAAAGTAAAGATTTTATGTCGAAAAATAGGATCTCTTAACATTTTGGACGAAAACCAGGACGTTTCGAAGCCTTGTAAGAAAATTAGGTTGATTCTTGTGATGAGCAAACCAAGACCAAGATCATAGCAGTCTTGGTCTTGTTTTTGCACATTGAGTCTTGGTCTTGGTTTTGATATTAAGTCTTGGTCTTGGTCTTGATCTTGCTCATTAAGTCTTGGTCTCGGTCTTGGTCTTGAAAAAATTTTCAAAGATATTGAGTATTCAAATCCATATTTTTCCAAAGCAGTTGGGTTTTTAAGATGCCAAAATTCAAATCGAGAGATGATTTTATCTTCAAAGCGGGCGTGAAACAACTTTTAACTATAAATTAGCAAGACTGAAAAACAGTCTTGGTCTTAACAATTATCGTGAGCAAGACCAAGACCAAGACCATAGCAGTCTTGGTATTGGTCTAGCAAAAATATCAGCATCTTGGTCTTGGTCTTGGTCTCGCAAAATTAGCAAGACCAAGTACAATACGCAAGACCAAGACTAATTTTGCCCTTCACTAGTTGATTCGAGAATTAAGATTCCCGAGGAATTTTTTTAAACTGCAATAGAGAATGCACAGCAGTCTGAGAAAATTTCCTGGGAATAGTTATTCACGATAACCCCCATCATGTATTCATGCAGTATAAAATACCCTACTTTTCGTCCAAAAATACAAAACATCCTACTTTTCGTCTGGTGCATCGATATATTATGGACTATAGACCATAAAGGACAGATATTACCAATTCCTCGACAAATTTCATTCATTCCACTGTGTGATAATTTTTCAGCTTCCATTCTTCTATTAACAAAACTGATAAGAAGCTCGATATGCGGTCTCTCATAAAGTTTTGAGTGCAAACTTAAATGATGATAATTATAATGATGTTGATGATAACGATGAATAATTAAAACTTTGTCTAGTTCACAATAAAAAAAAAGACTAACTACAAATAGACTAAATCCATTAAAAATAACAGAAAAAAACATCAAAGAAATTTATGTAACGATTTGCAAAATAGGCAACATTAAGTGTTCCTAGAGTAATAAGAAAATACCAACCAAAAGCCGAACGTGATGAAAAATTTAACACCATATTTTAAATATAAATTGAATGAGAATAAAAAAACACTTAATTATGCAGGACTTTTCAAGTTTAAAGGGTCACTTAAAGTAGCAAAAAAAAAAAAAACAAAATAAATGACACCAAAAGAACCTCTATTAAAATTGAACTCAATAAAGATAACCTTAAATTTTTCTGGCAGCTATTTTGCTTCAAATATAGTAATATAACAATATTTAAATATCTTCTCCAGAAAAATAAAAAAGACATTTGGGCGGTATCATCACGTGGGCTGAAACCAATTCATGTTGTTTCATTTATAAAAGCACATCCACCCCAAAGATCTGCCTCTCATCATGTAATATTGTCGTGTTCAGATGACGATAGACAGATTTCTTGCTACTGCGGCTGCTGCTACTTTTGTATATCCTTTGTGAATATATATCCTTTTAAATTATGCTCTCTTACTTACTATTGCAGATGCCATCAATGTTGTTATTGTTGTTGCTCCTTAAAATGTTTGGTGCGCCGCCACTAATGTCATCATTGCTAGGATATGGTTTCTGGTTCACTTGTGTGTCATTCGTTTTCATTTTGATTTGGTATGGTTTGGTTTGGTTCGATTTGATTTGGTGTGGCTTATTTATTGACATTTTGATTCAAATGTGCAGAAATTCATGCTAATGCTTTGATGCCATTCTATCTTTGTTGTCTGCCAATGCTTTTGGGCTGGAGACATCGTAAAGTAGTAGATATCGCTGTTTGATATCGAACATTGTCATAGTGTAATCGACAAAATTTGAACTGCATACGTACACTCTTTGTCAACTGAATAATACTGAAAATCGGAATTGCTGAAATCGCTTCACTAGGAAATGTTTGACCGAGGGCAAACAAATTTTCAAAGTGAAAAAAATACAAAATTTTTTTAAAATAATTTTTGTGAATTATTAAAGTAGGTACATAAAAAAAAAAAAAAAAAAAAATTACACGGTAAATGCATTTTACATTTAGTTGAGTTTACGAGTTTAAGAGTAAAATTTCAAGCTTAGGGCGTTGTTTGTTAGTGTGAAATGCACTTTTTCGATACATTCGTTTGGTTCATCTAGAAAAATGGGAAATGCCACGGTAAAGGCATAGGTACTTATTTGTACATTCAAAATTTAAAAAATTATTGGAGCACAATACTAAAAAAAAAAAAAAAAATTTGCTCTACGAAAATAGTTAGATAAATTACATTCTAATGGATCAAATCAATGGCCTTTAAAGTTTTTCAAGCGATAAAGCATGTTGTGAAACTTTATAAGCTTGTATTCATATAAACAATTAGTTTAATAATACTCAATATCTTGAAAATGTTTCATGAGACCATATCGAATTTATTATTTGTCCTATTGGACATGCCACGGTGAAGGCATTTTGATCACTTCTGAACTCTTGTTTCGTTGCTCTATAAATAAAGTGAGCAACTGTTCTATGTGATATAAAGAAAACGTCAGAAAGTAATATTTTATATCAATTGAAAGCTAATTTCGATATTTTTCCATTAGGATAGAGCCACTTTACATGTTGAGGAGAGGGAAGATAAAATTATAAGGGCGATTATACAAAAAAGTTGAATGAAGCAGCTCAAAAAAAAAATACAAAAATACAAAAAAAACAAAAATAAAAAGAACCAGAAGTCACGTAAAGAAGAGAATTCAGGTGAAAAATCAAAGTCATCGCGAAAGAAGAAAATAAATTCTGGCTCTACTTTCAACTTCAAAGTTCTAGGACATGTCCAACAACAAAAACAACAACTTTTTGAAACTACTACATCGAGTTCAGTGAGGTTCACTGATGTTTGAGGAAGTAATCGATTAGTAATAAATTACTAAAGATTTGTTGCAAAGACCATGTACCTAGTAGATATTGAAAGACGAATTAGGACCTCAGAAAATAAACTTGATCTTTGCACAGAACAATTTTCATTTAATAATAAAATTAGAGATTTTGGATATTGTAGTGTAACGAACCTTTTTGCCAGCGGCTTCGGCTACAAAAATTTATAAAAGAAAAGGATGGCTTCATAGTTAAATTCAATGTCACGGTTCGGGGTTTAATTAATTTACTTCATATTCATTTCTTTATTCGGTTTCTCTCAATACAATAATATAATATAATAATAATAATAGTAATATTGTAATAATATAATAAATAAAACACGTTTCTATACTCGCCACCACTCTCTGCTCCTATGAGTCACTTTCTCAGCCTCCAGCCATGATCTAGTTGAGTGTAGAAGTGGTTAGTTGCCTCGCTCTCACCTAAAGCAATGGTATTCTCTTGAACGTGCACTCTCTAACTGCGAGTAGCTGATATCATATCGGGCCGCTCACTCCTAACGCAATGGCTACTTTTCCTGACCGCGTGGCCTATAGCCGTGAGTAACTGATATAGTATCGGGTTGCTCACACCTAACGCAATAGTATTCTCTTGAACGCGTACTCTCTACTCGTGGGTAGCTGATATTGTATCGGGCTGCTCACACCTAATGCACTAACGCCACCGAGCACTAACCCCCTGTACTACGCTCACGCTATTGACTACAATGCTCTTCTGTATGCGACTAAATCCCCTTTACTCCGTTTGCTACGCTGCTGTTTGCATATTCGACCCCATTTGAGACTAGATCGCACCCACGAATAACTGATGTATTATCGGACTACTCATTTGTGCGACCCCTCACTCTTGTTCTAACCACAGACAACTGATTTATTATTGGGCTACATGTGTTTAGTGCCGCGGTCTCTACGCTACTACGCCCCACTACTGCTACTACAACTACTTTAACTCAGCAAATACCTGGTTTTTTTCTCGATTGCTTCTTTCCGCCTTCTCTGCTTATTGCCGCTGCTGCTGTTGTTTGCTAGTCGCCGGCCACGTAAAGACTGCCCCCATTAACTGCTGTGTGTCGAAATTTATGCAACGATTCTTTGACATTGAACAAATCGAACGACAGCTGTGTGTCAGAAACAGCTGTTGTGCAGTGTTGCCGCTTATATCACTTTTAGTGATGTGGTGGGGATTTAACCTTAAATGAAATTACGCTTATTTTCCTTGGCTAAGTACTTGTTTACAATAATAAATCCTTATTTTAATTAATAATAATAAAAAAGATTGGCTTTTCTTAAAAAATAATAATTTACAATATTAGAGCAAGAAACTACGAAATGATTAGTAACATATATATAAATAAAAATGTGATACATAATAATAAGCATTTTATACGAAACGATGATTTGTAGGAGGAAAACGTGGCTCCGCCAACTTTCCTGCTCACAGTGGTTACTTTAGTAGTTTCTTTCAGTCCGCATAGCATCGATTGCATATCTCCACATCAATTTCTTTATTGCTGAGATCATTTGAAGGAACTATTGAAATACTATTTTTTTAAACGTATCGATATTACTTCTGAAACACTTCTACTACACTTTTAGCCATAGTAAGTATGTTGGTTTTTTTTACAGCTATTGATTTCAAAATTTAAAATCTACTTCAAGGCTGACACTCAGACATCTCTAAAATTACTGACTTCTTCTTTTTTCGTCGTCAATTTTTTTCTTTGAGTCTCATTTTACTTTTTCAATATGTTTTGTTGTTGCAGTTGCTGTTATTCCGATGAAAATCGTGAGCTTTTTATGTCGTTAAGATTTCTCGATATGACTGACTGTGGTATATTACTTAACTTTACATTTTAAAGTTGACACCTATTTATAGTGTATTAAAATTCAATTCGTTCTCATTCTAGATTATTGACACTACTTAGTTTAATTTGATTTCAAAATGTGTTATGGTAATTTGGTTTAGTTTGAATGAACTTAAAATGTTGTATTGATTCGTACTTAAAGAGATTTAGATGTTTATTTTATATGCATTGTTTTGAACAATTCTTTTTACTTCAGTTCTGAGGAAAAATAACATGCATTTTTGTTGCGCATTTTTACGAAATTTATTCATCAAATTATCGTCATTCGTTTTTATGAGTTCGACCAATGGTTTGTCTTGCAATCAAAGTCACATAATAATTTCAATCTCTATAAAATGCCTTTATATATTTCAACTTTATTAAGGTCTTGGGGTTTTTCGCAATATTTTTTTATAAATTTACCACACAATTTACTATATGCTTTACACAATTTTAGCACATATTTAAAATTTTTAGCACTTAATCTTGACGATGAATAAATTCTGCCATTGCATTCTGACTTTCGGGCATTTTAGAGCATCTGCCAGCGATAGTTGGAATTTTCTTGATGATTCTCGCGATGGCTTTATAAACAACAAACATCCAAATATCGTCTGCCATCACTGATCGCGTTTAATCTTTTTGGCATGGTATTTCAATCGAGTGGTTCAGAAAAATGCTCATAACTTTGGCTTTTGTGGGCTAATTATAGTCTTTTTTTAGAATATGCAGAATTGAATCTGATTTCATTTTTGACGTACGTACTATTTTTATGATTTTTTTCGTGTTTATGCAGCAAAACCTAAAGTTTTTCATACAAAAAATATGTTTTTGTCAAATATCTTACGATATACATATTATAGATAATAGAATATCTTGTGCTAAACACGAAATTATTCCATGGGATTTGGCTTAATGAGTTCATTATTTGCTACCGACAAGCATGGATCAGATAACATTGTTAATAGGTTCATATTCAAATCATTTTGGCTCGGAGGACTTCGATGCCAGAGCAAAAGCATTGTATTGAACACCTTTGTGCTATTAACCTTTTCGGTTATTCTGTGCCATATGGCATAGTCGCTTTTCAAGGTCTGCTTGATGTCATAATAACTTAAAAGTGAATTTTTTTTTAATTTTTCTCAAATGTATAACGCAGTAAGATGTATGACCAAAAAGAATAAACAACAATATCCAATGACGTATTTTAATTGATAATTTGAAGTAATTATGTCATTAAGAAGCTGAATATTGCTTTACCAAGTGCAAAAAAATTTAAACCTCTTACATGCCTCAATAATGCTGTACGATTTTTTTTATTTGGCGTTATGCCATATGCCATAGATTTTATCAAAAGGTGCTAAAATATTTCATTTGGTTGGGAAGAACTGCATTGGTTGGAAGGTGTTTTTATTCATGAATTTGGTGTTTACATAATTCAAATAATTATAATTTTTGAAGAGTTAACTAATCAAGATGTTGGAAATAACTTACGGTTTTCAAGCAGACGTCATCGCTGTAGAGTTATGCGATAAAAATTGTCTACACAGAAAAAAAAACTGACGGTAAAATTAACTATAAATTTTGTATTCTATAGTTTTTAAAATTTTCTATGAGAAACAAAAAAAAAAAAACAATTCAAAATTTCAGAATTAGCCCAGGAAAATAAGACATTTTCTGCGAAAAAACTCCCAGTGGAAATTTTTCACCGGAATTGTCTTTATTTATGCATGATACACAAACTGTGAAAAGTCCATTGCAAAGTCGTGTGCGCATAAAAAGTTATTCGGGCTCAAAGGTCGCTAAAATCAGTTTTTTGCAAATATCTCGCTAATGCCAACTCTTACAGAAAAATGTTGGTCTTCAATTTTGTAGCACAGGAAATTTCCTACAAAAGTACGTTAAAAGTATTTGCGTACGACTTCTAGTTTAGGAGATCACCCAATTTAAAAAGTTGTTAACAGTTATGATATGAAATACTATCTATGAGTTCATATTAAAATATCTTACTTTTTAAATTGTTATAACTCTTCAATGAGAAGTTGTACAAACAAAATTAAAATGCCGTTTGAATGATAATTTAGTTTTCTATATACCGTATAAAATTTTTTTTTCGAACGGCTCATGACCTTAAAAATATTCTTGAATAACCGTTAAGGCTTCGAAATTACTGGTTTTTTAAGGATATCTGCGAATTGGTAAGTACTACGATAAAAAGTAAAGAGACCAATTTTGTAGAGATTTACAAGATCTACAAAAAATAAGCGATATGTGTACACATAGAAGTAACCGTATAGAAGATATTCAATAGAAACAGGTTTTTTGGCATTTTAAAGGTTTTTTTGGAATATCTTCTAAACGGTTACTTCTATGTCTACACATATCGCTTATTTTTTGTAGATCTTGTAATTCTCTACAAATTTGGTCCCATTACTTTTTATCGTAGTACTTACCAATTCGCAGATATCCTTAAAAAACCAGTAATTTCGAAGCTATAACGGTTATTCAAGAATATTTTTAAGGTCATGAGCCGTTCGAAAAAAAAATTTCTTACGATATATAGAAAATTAAATTATCTTTCAAACGGCATTTTAATTTTGTTTGTACAACTTCTCATTGAAAAGTTATTGCAATTTAAAAAGTAAGATATTTTAATATGAACTCATAGGTAGTATTTCATATCATAACTGTTAACAACTTTTTAAATTGGGTGATCTCCTAAACTAGAAGTCGTACGCAAATACTTTTAACGTAATTTTGTAAAAAATTTCCTGTGCTACAAAATTGGAGGCCAACATTTTTCTGTAAAAGTAAGCATTAGCGAGATATTTGCAAAAAACTGATTTTAGCCGACCCTTGAGCCTTAATAGCTTTTTATGCGCACACGACTTTGCAATGGACTTTACACAGTTTGTGTATCATGCATAAATAAAGATAATTCCGGTGAAAAATTTCCACTGGGAATTTTTTCGCACAGAAGCTCTTTTTTCGTCTTATTTTCCTGGGCTAAATCAGCTTTACTTTTCTACAGTTGAATTCAACTGTATATTTTGTATTCCATAAATTTTTTTTTCATATGAATAACATTTTGAATTAAGTTTTCAACAGGTTCATAAAACTCTCACATTGTTTAAGAATAAATCAACATACAGTGCTGTGCATAACATTTGCAACCAGAAACACTTGAAACTGTATCACCAATTTTCGGCCACTAAAACAGATGCAAATAAAAAACTTGGTATAAGGTTTTATGTCATTTATATTGTTGTTTATAAAACAAAAATAAAAAGTCCATACATCACTTAAACAAAACTAAAACTTAAGTGTAATATAAAAATGTGTCGGTATTGGCTGTGCAAAACATTTGCAACTATTAATCTAAATTAAAAATTCATAACTAAAAATCAATATTTAATGGAATAACCCGTGATTTTTATAACAGCAGTGCATCTTTTTCGCATGGATGCGATAAAACTATTTTCAAATGAGTGCGGAATGTCCTGTTACCGTTTTTTAACTTCATTAAACAACTCATCCTAATTTCTAAATTTTTGATTACATAATAAGCAATGCATTTTCGTGACTTGACGATTTGATTGGGTTTAGATCTGGCGACTCCGCGGGGCATTGATAAACATCAATATTATGCCGTTTTATCTAATTTTTTACTACTTTCCACGTGTGCTTAAGGTTGTTATTATGCAGGAATATCCATTTTAGGTCATTTTCCAAGTTGCATATGGCTTTATAGTATTTTGTGGTATGTCTTTATAATCATTAGGCTTCATTATATCTTCAACTCTTTGAATTGGACCGATTCCTTGCGCAGAGATGCATCCCCACACCATGATTCTACAACCTCTATGATAGACAGTTCCTATTGTATATTTCGGGCTTAGCCTTTCTCTCCTTGGTCTTCTCATAAGCCTGTTACCACTCGATCCGCACAAATTAAACTTGGACTCGTCAGAAAAGATAGTAAAAGTCTTGTGAGAAGACCAAGGAGAGAATGGCTAAGCCCGAAATATACAATAGGAACTGTCTATCATAGAGGTTGTAGAATCATGGTGTGGGGATGCATCTCTGCGCAAGGAATCGGTCCAATTCAAAGAGTTGAAGATATAATGAAGCCTAATGATTATAAAGACATACCACAAAATACTATAAAGCCATATGCAACTTGGAAAATGACCTAAAATGGATATTCCTGCATAATAACAACCTTAAGCACACGTGGAAAGTAGTAAAAAATTGGATAAAACGGCATAATATTGATGTTTATCAATGCCCCGCGGAGTCGCCAGATCTAAACCCAATCAAATCGTCAAGTCACGAAAATGCATTGCTTATTATGTAATCAAAAATTTAGAAATTAGGATGAGTTGTTTAATGAAGTTAAAAAACGGTAACAGGACATTCCGCACTCATTTGAAAATAGTTTTATCGCATCCATGCGAAAAAGATGCACTGCTGTTATAAAAATCACGGGTTATTCCATTAAATATTGATTTTTAGTTATGAATTTTTAATTTAGATTAATAGTTGCAAATGTTTTGCACAGCCAATACCGACACATTTTTATATTACACTTAAGTTTTAGTTTTGTTTAAGTGATGTATGGACTTTTTATTTTTGTTTTATAAACAACAATATAAATGACATAAAACCTCTTGCCAAGTATTTTATTTGCATCTGTTTTAGTGGCCGAAAATTGGTGATTCAGTTTCAAGTGTTTCTGGTTGCAAATGTTATGCACAGCACTGTATGTAAGTTTGCTAGAGTTGCACTGATATTTTGCCATTTGAAATGGTGTCGCCGTAGAAGTTGTTTGCTACAATTTCTACGAGTTTTTGGAAACGGCTAGTTACAGCCCTTCTGGGGTGCTAACTATTAAACCGTTCCAAAACAGTTTGAACTGTTTGGAACAGTTTATATTGTTAGCTGACCTTTTAAGAAGGTTATTTTTACTGTAACTGCGTTTGATAGTTTCTAAACCGAGTAAACTGTAAATTTACAGAGTTCTACGGTCAAAATACAAAAACTCCGGGTTGGTGCAATTTCTATCGAAAATCTAGGTTAAATTAACTGTTTTCACAGTACCTAAACATTTTAACAGCAACTGTACAGTACTATTTTTACAGTAATTTTACTGGAATGTACAGTCAATTGAATCTTTACTGCGGGTTGGTGCAATTTCTATCGTTGAAATCGGTTGGATTGACCGATTTTTTTTTTTCTGTGTAATAAGAGAGTTTGTTGTATCACTATGGACCCTTGCGATATATATGTGGCATTATTGGTGCCACCCTTTGGCCAAGAAAGGAGCATAATATACTTCCAGAACCCTACTGCGAAGTGAACAACACCCTTAAAATAACTTTTCTTGGGCTCGTCATTAGTTGATAAGGCTATTTTCTTACAATTTCCGAATTGTAAACTAATGAGGAGCCCACGAAAAGTTCTTGCCTGCAGCAGACGAAAAGACTTATCTATGGTGGAAGCAATTTTAAACATCAGCAGAAAAAATATAAAAATCTACACTGAAATGGTGAGGGTTTCCCTTAAAACGAGTAAAAGCTTCGAGAACTCCGCAAACTCGTAATAGTTGTCAAAATCAATACGAAATTTGACTGTTTCACGAGTTTATGAGGTTTTCGATGCTTTTACACGTTTTAAGGAATACCCTTAATGTCTGAACACTATATACGTACTTATTTACTACCCAAAAAGATTGGCCCGGTAAACTGTGTACTTACCCTGCAGTGATAAGACGCAGAATTAAGTACCCAGGTTCCGGGTTTCTAATTCCACTGTAGTGACGATATCTATAAACAGTCTAGAGCTGTTCTGATTGGGAAAGAGGATTTACAAAATAAGCTCAAAATAATCAAAAAAATCCATATTGCTTGCTCTTATAGGAATAGGTGTAGGGTATTTTTTATTCGGCTTCGACCTATAATATGGCATACCACCTTTTAAAAATTTTTTTACAAGAAAATCTTTAATATGATATGATTTGATATGATATGATATTTAAGCACAAAATCATTGGATTAATATTAAAAAAATTATATGTTAGAAGTTAAAGCGCCCTTTTTTTTAATAATAAATTTTCGTATCTTTATTACCTTTCAGTATATTTCTGTGAACTTTTGACAAAACACCATAAGTCGAGATAAGACAATTCTCCAAGATTTAAGTCCTAAACATAAAATTTTAATACGCTTCTATTGGTATAATCGCCATGTCTTTATGATTTCTTGTTCCAGAGATATAAGGGTGTGCCATAGTTCACGCAAGATTTGAAGTGGTGAAGTGTTATAAACAAAAAAGAAAAAATAATTTGACAGCTGACACTTTAAAATTAGTAAAAACCTAAGGAAAGAGGAGATTCAACGCTGCATCAACGAAATTGAGGCACATTATTGAAAAGTAGTTAATCAGTTTTCAGGCTCTCCTGAAAAGTTGCCAATTTCGAGTTAGGTTGTTTTGTCAAAAGTCCACAGATTTCATGCCATGCGGCATGACTCCCAAAACCCACTTTAGAAATAAAATTTTTAAAAATTATTTTCAAATGTTGTTAAAATGGTCAAAAGGAAAAAATAAGTTCCGAAAGGGTTAAGGCCATCAATTATACAACATTAATCAACTAATCATGTCCATTGATTAGATAATCAAGGCAGATTTCATAATTTATTATAAATAAAATGTTCAAAGTTCAATTATGTAACAAATCACAGGTTAAGTAATCTAATTAGCATCATAAAATTCAACTTAAATTAAATTTAAACTGAATTTTGGCCCAACACCTCTCAACACTTTATAATAGTCCTTTAGGCTAAAATCCAAAAAACTTCCAAAAATTAAATGATTAAATGAAACTTTGTGAAAAACAAATTAAAATATTGCGAATTCAATTAGAGAATTAATTGTTTTTCAAAAAGTGAAGCAGCAGCAGCTATGGCTACAATTACAATAACAAAATCACATTTCATTAATTCAAAACTTTGCCAACGGTCGTTAATTTGTTGCCAAAGCAGCCAAAGCCAATGAGTACTCATACCCCTAATAGCCCCTATGACAACAATTTGGAACGTACAAGGTAGATCGCCCAGCCTCAATATTTTCTAATAATTGCAAGCAACTCAAAAAACATTTTACAACAAAAGCCATAGCGCGTTGTAATACAAAAAAAGTACCATGGTAAGAAATGTGAAAGGAGTTTTTCTTCCATGGCATGCAAGAATTCTTCAGAGTGATTTCAAGTCAATTAGGCGAGTAAATTAGCAACATTGAATGTATGTGAAGGAGAAGACGAAGGTGGTGGCAGGATATTCAAAGAATTTCGTACACTCCGGGTACTAACAGTTAAGCAGCTTTTCATTACTTTCATATTTTTCGGCATAATAAAAAAAATATTGCGACAAACGAATGCAAACAAATGGCCTCTACAATCAGAAGTGAAGTTCTGAGTAACGGCCAGGCGTCTAAAAGTCTACTTCAACTTAGTTTTGCTTGTACTACGCCATTTTGCCTATCACATCAATATACATACATATAAAAAAAGTAGAAAAACGTGCACGCTGGAAGGCAGGATAAAAGGAATTTCGGCATTCATTACTCAGTCTCAAAGGGAGAATAAACGGAAAACTTACAGTCGGTCACAAGAGACTTTTTTGTTTATTTAAGGGTATAGCACTTTTTAAGGGAAGGAAGCAAGAAATATTAAAATATTTCACAGGTCAACCGATTGGATCCAAATAAATTTTATAGTTATTCGGTTTTTATTTAAAGCTTATGAACAAGCTTATTCTTTTAGTACATTATAATAAGTTTATAATACGATGGGTCCACCCTAGACTTAGCTGTGATGAGATCTAGAAATCTCGTCGTTAAATCTTATTTGTTTCCACCGCACAGTGTGAGATTTTGCCAATCTAGGACGTCAAAATTCAATTATAGCCGTAATTTCAAAGGTATCGAGTTGAAATTTTGTATATGTGCTTTAATTCTTTATGCGGAGGTTTGGTTTAGAGATGAAAAAATAAGACAAAATCTACTTGCACTCCCATACAAATGTGCCTTTTTTTTGTAAAAAAAAATTTAAAAAAATTGGTTGTAATGAAGATATCAACTTGAAAATTTGTATTTACCATTTCAGTGGTAACTGAATAGTACTGTCAAAAAATGGGAGTGATTAAAAGGGATAACATACATTTTTTTTTCATGATTTCAGTACAAATGTTCATTATAACACTTCAGTCATTGTAAAAAAAGTTGTCTTTGGGCAAAAAATGGGCAAGATTTTATTTTTTAGGTCTATTCTATGAGTATGTATGCTCATCTTTTATGCTTTGTCATAGCCTAACCACGCCCAACTTGTAAGTTATATTCTATGAAAGATTCAAAATTTTTGAAATTTGTCTTACCTTTTAGCTGATTATAAAATAATTTGATTAAAATACTTTAAAGCAAATGTTAGGGTTGTGTATAGCAAAAATTTTTAGTGAAAGTATTGACCTTTTTGCCAAAAAACAAACGCGCACAACTTCAATTTGATCGCTCAAAGTTTTGTTATCGATGCAAGCTTGAAAATTTGTTTTTGCATGCTGTTCAATAGTACGTGTTTGATAGCTGATATCATGCCAATGACATTCTTTTATTCTCTTTTATGCTTATTTTCGTAACAATTGGGGTCTTTTCTATCAAATTACAAAATATGATCGATTTTCAAGCGCATTGTTTTTTTTTCATTTTGACGTCCTAGATTGGCAAAATCTCACACTGTTCACCGGTCGAAAGAGATCTAGTTTTGGACAGCTGGAAAATAAAAGTTGTTTTCGTTTTCTTCTTAATATCTATCTTCCATTTGTTTTATTTTTATTGACATTTAGTGCCAATTGTCACAGTTAAGGGGTGGTACTTGGTCGTGAATACCCAAAAATGATAACCCTGCGGAGATTTAAAATAAATCTAGGCATAAATAGACATATTTTTCTATCACTTGATTTAGGGCTAAGTCTCGAAACAGCCGTAAATCACCTCTTACATATGTCTTAAGTGGAAATGTGAGATAATGAGACTTTTAACCAAAAAACGAAAAATATATATTTCTGTCGATTAATCGACGATACAATTCTATCGTAAATTGTATGAAAATACCGGATAATTAATCGTTTTAGGTTAATCATCCCATTAGTAAGCATAAGAATGATAACAGTAATATATAATGGATTTTGAAATATGTATCACGCATCCTCCTTTAACTCTGAGTAGAAGCATAGAGTGAATTGTCATAGTTTAAATCAGTGATGTCCAAAGACTATGCCCACGGGCACTTGAGCTTTTGTGCTTAAAAGCTTTCTGTATACGTATTTACTCATAGATGAACGTTCAACTGTGTCAGTATACTTCACTTGTTTGCAGCTTATGCAAAATATGAAAGCTTTCAATGAGCTTTTATACATTGATAAAATTAGCTTGTATTGAGTTTGGTCATCACTGGCAAATCTTTTGTGCTAACATGATCTAACCTCACATATTTCCGTAATCTTTTTCAAATGACTATCGATCTACAACATCCACTACTGCCTTGTGGATTCATTCCACTTATATTACACCACCAAAGTTTCAGTATGCATCTTAAGTACTTGTTGGCAATTACCTGCAGTTTGGTCAATATCTACTCGGTAGCATGCCACGGTTTACATCCATACAATAAAACAATTGGTGGATATTATGAATATTATGCACTCTCTCTTACTTTTTGACGCTGAATCCGTACCGAATCCGAGCACAGAATTACTCTAATACCTGAAAGATTTCGAGACATCTTTTTTTCATGGCATCGGATACCTTTGGTCTTCCTTTAAGCGTCTCCAATTGAACTTTTAATTTTCGAGTAATCATTCTTTTTAGTAAAGGTGTCTCAACCCCCATATAATGGAATACATAAATTATATATAGATCGAAAAACCGATTTTGGCAAAAATAAACACTGAAAATGAGTTCAAATTTGCTGTAGAATAAGAAATGTGTAAGAATAAATCAGGAGATGGTTCGAAGCTAGGAAAATGGGCAATGCCACGCCCTCAAAAATAGCATAATTCATTTGCCTCTTACAATATTTGAACTGATATATTTTGGGAATTTCGGGAAGTCAAACTTCCGGTAAGCGCTCTTTATTCCAGATTCTGGCTGCAGAATTGTGAATGATGTCAAAGTTATCTCTACGGTCTTGTTGTTCTTCATAGCTTAAATTGTTTTTAGTCTTTCAACAACTAACGGTGGTTGTAATTGACTACTTAGAGTTACTTTGTGGTGATTTTAGCATATTAGATGTTGTAGAAGTGGCGTTAAGTATTTTAAAAAGATACTCTTCGCATCGTTTTAGTTGCTTTTCAGTAAATGTTTGGAGAAATTTAAAAAATATAGGCATTTGTAGGAAAAATGCAAGTACATGTGAAATCAACCCTGACATCCTCAATGATTGTTTTCTTGTAAAGTCTACTTCTGATGCACATACACCTGAAGAAGAATTGATAAATACAAATACTTTGAACACTTTTGAATTCATAAGTGTAGGAGAATGTGATGTTGCTAAAAGCGTTAACAATATCAAGTCAAATGCTTCAGGTGAAGACGGTATTTCAATTAAATTTTTAAAAATAGTGCTTAGTGACCCTTTTGCTCTCAGTTCACTTACACACATAATAAATCACTGCTTTACCACCTCAACTTTCCCCAAAGTGTGGAAGGTGGCAACTATTATACCGATTGCTAAAACACCAATAGCTTCACAACCCAGTGACTATAGACCCATAAGCATACTTTCGTGTGTCTCTAAAGTATGTGAATCCATAATAGCAGATCAGATACGTATGCATGTAAATTTGTACAAACTCATCTCACCTTTGCAATCTGGCTTCCGTCCTGGTCATAGCTGTTCCACTGCAATGGTAAAAATACTTGACGATATCAGAGGTTCGTATGATAATGAAATGATTACATTCCTCTGTTTGTTGGACTTTTCTAAAGCCTTCGACAGTGTGGATCATTCATTATTATGTCGTAAATTAAAAATATACTTTGGTTTCACAGATTCCGCAGTGGGCTTCTTAAAAAATTACCTTGATGGTAGAACGCAAAGGGTAAAAGTAGGGAATAAATATTCAGCGGCTCAGTCTCTTTCCTGTGGTGTACCTCAGGGCTCAGTTTTGGGTCCGCTTTTATTTATTCTCTTTATTAATGACATATTTTCCATATGCAAAAATGTCACCATGCATGCCTATGCTGACGATCTGCAGCTATATTTTTCGCGCCCTCTTGGTCTAATTGAAGACTTGTGTTTCCGGGTGAATGAAGATCTCTCTGTTATTAGTAATTGGGCAATGCAAAACAAATTAAATTTAAATCCGTCTAAGTCCTGCGTGCTACCGATCTCGAAAGCTAACATTTGTTGGAGTAATTTTCCATCTATTGTATTAAATAATTCGGAGCTAAAATTTAACACCAAAGTTACTAACCTGGGTTTTCGAGTCAATTCTGAATTGAGCTGTGATGACCACATAAACTCCGTAGTGAGCAAAATATACTATGTGCTACGAAACCTGAGAATGACCTCATCATTTGTACCCATTGAGACTAGAAAACGCTTAGTAATACAACTGATTGTCCCTATAATTTCCTACTCTGAAGTAGTATACAGTGGATTGAATTCGCGATCACTACATAAGCTACAAGTTGCCTATAATAATGCTGCACGCTATATATATGGTGTCAGTAGATTTAATCACATAACATCATTTAGTAATAGAATACTCAACTGTAGTTTAAATAATTATTTGATGATAAGAAACTGTGTCTTTTTGCACAATATCATTTATAATAAGACACCGCAGTACTTATATGACAAACTGAACTTTTCGCACTCGTCTCGCACAATGAATATTACTTTGCCAACATTTAAATACCTCAATTCATCAAGACTGTTTTATGTTAACGCTGTTCGCCTATGGAATGCTCTTCCCAGAGAAATAAAATGTGTTTCCAATAGGAAAAACTTTAAGCATCTGATTTTTCAACATTTTTCTTGACTTTTGTTTTATTTGTATTTCAATATTTATAAAAAATAAATTAAGTCTTTAATGTTGTATTTAATTCTATTTAGTAATAATTTTATTTGGTACTTATTCTGTAAGTTAATATTATTATTGATATGTGCCTATTATGACAAACTTCACTGGTTGTACTTAAAAGGATCAATCCTTATGTGCTAATAAATGATACAAATAAATAAATAAATAAATAAATATACCTTAATATAAGTAGAACAGAATATACCGAAACGAAATTGCGTCAGGTGCTTAAGAGTTTAACATCGGGACCATGATACAATCAAAATCATCACCCATTTCTGTTTCTTTAAATGTGTTTGGTTTAGTTCACAATAATACAATTCATAATAATCAGGCATGTTCTGAAATCCGATTCACTTTGGAATCGGAATGAAAGCAAGTTTCAAGAGCTCTGCATTACGACAAATAAGATGGAACTGGATTTGTATTTCAAGAAATAAAATTTGTTAATGGTTCTTATCCGATTTACCCAAACATAAATCCGATTTGGTGTTAATTGTCGAAATGCGGAGCTCTTGAAGATTGCTTTCATTCCGATTCCGAAGTGATTCGGATTTCAGAACATGGCTGAAACAGCCTGTTTTTTACTCAAAATTATCTTTTTATGTTTTTAACTTTACAGGGCAGAAACTTTTTTCTCGATAGTCAACACTTCAATTTGACTGAGCTGCAATCTAAAGTACGTACTCTACCATTTGCTGACAATAATTCGAACCTTTGTAATCACTCCAAACATCTTGGAATGATATTCTTCTCAACACGAACCTTGTCGATGTTCCATTTATTACGTTAGTTATTTTTTAGCTTTTTGTGGCTTACTGTACTGTGGGGATAAAGTTTAATCTTCTTCTGATTTGTTCACCTTTAAGTCAATACAGTCAATCTATTGTTACCATTTTGCCTGAAGTAAGTACTGTTATGAGGTTCAATTATTTCCGTGACATGATGAGTCATTATAACTAAGGACACGTGTAAATTCATGTTCCAAAAAATTTTGTTAAAACTCTCCACATTATAAATACCAGTTGCAGGGTACCTATTAATCTTAAAAATGGAAAAATTTGTTTATCAACATATATATCAAAAATGTCACTAAAAAAAGTCAAATACCTGCGACTATAAATATTTCAATATAGAGGTTGATAACCCGAATTCGCCCACCATTGCCCATTTACAATTAAATCGGATAAGTTAAAAGCATCAAGTAAATTGTTGTTGTTAAAAGAAAGCAATATCTTGGAAATATGCCAATCAAATCATAAAATGGCAAATTCCAAACATTTGCAACACCACAGCAGTGTAATAAATATTTTTTTTTGGAAATTATTTTATTCCTCATATTTCTATTTTCTACTTTGTCAAGAGAGTCCTTTAGGTTTGTCAGAGTTATTTTCTGTATGACAAGTAAATTCTGTTCTTCATAAATGTTTCACTTACCAATCGTCATTCAGTCATTCATTTCATTCTTCATTTTATTTTACTTTTGTACACAGCACTAATCTTAGGCCAGTCCGAGTCAAGACTTAGCTTAGCTTTGGCTCTTTTATTGCTCTCTGTCATGTTGACAAATTGGCTGTATTTAGTGAGTGAAATAAAATCAAGTGCTACCAAATTTGCTGCTACAAATTGTTGCATTTTATGGAAAATGGAATTGAAATGCAAAAAAAAAAAAAAAAACAATCTGAGAGACTGTAGCATTCTAACATTGAAGTCGATTTTTTAGTTCTTTCTTTGAGTTGCTTTTAATAAATGTTGTCGCATACTTTATAACAGAGCTGTAAATGCCGCATTAATGTTAGCGATGATTAGCAACGATGAATATAAGGCCAGATCTCGGTATCCCAAATTAAAGTGCCAGTAAAACTTGAAAATTTTAAGTACCTGCACCTTGGCACTGATACTTGAAAATTTAAAGTATGAGCACATCTGTACTTGTGCTACTGACAAAATCCATGGGACTCAACAACTAGCTATTGCTCTCAACTTTGTTCACCATGTCACCGGTTCACGTATTTCTTGTGTCAACGATTTCTTCAGAAAGACTATCTATCTTGAGGTTTCAGTAGAATCGTTGACGAAGATGTATACTTCCATAAACGGTTTGCACAGCGTGTGAGTTCTCCAATTCTATTTTTATCGTCCGATCTGTAAAGGCATAAGTTTTTGTCGGCATCTAGGTACTTACCAATTTGGCATTGGTTCGATTCACACCACTCATATTGAAAGCTTATTGTAAACGATTTTCACTATCTTCGGCCCCATCTTGTGACAATTTTATTCTCGCTTCGAACGATTGCGAACTATTTCTGAAGTTACAATCTAGGTGTATTTGAGATAGGTAGATAGTAAGGCTGTGCAATGAAAGCAGTTCGCTCGAACCAACTCGCAGTTCGAGCAATTTCAACATAAATTTCAGTTCGATCAGTAAACCAAGCAGATCGAACGTTCGAACAGTATGTATCGTTCGAGCGGTTATTTGTAAATTTTACTTAAAATATCAGTGATTGTAAGTCCATGTAATACAGGGTGTCCCAAAAGGAAGTTTATATTTAGTGGACCAATTAAAAACTAGTAAGGGTGTAAATTTTGGCCTGGCCAAAAAATAAATACCCTACACTACAGTATTTTGAAAATTTCGCTTATATGGCAGTTGCCACGGCCTCTTGTCCGAGTTCACTCAGTTTTTGCTCAGAACTTGCATTTATAGTCCTTAGTGTCTGAGCGAAATTTGTTTGGATTAGATCAAATACCCGTTTTCAGTATAGCGTTTGGAACCTTTAGTTTATATAGGAGGTGCCATGCCCTCTTGTCCGAGTTCGTCTAGTTTTAGCTTAGAGCGTGCATTTATAGTCTTTAGTATTTGAGTGAAATTTAGATGGATTATCTCAAAAAAGCTCTTTCAGAATAGCATATTGAAACTTTTGCTTATATGGGAGGTGCCACGCCCTTATGTCCGATTTCCCCCAATTTTTGTAGTTCGTAGTGTTTGAGTAAAATTAAGTTCGACTATCTCAAAAAATGCTTTCAGTATAGCGTTTTGAAGCTTTTGCTTGTATGGGAGGTGCCAAGCCTTCTTGTTTGAATTCGCTTACTTTTTGCTTAGAGCTTTCTCTTACAATTCGTAGCATTTATGTGTATTTTGGTACCATTGTAGTGAAAAATACTCCTAAAGTTGCATTTTTAATACATTTTTTGTATGGGCGGTAGGCGTGTCCGTTGACCGATTTTGCTCACTTTCAATCCCTAAGCTAACTTTGACGAGGGGGCAGTGTACCAAATTTCATTGAATTATCTTGCTCAGTTTCTCAAAAAATGTATTTCCACACACAGCCAGCCAGCCAGACAAATGGACATGACTACATCGACTCAGGAGGTGACGCTGATAAAGAATATACATACTTTTTTATATCTGCCACGCCTCCAGCCAGACAGATGGACATGACTACATCGACTCAGGAGGTGATGCTGATCAAGAATATATATACTTTTCTATATCTGCCACGCCTCCTTCTCTGCCTTACAAACGGAAGGACAAAGTGAATATATCATGGGCGTAGGGTATACAAAAGAAGGCCATCTATATTAAATGTGTGTATTATTTATTTAAGTACACAATTTCAGCATTTATTCCTTAGAAGTTATCTGGGAATTGTTTTTTCTTATCAGATCTAAAATAGCAGCAAATGGGGTGTCTTTCTTTGGAGTGAATTTGATATGCGTAAGAGTCTGTCAAAATCAAATCTTCCATTTTTGAGAACTTAGAGAAAGTTGGGCACATTATACGAATATTTTTTTTTTTCTCAGGTAACATTTACCCCTTACTCCCGTTATTGCCTTTTTGTGGTATTTTAAAGGCCCCTTTTTGTGAATTTGGCCATTCCATGTAAACGGTCCAGAAAACTTTCAAGGTTTATTCGAGGGAAATGTGCCCCGTAAAAAAATAATTAGGGTCACTGAAGATGTCAACCAGATAGGGTATAATGATTCTGAGGTATAGGGTCCCAGATATAAATCTGCGATTTAAATACAAAAATTTAGCGTCACCACAATATTTCAATGAATAACAATTCCAATTTTTGGGTAAATGAGATTTCGTTAACTTTCTAAAATTAATTAAGAATCACTGATTATGAATCTGGCATCCATTTTTTCTATCGGGTCTGAGATCGCCGCAAATGGGGTGCCTTAGCTCTTTTTGGAATGAAACTGATGTGCTCAAAATTTTGTTAAAGTCAATGGCCATGGCATGTAAACGGTTCAGAGAAGTATGAGGGTTTATTCGGGACACCCCAAAGAAAAATAGTAATAGATTTAAATTTAACTTTGTTAAATTCTCTAAACTATAATTTTCAGATTAATCTAATAAGCTTAAATCAGCAGAATATGTGTGAAATTTTGGAAATTTTTTGATTGAGCCCTTTTGACATCACAATTTTCAAGACCCCTGCCACATTTTTGTCGCAAACTTGAAAAACCATATTTCTCCACCCAAAAATTTATCGAAGACATTTTGCTAAAAATAATTCTTTTATTCAATAAATTTAATTTAATACAAAATACTTTTTAACTTAACCACATATAAAATAAGAAATATAATACTAAAATACTTTCGGCGTAGACTAGTTTTCTCTTTTATGCACTTCTAGCAATGGGGTCTGTACCATTTTTATCGTTACATAATTTATAAATTCTAGATTTTCAGCTTTAAAGTTGGTTGTAAAACGATAATTTCTTAAGACATGCAACAGAAATACTTTGATGGCTATAACAGCATATCGAGCACCTAAAAATTTATAAGTTTCAATTATTTATGATATAAGTAGTCAGTTCAATGGAATACAAAAATTCGATACGAAGGGAAAAAACACTTACCAATACAGTTTCGAATTCCTTTTGAAAATGGCATAAAGCTAAAAGGATGGCGTTGCGCTACGTTTTCGGGTAAAAAGTTGTCTGGGTTGAATTCGTTAGCGTTGGGACCCCAAATTTCCTCAATACGATGAAGTTGAAAAATACCAATCAAAACGAGGAGACCTTTTGGTAGCATTATATCCGGTGTCAGTTCCGTGTCCTTGATAAAAAAAAAAATATAAAATAAATATGGTTTGATGTTTCGTTTAGGTTTTAAAAAAAAAAACTTTAAAATGGACACTCAGATTTATAGTGTTTTTTGTAACAATTTAAATTTAATTATTAAAAATCTTTTTACATCATATCAATTTCTTAAATCCATCAATGGTTTCTCAACTTGTGCTGGTTTTTATAAACAATCTGCGAATAATGGCACAACTAAAAGTTTACAAAATATTGGCACAAACAACAAACACGATTGGAGACAAGATATGTACATTAGGGTGGAGCGAAATTTTTTTTTTTCGATTTTCGAAATGGGCTACATGCGAAAAGATACTGCATAATATACTTAATAAAAATATTATATGGTACTTTTTTGGTTAGAAAAACAAAAAAATAAAAAAATATTACGTAGCATTTGTTTGTATGGAATAAAGTCAATAGAAGAGCTTAAACGTGTCCAAATTGTTATTTTTATTATAATATTAACATAGAAATATGAACCAAACCACATAAATTCTATAATTGCAGTGTCGGAAACTATAAATATGATCCTCTAAAATGACAAATTGTCCGGTATTTTACGCAAATTTGTACTCTTTTTTTTGTATTAAAAACAGGCATTGTTTTTCGAGATTACAGCCTTGTTTTGATGACACCATCGCTTCTTTCTGAACCACATACCGCGGCAGCTGCTTCACTTATAATTTTGACGCACCTTTAAGTTGCCTGAGTACGACACTGAAAATATTGAATTCGCTGTAAAATCCAGTGATTGATTGTATCCGGATTTGCAATGCATTCAGAAATAATTTCTGCCGATATATATTTCAATAGAGGCGGCTCTGATAAAGAAACAGCATCCCAGTCGATCAATTCAGTGTAAGATATGATAATGTGTGCCAACATTTGGAGGTCGATTTTATATAAATAATTTAAAATACCAAGAATAAAGGCGCTTAAGCTCGGTTTTTTCGCAATAAGGAATTGTTCCGATAAAATTTTCTTATTTTCCAACTTTGAACAAATTAACGAAAAGGCCTGATCAAAACAATTTAATTTCCAAGACTTCGAGGTAACTATAATAGGTATAGGTAATTCAAACATGTCTCGAAAAAAGGGCGAATAAAACCCAGTTTATTGGCAAGAAGGAAGAGTCTGGATTTTAATTTTCATATTTTCCAACTCAGGAGAAGTGGACGAACAAAACCTCATCAAAAAAACTTTAGTGATCCAACTTTGAGTTTTTCCCTATATTTCCAGGATGCGTGTAATGTTTGATTGACTTGTGGCAGAACTTAAACTCAAAATTTTGAAAAAATATTCTAAAGGTGATTGACGGAGCACCTTTTCTGCACTGGCCCATTTAGAATACGTAAGAAATATCCATAGAGCAGCGCTCCATCCTAATGTACATAAGTGGGAACGGAGCTAAACGTATGACTTGGCAGCACTGACAAAATGAATAATAGTGGTGGAATTAGCCCAGAAGTAGCGATTCGTAACGTGACTCCTGTCAAAATCTATCAAATGGCAGAAGCGTGTAAGCGATTAGTGAAATCGTAAAGTAGCGGTACGCAACGTTGAGATCTGTTGAAATTAGTTTTTCAAACGTCGTGCTACGTCGTCAATTCATTTGAGGAGTAATCGAACAAAAAGTAACATTTCCATGTTTCCTTTTCTTTTTCAGAAATCAATAAAATGTGATTAAAAAAGGTAGCATATTTGTTTTTTAAAACTATGTCTATGCATAAATATACACTAAAAACACTGCCTTACAATCGCGTTTTTACACATTTAAAAACTTTCATTTTAACGGAGATAACTGAGTTTGAAATTTGGAAATGTTACCTTTTGTCAGGAAATGTTGGAAATTTAACTTTTTGATAATCATTAAACTGAAATGATGCCTTGTGGGAGCAATTAAAGTAATTGAAAATGTTCGACGAAGACTATGATTAGTGATTAGTATTAAATAGGTAAATGTAATTTTTGGTCAGAACTACAAAAAAATTGTAAGTGGAGTGGAAATGTTACTTTTTGTTCGAAATTGACGAAAAACGCGTTTTTCTTGGGAACTGTTATTCTTTGAACCGCCAAATTCAACTGGAATGTGTAGTTCATAGATTTACATACGATTCTTCAAAAAAAAAAAGCAAAAAGACAAAAACTGGAAATGTTATCTTTTGTTCGACTACTCCGTTAGATAAAATAAATTAAATTTGGATGTTACAAATGGAATTTTTTGAACAAATTAATTAAAATAAGAATGACAATGGATACTTGTTTACAAAAACTGGAATTTTTCAAGTAATTTTTAAGTTGTAAGGTGACATTTCGAACGTTGCCTACCGTTTTCACTAATCGATGCTACGTTAACAAGCAACCGCGACATTACGTTGCGAAACGCTACTTCTTGGCTAATTCCAACTTAAGACTTGAACGAAAGAAAAATGACGAAAAGACTTCTTAATGAACGAATAGACGATAGTTGAACGAATAGTTATAGAAGAGATGCTAAAGAAGTCGGTTGTCTGCGGAAAAGTAAAGTAGTGGAATTAAAAAGACAATGAAAAGAATAGAATTAATAGTTAACATTTGTTAAAGAAAAACTTAAATAGAAAGAAGAACTAAAATGTTATAATAATAAATGAAATAAAACTAAAACGCTAACAGTTTTTTTTTGTTTCGCTTCCGTTTTCGTTCTTGTTAAAATCGATCCTCTACCGGAGCATAAAAAAACTAGTAAGGGTGTAACCTTTGGCCTGGCCAAACATTAAATACCCTACGCTACGCTTTCTTGTCCGAGTTTACCCAGTTTTTGTCCAGAGCTTGTATTTATACTTCTTAGTGTCTGAGTAAAATTTGGTTGGATTATCTCAAAAACCGTTTTCAGTCTAGCGTTTTGAAGCATTTTCTTATATGGGAGGTGTCACGCCCTCTTGTCTAATTTCACACAGTTTTTGCTCAGAGCTTGCATTTATACTTCTTAGTGTCTGAGTAAAATTTAGTTCGATTATCTCAAAAAACGCTGTCATTATAGCGCTTTGAAACTTTTGCTTGTATGGGAGGTGCCACGCTCTCTTGCCCGATTTCACAAAATTTTTGCTCAGAGCTTGCGCTTATAATTCGTAGTATTTATGTGTATTTTGGTTGCATTGTCGTGAAAAATATTCCTTAAGTTTCATTTTCAATATATTTTTTGTATGGGTGGTAGGCTAACTTTTATGACGAAGCCAATGTACCAAATTTCATTGAATTATCTTGCTTAGTTTTCGCGTGAAAAATATTTCTACACACAGCTGGCCAGCCAGACAGATGGACATAGCTGTATCAATTCAAGAAGTGACGCTGATCAAGAATATATATACTTTTTTATATCTGCCAAGCCTCCTTCTCTGTGTTACAAACGGAAAGACAAATTGAATATACCCTGGGTCTAGGTTTAGGTTTTTTTTTTTCGACTTATGACTTAAAAAATGCATTAACTCGTATTAAATAAAAATACACAAATTAATGGATACATACCTCGATGACACCACGAGCTATAGTTGGTACTGATGGAGCTAACCTCAGAGTTTCATTTACAACCATATTCAGATAAACACAATCCTGCAATTGCTCATATTTTACGTCAAACTTGTTGTCTGGAAAAACACTTATGATCTCTTCAAAAAGTTTATCCTGTATTAGCGGATGCATGGCAAGAAATGATAAACAGGATGATATGGAGCCGGCTGTTGTTTCAAAAGCCTAGTATATAAAAAAAATAAATATACATAAATTTTATTTCACATATCTTTTTAGGTAAATATGTATATATGCGTACATACACCAAATAGAAGCGAATTTGACTCATCGGTTATATCCTGCCAACTTAACACTTTACGATCATACAACTCCAAGGCTTCAGTTATAAAATTGTTTGTTTTGATCTTGAAATATAGATCATCTTCATCTTCATCATCGTCATTGTTGTTGTTGTTATTGTTTTTTATATTTTTATCAACATTATTTTTTGCATTGTTTTCAAAACTAGTTTGTGTTGATTTTCGCAATATAATCTGTGAAATAAATTATAAAATTTTGTTTACATTTCTTATTTTCTTTTCGAAACATTAATGAAATTTATAACGCAACAAAACCGGTCTTACATCATGCACAAAATCGAAAACGGCTTTTTGTGATTTATAGAAATTCAACGATTTCGCAATACCACTTAATTTCATTGCAGACAGGAGTACCATCGCCAATGTTGCCTTCGTAATGCTAAGGAGCAATAAAGAAAAAGTTAAGATTATTCATTGGATGCATTTCCAGTGGCTTGAGGCTTTTTGACAACGGCTATTTTACGAATCAGATCTTTATTGTATACGTTGTAGTAGAGTATTTAGTTTTTTTATTACTCCAATCGATGGGGAAGGGTCGAAAATAGATTTTGGACATCACCATAGATGTCTCCGATCCCTCTAAGGACCGTTTTGGGTCTGGTTTTTTAATGCTCTAGTCACGTCCAAAGTGTATTTTCGACCTTTCCGAATCGATTGGTGCAATAATTTTTTTTTTTTTTTCACAAAAAAGGGTCCAAAACGGTCACTTAGAGGGGTCTGGGACTCTTCTGGTCATATCCAAAACATATGTTTGACCTTTTCCCATCGATTGGTGCAATCATTTTTTTTTACAAAAATGTGCCCAAAACGCTCACTAGAGGGGTCGGGGACTCCTCTGGTCATGTCCAAAATATATTTTCGACCTTTTCCCAGCGATTGGTGCAATAAAATTTTTTTTACAAAAATGGGCCCAAAACGGTCACTTAGAGGTGTCAGGGACTCCTCTGGTCATATCCAAAACATATTTTCGACCTTTTCACATCGATTGGTGCAATAAAATTTTTTTACAACAATGGGCCCAAAACGCTTACTAGAGGGGTCGGGCACTACTCTGGTCATGTCCAAAATATATTGTCGACCTTTTCCCAGCGATTGGTGCAATAAATTTTTTTTTTTTTTAAATGGGCCCAAAATGGTAGTACCTATACTTCAGTCACCGGGTCTTTTTTCAAGGTTTTTCTTTTTTTCAATGATGTGATTGTTCAAAAAAAAAAAAAAAAAAAAAACTTATGTGACAATTTTTTTTGAGGAAGTTTCATAAAAAACTTTTATAAAAATCTTTTATAAATGCTTTTTTTTTAAAAGTTTCTTAAAAATTTTATTTCAGAAAGTTTAAAGTTTCTTAAAACTTTTATCTAGATGATTTAAAAGTTTTAAGTCTAACTAAACTGAAAAAAAAAATGTTTAAAAAAGTTTATTTCAAGGTCTAGTTTCAAGGCAAAATTTTAATTTTTTAAATAAATAGTTTCAGGAAAACTAACAAAACAATAAAAACCGGGTGGCAACACCAAAAGTTTTGTTCAATTTTAAAAAAGTTTATCTGAGCGTTTCTGAAACCAAAAATTGAATTTAGTCAAAAAAAGCAATTAAATAAGATTTTTGAAAATAACCAGGTGGCAGCCTGGAAAATTAGTTCAACAAGTCTAAAAAATTTGCGAATAAACAACAATGTCTTGTAAGAGAAACATTCTCTCGGAGTAAATTTGAAGGCAGAATTACTATACGGGAGAATGACAAAATGTTGCAATAACAGTAATATCACAATGAAAACAGAAATTACCCAAGAGGAAAAATGTCTAGCGCTTCTGATCCAAGCACTTCAAAAGTGCTTGTCACCATAGAAATTTAGAAGCACTATCACAATGATTTTTTATAAGGCTGCAGTAAGAACAACGTGAGTTCGATTTTTTTTTTTTATTTTTTTTTACTTTTTTATGCTTTATATTTTTTTTATTAAAATATTTTTTATTCAACATCTTTTATTTCACTTTTCTATTTCCCTTTCTCTTATTAATTTACTTTTGTTTAACTGAATTGAAATTGATTACACAATGATTCCATATAAGGCTGCAGTAAGAACAATGTGAGTTCGAACCCAGCCCGGGTGATTTTTTTCCTTGTTTTTTATTTGTTTTTGCTTTATTTTTTTTATTATTAAAATATTTATTTTTTTATTTTACTTTTCTATTTTCCTTTCTCTTTTTTATTTACTTTTGCATAATAGAATTGAAACTGCACAATGATTCTATGTAATGCTGCAGGAGCATTTGTATGTCAAATTCTGTTTGGACACCATTTGCTTAATATACAAATTTAATACCTCTTCATATCATCGGGCATTGGTGTAGCGGTCAAAAGGGTTGGCAAATGTAAAAAAAAAATATCTAGCACGCGGATAGTCGTGGATTCAGATCCTGGCGCGGCCAGAATTTTTTTTCTTTTTTTCTTTTTTTAATTTTATTGAAAAAACGCTTACCGCAGCATTACAAACAAGCGCTTTAAAAACTCTTTTTTGGTAAGGCTGCGGTAAGTTTTTGCTCACTTACATCCTATGACATGCAATATTATTGTCTTACGGAGCGGAAGCGCTTATTGGTGGAAAGGATGCACTTCAGAAGGGTTTTTGAAGCACTTCTTTTCCCCTTGGGTATTTTTAAAAAAGTGGAAGGTGATGGATAGCAACTCCAATTGTTTATTTATGTTATTATATAAAGATGAAAGAATATGTATTGTGATATAAAATAAACTTATAGGGAGAATGACACGCACTTTACAAAATTTTAAGCCTTAAAAAAACTTTAAGCACTCACAATCAAAAAACCAAAACTGACTGGCTGAGAAAAAACTGAGTCTCCTCCTTCTCTTCACTTTCAGTTCTCTTTTTACTCAATATTTAAAAAATTTACAGTTAGAATAAAAAAAAAAACTGAGCGAGGATAGTCTAAAATGACCGACCCACTTCTATGTATATCAGTTCAGTTTAAAAAAATTTTTCGAAAAGTTAACACAGAAAAACAGTAACTGAAATATATATGCGAACAATGCCGTATAAGTTTTTTTTTTTTTTTTAGAAAATAACGTAATATGCGAAACGTGCAAGTAAAGTGCATTTAGAAGCGGTTAGGCACATCAGGGAGAATGGCTTTTTAACGCTTTATGTTATAATTTCATTGTAAAATATTTAGAATTATCTTTTTTCTAAGCTAGTCGTATAGAAGCTCTTGTTATGTATCTGAATTAAATAATAAAAATATTAAATTCTAAATTTAAACATGGTTTTGAGCCCCAGGACATTGAATGGTACATTTTTCGGAGAATCACCCATATATTTGCCATAAATCAAAAATAAAATATAGATTAAAATTTACGATTAAAATAAATACCTTGTATAGTGGTTCAATATATCATCGTCGATCTGTGCGTCATCTTTCATTTCTTTGCCCAACATATTTTCTTTTATAAAGTAATGAATTCAAAATTTCATGAATATCTAATTAAGTTGAAGATGTAGATTTTAATTGGCTTACCAACTGCAGTGGACAGTGTAAATTTCTGCACTATATCACTTAAATTATGTGCACCTGTACCAACCTTCGTTAATAAATGCTCAGTGAATTGTTGTGATTTTCTGTTAAGAACTGGGAAAAAAGTGCGCAAGACTGGTAGACGAAACGAGGGATTGATAAGCTTGCGATGTTGAGACCACTTAGATGCTAAATAGATGTGCAAAAATGCAGAAGAAATTAACGATAACATAAAAAATTAAATCGAATTTGTGCTTACCTTTGCTTGAAATCAAACCATCACCAAAGAGGTTACTTAAAGGATTGTATATCACCTCTGGCTTATTAATGAGCGCTGGCGTTGTGAAAACCTTCGCCAATATTTCTGGATCAACTGTGTACAATGCTGGCAGTGGTCCAAAGTATGTAAATATAGTCTTTGCATTATATACGCGGAGTACAAGGCATAACTTAGCTAGAAGATCTTCATAAGTAAAAGAAATAAAATTTATATACACGCTCGAAATATCTAACATTTTTCAAATGTACGTACCTTTCGGATGTGACAAACGATGAAATATTCCAATGAATGGTAGTTCCAATGGTCCTGGAAATTGACGTGTTAACCTAAAGAATCGTCTTCTATACCAAAATATTGATAAAGTTGTACAAATTATTATGCCATATAGTGTAAGCAAAATATTATTAGGATCTATGCGTTCGAACATTTTTGCAAATTTTATTCTAAGAGTGAGCAATTATAATAAACTTGTTGGTTGTGCAAAATTCTAGCTGAAATAAAGTGAAACTTTAAGAAACATCACTTTTATCGGCATTATAGCTAAGTCATGCCGAATTTACATATGATCTGCAGATTACTACTACCTGGAACATGTTTCGGGTTTTTTTTTTTTTTTTCATTTGGTGTTTGTTGAGAGACAGAAAATAATTTTTTGGTTCATTAAATATGTTTTTAGTAGGTAAGTAGGAATAAGTAAAATGGAAAAAACAAAAAATTACTAACAATGACGACAAATTAATTTTTTGGAGCCCTATAAGAAGCATATGACGCTAAATTACATTAAATTTATCAATTTAATAGAAATACATATCGTATTTATTTAGCAACATATAAGTGACAAGGTGTAATTATTTGAACTACAATAGTATCGCCGGTGGCCAAATTTTGGCTTTTTGCTTTGAGATAAATACACTTTTTTCGAGTGCCGTTTAGTAAAAAAGAAAGCCAGAACATTGAGTATTCATTAATCGTAGCAACATTTTTCATGTGCATCATGATCAGTACAATATCGGTAGAGTCCAAAAGTATCGAAAAACATCCAAAATGTCGCTAAAAGTATCGAAAAACATCCAAAATATCGAAAAGAGCTCAAAAGTATCGAAAAACATCGGTATGTGTATCGGTAAAAGTCCAAAAGTTTCGAGAATCATCCAAAATATCGATAAAAGTCCAAAAGTATCGAGAAACATACAAAATATCGATAAAAGTCCAAAAGTATTGAGAAACATCCAAAACATCGGGAAAAGTCCAAAAGTATCGAGAAACATCCAAAATATTGATAAAAGTCCAAAAGTATCGAAAAACATTAAAAAGTATCGATAAAAGTGCAAAAGTATCGATAAACATCCAAAATATCGGTAAAAGTCTAAAAAAATCGAGAAACATCCAAAATATCGAGAAACATCCAAAATATCGATAAAAGTCCAAAAGTATCGAAAAACATGCAATGTATCGGTAAAAGTACAAAAGTATCGAGAAACATCCAAAATATCGGTAAAAGTCCAAAAGTATCGAGAAACATCAAAATTATCGATAAAAGTTCAAAAGTATCGAGAAACATCCAAAATATCGATAAAAGTCCAAAAGTATCGATAAACATCCAAAATATCGGTAAAAGTCCAAAATATCGAAAAACATCCGAAATATCGGTAAAAGTCCAAAAGTATCGAGAAACATCCAAAATATCGATAAAAGTGAAAAAGTATCGAGAAACATCCAAAATATCGATAAAAGTCTTGAAGTATCGAGAAACATCCAAAATATCGGTGCAGAACGTCGACAGAGCGCAACGAAACAGGTTTCGTGCAAGCAAGGGAAAAACAACAACAAAATTTCGCTCACTCCACTGTGTCATTCACTTTCTTAACAACACAGCATAACATTGTGCATGCTGTTGTTGTTGTAATTATATGGGAAACTTTGGTCCTGTTTTTAAATACCTTCATGGCGACTTATGAGGATAATTTTTGGATTCGTGGATTCTACACCACAATACCTTTCATATAAAAGATATCGGAAATCGGTTAAATGGTTAGCTCGCAAAAGGGAGACAAAAAAAACTGTTCACGTGTTAATATATAGATAATAAATGATTTAACTCTTATAAGAAATCCTATACAAATTTAAATAAAGCTGAGTAAAAATTTCGACACAATAATTTTTATGTGTCAAACTGAAAATATTCATAGCTGATTCAGTCATAAACCACATTTTTTCTATAAAACTTTATTGCACAGAATGACAAATGTTGATAATTTGGTAGAAAGTAATTTTAAAACAAATAGAGTTTTAGACGACTTTATTCTAACGATGGCAGTGGTGCAGATGGCTATCTGACTGTGAGTATTTCTCACACGACATATTTTTACCTGGTTCAAATCTTGCCCAATCCTTTAAACACAAAAAAAAAAAAAAAAATAGTTAGGGTGTAAGCTTTGGCCTGGCCAAACATTAAATACCCTACATTGCAGCATTTCGAAAATTTTGCTTTTATTGGAGGTGCCACGCCCAGTTTTTGCTCAGAGCTTGCATTTATAGTTTTAAGTGTCTGAATGAAATTAAGTTGGATTATCTCAAAAAAACGTTTGATTTTGTCCAGTTTTTGCTCAGATCTTGCACTTACAATTCCTAGTATTTATGAATATTTTGGTTGCTTTGTCGTGAAAAATACTCTAAAAGTTGCATTTTGAATATATTTTGAGTATGGGCGGTAGGCGTGTCTGTTGACCAGTTTTGCTCATTTTCAATCCTTCGAGTTAACTTTTACGGCAAAACCACTGAACCAAATTTCACCGAATTATCTTGGTTAGTTTTCCCGTAAAAAATATTTCCACAGACAGACAGACATCCAGCCAGTCAAACAAACGGACATGGCTAAATCGACTCAGGAGGTGACGCTGATCAAGAATATATACACTTTTCTATATCTGCCCCGCTTTTTTCTCTGCGTTACAAAAGGAAGGCAAAAGGGAATATACCCTGGGTGTAGGGTATAAAAACACGATAATAAAAATTAATAAAATTAATAATTTTATATCGATTTCGCTACAAAAATTATAAAACTCTTCTTTCCGACTCCTAAGGGGAACATTTTAATCCCTCTTCACAAGCAATTTATTTTCTGGAATCAACATCGACTATGTCTTAAGAACTGCGTGGGTTCTTAACGCACTTTAATTAAAGTTTTTTTCGAACTCTAGAGTTGCTACAAAGAGCATATGATTTAAAATTTGAAATTTGCGAGTAAACGATATATTAAGTATATTAAGAATATTACATTTAATCTATTTTTGAAACGAAAGTAATCCATTCGATATTTTCATGATTAAATAAAAAGAATGAATCAAAAAATTAGATACGAAAAACAAAAACCAACACTATAAAATGTAGCGCTCGAATGGTGTCGGTTAGCTGTAACATACATACTTACTTCTAGCATATATTGTTGTTTTAATTTTTATCGATGAATGTTTTGCCAAATTAAGCTTTTATAATTTTTATTTATATTTTGTTTACTTATACATGTATTTGCAATAATTTCGCACAAAAAAATTAAACGGGTTTTTTGGAGATTTATTTGAATTAATGACTTAATGTTTTATTAATTTATACAGCTACGAATAAGAGTATAAACAAGATTTCAACGTGGGTTATAGACCCTAAGGTATGCTAAGTAGCACGCTTACAAAATTCTATGAATAAATACGTGAACGATTTTATTTGCCCCACTTTTACCACAAAACTATTTAACCGATTTTCAATTTCTTTTTTTTATATGAAAGGTACTGTAATGTAGAATGCAAAAAACAAAAAAATTATCCTTATCAGTTGCCATTAAGGCATTCAATAACAGGATCAAAGTTTCCCATATCAGTAAATACAACAACAGCAGCATCCACATTGTTATGCTGCGTTGTTAGAATAGTGGATATTAGTGAGAGAAATCCGTTGTTGTGGTTTTTCTTTTGCTTGAAAAAACCTGTTTTATTGTAATCTCTCGACGATAGCTATGTGCTTTTCGATAGTCATGGGATTCTACCGATATTTTTGATTTTTTCGATACTTTTGAGACAAATCACGCCAAGTGTGTACCCCAAATTTAATTTATTGTTGAAATTTAATTCTAGTAGACATTCTCTATACAAAAAATTTTAAAATTTTTAATTTTTACATAATTTTTTATAAAATTCAAAATTGATCGAACTAAATTTTTGAAATTTTTTTTCATGAAACTGTTTACGCAAATTAAGTAAAATTTTGCAGGCGTGTAAAAAAAAATATCAAATTTAAAAAACTAATTTAAAAAAAAAATTTTTTTTTATTTTGTTATATTTTTAAGTTTTTAAATAAACAATTAACTTTTTTTATGCTTTCTTAATGAGATAATTTTTTTTTTTGTATTTTATTAGAAGCATATAGTATTGGGGTTTTTAAATTTAAAAGAATGGCTTTGATTTTTTCGTGCGACTCATCGTTCTTGAGTTATGGCACTTTAAAAATCAACATATTGCTAGGCACACTAGTACGCTGAATGTATGAATTAACAAGCTTTACCACTTTTCTATTTAGAATATCTCCTAAACTATAAGTCGTATGAAAACAGTTCTGAAGTTTTTTTTATTGGAAATCACCAGACTACAAAATTGTCCCGCACTTTTTTCTGAAAAAGCAACCGTTTGCTAGATATTTGCCAAAAACTGATTTTTTTGAACTTTGATCTTGAATAACTTACGACGTAGACACGAGACTTTTGAGACTACTTTTAGAACATTATAATGAAGGTGTATACCAGTTTTCAGCTTATTATCTCTCATTCCGAGGTAAAATCTTAATTTTATCGGACTAAATAGCGTGCGCTGCAGATTTACAGCTCGCCGTTACGCAGGTAAAAAGTTAAATTTGGTATAAATATTGCCGGGCAGTTAAATTTTCTTTTAAATTTAAAAACCTCAATAATTTATGCTTCTAATAAAATAACAAAAAAAAAAAAAAAAATAAATTATCTCATTAAAAAAGCATAAAAAAAGTTAATTGTTTATTTAAAAACTTTAAAAAAATAACAAAATAAAAAAAAAATATTTTTTTAAATTATTTTTTTAAAATTTGATATTTTTTTACATGCATGCAAAATTTCATTTAATTTACGTAAACAGTTTTCATGAAATAAATTTTCAAAAATTTAGTTCGATCAATTTAGAATTTTATAAAAAATTATGTAAAAATTAAAATTTTAAAAATTTAAAAATTTTTTGTGTAGGGAATGTTTACTAATAATATAAGCATTAGATTCAGGTTATTAGAATTAAATTTCAACAACAAGTGAAATTTGGGGAACACACTTGGCGTGATTTGTCTCTTTAGACTTTTACCGATTTTTTTGACTTTTCTCGATACTTTTGTCACTTCAAATTGTTATGAAAAAAGTAAAGAGCACAAAAAATCGTATTAGAAAAACTTTATTAACACTGTGTTAACTCGAAGCCTTCTTAAATAAAGCTAATGTAATGCAATTCCTTCCTGGCTATGTAATTTTTTCTAAGATATTTTTAAAAATTAAAAGCTTTGTAGTCATTTTGATAACAAAGCTTTATTTTTGATTGGCTAATTATGTCTGAAAGTCTCTAGCACTTGCCGCATCTTACAATTTCGGCTATGAAGTCTGGTTGGTCTCATTTGCTTCTCAGCAAGAAGATTCGAAGATTTTTAATCCTGTGGTGTTTAATGCTGCTGAGTGTTTTTACTCACTTTTACTTACTTTTATTTAGACTCAGAACTTTTGTACTGAGTTCTTTTACAGCTCAGTCCTATAATTTTCTACCAAATTTCACTTTAAGTGTCAACTTTTAGTTATCAACAGATGTTACTTAGTGGGAGCAGATATAGCAAGTATGAAATGAATGAATAATTGTGATGATTATTAAAATCTTTCAATAATTTTGTATTGCAAAAATTGGAAATAAATCATTAATTCTAAATAATCAATCAAAGTTGAAATAATGTCAATTTGTAGCAGCTGTTCACCTAGTAAATAAACGCGGGTTACATACATTCGTAACCGGATAGCATTTAGCTTTTGCTTCTCCAATATTTTATGAACTTTTTTTAACTATTTTTTAAATCTTTTTATCAAGCCGTTCAAGAGATGCAAATTTTGGCGGCAAAAGATTTATTTCAATTGTCTCAAAAAACGCTTTTAGTGTAGCACTTTCAAACTTTTGCTTGTATAGGAGGTACCACGCTCTCTGAGTCCACTCTATTTTTGCTGAGAGCTTGCATTTAGGAGGAGTGGAAAATCATTCGATCCAAAAATTTTGAGTTTCGTTGTCATTGACGGAAACATGAACTTCTTTTTTTACAATACCATCCAGTGTTATAGTGCTGCCCAAACAAATAAAGCTAACCTTGCTAATGTAAAATTTTAAAGAAGATCTTACATGCTTCGTAAAAATGTTAATTCGTCTATTTCGAGTGATAATATTTTGAGCCTCAGAAAAAGTCGGAGTGAAAACCATTGGAATTGCGCTCTGACTGATATAACATGTTTGTTAGATTTAATGCTATAAATGATAAAAATTTTAAAGTTTTTTTCTAAAGGTAAAGCTAGCACAATACAATACAAAACAATATATACATACATATATAATGGAATTCTGTTGAGTCATGACAATTTATTAAAAAATTAAAAATGTGATAACATCAATAATATGTATACACACATATTAAAGTAAGTAATATGAACATACCTAAGGGGAAAAATATCAATCGCTTCTTAAGAAAGCACGCCTGAAGCACTTGTTCCCATAGGAATTTAGAAGCACTTACACAACGATTTTTTTTAAGCCTGCAGTAAGCATTCGATTACCAAATTCTGCAGGATTAAATTAGCTACAACTTTTGCCTCGACGTAAATATTTTTTTACCCCCCTATTTGGGCTTGAAGATTTTATAAGTCAGTCTTTTTCAATTAACTCAAAAGATATGAGTCACATAAAAAATTATTTCGGGTAAAAATGTCGAAATGTAGGCGTGACCACTGCGCTCAAAAGTATAAAGAGTTTATCTTTTTTTCTTTGATTGAAGCGAGAAACAGGTAATTTAAGGAAGGCACACCCGTTTTTATACCCTACACCCAGGGTATATTCACTTTGTCCTTCTTTTTGTCACGTAGAGAAGGAGGCCTGGCAGATACAGAAAAGTATATATATTCTTGATCACCTCCTGAGTCGATATAGCCATGTCTGTCTGTCTGTGGAAATATTTTTTACGGAAAAACTAATCAAGATAATTCAATGATATTTACTACACTGCCTTCGCTGTCAAAGTTAACTCGTAGGATTGAAAATGAGTGAAATCAGTTAATAAACACGCCTACCGCCCATACAAAAAATATATTCAAAATGTAACTTCAGTAGTGTTTCTGACGACAATGCAACCAAAATACACAAATACTAGGAATTAAAAGCGCACGATCTGAGCAAAAATTGAGCGAATTTGGACAAGAGGGTGTGGCACCTCCCATATAAGCAAAAGCTTTTAAACGCTGTACTGAAAAAGTTTTTGGGGAATATCAAACTAAATTTCACTCAAATACTAAGGACTATAAATGCATGCTCTGAGCCAAAACTAGACAAACTCGATCAAGACGGCGTGGCACTAAAAACTATAAATGCAAGCTCTGAGTAAAAACTGGGTGAAATCGGACAAGAGGGCGTGGCACCTCTCATATAATCAAATTTTTCTAAACACTGCAGTGTAGAGTATTTAATGTTTGGCCAGGCCAAAAGTTACACCTTTACTAGTTTTCATTTTATTTCAGTACAAATTTCTCATTTTTTCAATAAATCGGGACTTAAAAGAAATTGGATAGACCAATTTAAAAACATTTTTCAGATTTGAAATCACCGCTATTTTCTTCATAATTTTCAATTATTTTCGAGCGGATGCGAGAGAAACAAAGCAGATGCGAGAGAACAAAATATTAAAAAAAATTAAAAATTTGTTTAATATACAAATTTTTTAGACACGTTACTCAAGTTTGTAAATTATGTGTCACTATGCCCGGGTTCGATTCCCACCCGGAAAATTTTTTTTATATACATATATTATTTTACTTTTTTATTTTCCTTTTCTTATCTATGTATTTATGTTTTACTAGGTTTGCCATGTGGCCGAAATTGGACCAGCATATTTGAAAACAAAAAGTCCATATTATCGTTCCTTTATTTTAGCCCTATTTTCATACCGAATTTGATGAAAATCGATTGACTGGTTCAGCTGTGAGAGCGTATTTTCCATTTAGGGGCGTGGTATCGCCCACTTTTAACATAAAAACTATTTTGTACCGTGAAGATAAGCTACACCTATTCAATGGTACAAGTTTTACTTAAATCGGTTCATTAAATCGGCTGGAAAATATTATATATGTAGATTTAATTGAAATTGATTACACAATGATTCTTAGTAAGACTGTAGGAAGAATTCAAATATCAAATTCAGATCGGAGAGACATTTTGTTAATATAAAAATTTTATACCTCTTCATCATATGGTCGGTCTAACAAGTTTGTAATAGTAAGTAAAAATAACATGTTTCTATCTATCACACGGACGGTTCGCGGTCCGAATTCTAATGCGGTTAGTTCGTTTCTTTTTTTAACTGAAAGAACGCTTACCGCCACATTAAAATAATTGCTCCAAAAGTCCTTTTTCCGTAAGGCTGCGGTGAGCTTCAGAACGCTTACATCATAGGACAATGTTAAAAAGAAAGAAGGGGTATAACAGAGCGGAAGCGCTTATGGCTGAAAAAGGAGCACTTCAGAAAGCCTTTTGAAGTGTTTCTTTTCCCCTTGGGTAAGTATAAACGTAATAGCGCAATATAAAGTGCATTACATGTAAACTAAATAATAAATAGAAATCATCACTCATACCAAAATAAAAAATTTAAAAAAAAAATCTAAAAAATATTGCGTACTCTACAAAATCCTTCAAATGTCTATTCATCAAATTTAATTAATTTCTTTTGAATAGATGGAATATTCTCAAGTGAATTTTTAAGCATGACAGAAAAGTGACAGCTCTCTACCCCATCCTACCGTACTCATCTGTTAGATTCATTCCTCCATTTGTGATCATCAACATACATACATACATATATGTAGGTCCCGAGCAGCATCTTTTGTTATTCATAGCAGCGCATATAAAAATAAAATTTATGAATTTACGGTCTATTTGGTAGATATCAAGGACATCAAAATAATACGATGACGAAGATCCAACCAACCGACCAAATGCGTAGAGCTCTTTATGAAAAAGGCTTAATAAAATTCACCAAAGAGATACAACCAACATAAAATTGAAGACCGAAAAACACCAAAAAAAAAAAAAAAAAAAAAATTTAAATATTAAATTTCATGTTCAACAAGAGAGCATCGTCGTGATGCATGCCATACATAGCCCCCAAAAATGAATAAAACATTTGTGGCCGTAAACAGTATTTTTGAACGTTTATCAAATTAAGCCAATAAAAAGTGGTAAACACGCCGTAAAATAGTTATGACATAAAGGTAGTGAGTGAATGCTACAAACAAACATGTAGATAGGTATAGGTGCACCACACATACATGCATACATTTGTACCTTTTAAGTGCTGATGGTCATTGTGGTGGCGCATTCATATGTTGGGAATTCTCGTTTGTATGCCACTGCTGCCGGTTCATTTGTGTGACTGGAATGTTAATAAAACTTTTAAGGATTCTCCTCTCGGGCAGCACAATAAAAGTTTCATTGTGAAATAATTTGTTTTTTGTCTATTAGGCATTTTAATGAAATTTGACTTGTGTATTAGGAATCAATTTATATTTTTGTCAGTTTGTTAAATAAAAGCCCCATAACGCATTCCATATGGATTGGAATTACACTTTTGTGTGCAGGACTTATTTTGTCAAAATATTTGCAAAAAAAAGCCAGTCACATAAATTTGTAATTTAACCCGTTTACATTGAAACTATTTGAATCGGTCATTTCAAAAACTGGTTTTATTCAAAAATAAACGAGTTTTGAGGAACTTTTTTGATCTGAATATATAGGGTGTATTACATAAGGTTACAAAGCTTCTGCGAGGTGAAGAGTTATAGGGTTAAAACTGATTTTCTGATTTGTTTTACAAAAAAATTTCTGGGATCACCCTGACGTTTTAGGGAAAATATTTTTACGGCAAAATTTTAGCTAATTGTATGAGCTTTTAGAAAATGTAAATAATTAAAAAGGTTTTAAAATATTTTGTGAAGTTCTGGACCTTTAAAGTTGATATTTTTTTTTTCCTATTTTTTGACTTTGGCGGCCATTTTAGTATGAGAAAGGTTCTATTAACATAACATTTTATAATTTTTTTTGAAATTTTTGTTAAATTTCCTTTAATTTGGTAGTACATTTGTGATTCCAATTTCTTAATGGAGATCTGCAAAAAATACTTTCAAGAACAATCTGATTGAAGGCTCCGGTAGATAAAGGGTAGCGCGCACATTACGAGTATGTAGCGAAACGCCTGCGAGTAGCCCATGTGTTACATAGAAAAGTATTACTCGAATTAAAAAATTTGTATGACAAATGTATCTGCTACCGAATTAAAGAAAATTTAACGACAAATTCAAAAAAAAAAAAAAATTATAGAAGGACATGTTAATAGGACCTTTTTCATACTTAAATGGCCGCCAAAGTCAAAAAATAGGAAAAAAAAAAAATTATTGGGTGTTGGAATTAATTTTAAAGGTTTTTTTTCGATTTTTGAGCATTTATTTAGAAACAACGGTACAATGTATATTATTCAAAGTATTGTCCATCGTTAGCTACATATTCCCATCTTTCTGGCAGCATATGGATTCCGCGCCGGAAGAACGACTCGTCTTTTGAGGCAATCCACGAATCGACCCATTTTTTGGTATCCTCGTAAGAAGTGAAGCGCTGCTCAGCCAAGCCATGCGTCATCGATCTGAATAGGTGGTAGTCGGAAGGGGCTATGTCTGGGCTATAAGGCGGGTGGGGTAGCACATTCCAATTCAGCGCCTCCAACGTTTCCTTGACGGTTCTTGCAATATGTGGCCGTGCGTTGTCATGTTGAAAAACCACTTTGTCGTGTCTTTTTAGCATATTCCGGCCGTTTAACCTTTAATGCTCAGCTCAATTGCATCAATTGTTGTTGGTAGCGTTCCCCAGTGATGGTTTCGTTAGGTTTTAGCAGCTCATAGTACACGACACCCTTCTGATCCCACCAAATACACAGCATAAGCTTGGCGCCATGAATATTCGGCTTGGCCGTCGATGTTGATGCATAGCCGGGTGGTCCCCACGATTTTTTTCGCTTAGGATTATCGTAATGGATCCACTTTTCATCGCCAGTGCTTCATCGTTGTGCTTCAACCGCTTTTTTCTTCAAATGGAAGCACAAAAGTAAACCTTCCCGCAAATTGCTTTTTTTTGGAACGAAAGTCGACATGTTCACAGAGAAAAAAATATATGTTGTTTACACTTCAGTGGAATGACGCCATCTCTTAGAAAACCTTTAAAACTAATTCCAACACCCAATATATAAAAACTTTAAAGATCAAGAACTTTGCGAAAATGCCTGATCAGGTCATTTTGCTAAATCTTGGATTCAGACCGTAATTTATAAAATTGGTTTTTTTTTTTTAAATTATTTAACAATATAAGTTTAGACCAGATTTTGTTCATTTATGGCATAAAAGTTTTGTAATTGAATACGCTATGCAATGAAAGAATATAACACTTAAGTGTTTATTTTTATTAAAAAAAAAAAAAATAAAAATTAAAAAATTCCAAAAAAACCTAAAAAAAATCAAAATATTCAACTTTAAGGAGTCATAACTCAGCCATTTGTTGTCCAATCAAAATCAAATCGTTGGAAAGGCTATTCAATTACCTTTTTAACGATGTATGGATCAAACTCTTTGTTTGGATTTCATAAGGATTTCAGTGAAACCGTCTCTGGAAAACATAAAATGCCTGAAGACCATTAACAAATTACAACTGCAAAAAAAAAAAAAATTTTTTTTTGTTCTAAGAAAATCCCATTCCATCAAAACACATTAATTTAATTTTTGGTATTTTTCCAAACCTGGATTTTGTAAACCAGTGTAGTCTATGATTTATTGATATTATCAAAAACTACACATGAATTTGTTTACATTTCACATGTTGAGAGTTTTCATGTTTTAATGACATTAAGGTATGCAAAAACCACTTAAGTCACTAACTTATGTTGTTTTAGCAAAGAAACGATATTATTTGGAGAGGGAGAAATGTGGCGACTAAAGTGGTGTTTACCCAGAACATGCATCTATCTTGAAGCAAAAAAAGTATACTTAAAAAAAATTTGATTTTTGTGGTTTTTGATATGACCAATTCATTTGAAGTAGGTACAGCAATGAAGTTCGATACCAGAGATGATTTTGGTAACATCCATATACTTTTTAAAATAAGAATGATTGGATCAAAGACATAAAGAGTGTGTCGAAAAAAAAACTATTACATGCTTAAAGTTAAATAAAGTTATGACGTTCAATTTAAAAATTCTTAAAAATATGTGAATTTATTAATATATTATAGAAATTCATTAAAAATTAAAATATTGGAATGTTAATCGGAATTTATAAATCCCACCTTTATCGGGAATCCTGTCATTAACGATGTTATAGTTGTTTCCGTTACCTTTTTGAAGGAGCCAGTCCATTTACACTTCAAGTCAGACATGTCCTGGAATAACTTTCCTGCGTTCTTCAATTCCCTTTTCACGAGCGCCCAAAATCTCTCCACAGGCCGGAGTTTTGGACAGTTGGGTGGGTTTGCCTCCCGTGGTACAAAGTTTACATTATTATTTGCATACCACTCAAGGACCTTTTTCCCATAGTGGCATGTTGGTAAATCAAGCCAGAAATATGTAGGCACTCTGTGCTGTTTTAGGAAAGGCAAAAGCCGTTTTTGAAGACACTCCTTAGTATACATTTCTGTATTTATCGTTACTGATGTCACAAATGCTTGGCTTATTTTGCCACAACTACAAATGGCTTGCCACACAAGAAACTTCTGAAGGAATTTTATTTGTTTTTTTGTCCGGTATTGTTCCTGAATATTACTTTGTTCATCAGCCACATAAAAATCTTGACCCGGAAGTTGTGAAAACTCTGCCAAAACATAGGTTTCATCATCCATCACACAGCACGTACATATTTTTATAAAATTAGACCTCTAATTTTTAGCTCATTTTTTTGCTTCTAAATTCTTTACCGCATTGCGATCTGGAACTTTATGAACTTTATACGACTTCTACCCAGCATTAACTTTGGTTCTGTACACAAAAGAATCAGAACATTTAACTACATGAGCTGCTTTTCTGACAGAAGTGTTCGGAGCTCTTCGAAAGTGTTGTTCGACATCTTTTGCCTTTCCAATATTTGTTGGACCTATTTTACTTCCTCATCCAGGTTTTCGTGCAATTTTTAAGTCTTCTTTATACTGTTAAATAGCTTTTGGAACAGTATGACGATGAACCTTGAGATCTGTTGCTATTTTCATGAAAGTCCACAATGGATTTTTTTGAAAAGTTTTAATTATTTTTTCACGTACTGAATAATTTGAATAAATATAAATGTTAACGTGATTCGAATAAAAATTATTCGTTGGACACAGAATAAGTTATGGCTGAAAAAGTGTGTATAAGATTTTTTCGACACACTCTTTAATACGTAGTTTCTAAAAACATTTTCCTTACAAAGCAGGGATTGATTTTGCTGAGCTATTTTTTAGCCTATTGATTTGCTGTGCTGCGACTATAGAAAAATTACGCAGCACAGCACTACAGTCGAAGCACAAATTTAAAATTGAACTGTCTGCTGTGCTGTGCTGTTTTTTCAATTCATAAGCAGTAGCAGAGCCGAAGCTCTTTTACGAAATCCGATCGCTTGCTGCTACAGTTGAAGTCGATAGTTTCAAAATGTTTGCTTCGCTGCCGCTATGCTTTTCGAAAGAGAACGAAGCAATAGCAAAAGGAAACAAAAACATTCAGGTTGCCACCTGGTTTTATTTTGTAAAATTAGCATAATCCATACATAAAAAAAAAATAATAATTTAAGCCTTAAACCACTTAGATAAACTTTTAAAAAATCTAACATATTTTTTAGGGTTGCCACCTGGTTTTTTTAACAAAATCAAAACTTTTTTTCTATAAATTGCTAAAAATCATAATTTTCTCTTTATAAATTGACATCTTGGGTCCAAAAACGACGAAACAAAAATTTAGGGTTGCCATATTAGGGTTGCCAGACGTTTTTTCGCAAAATTACATTTTGTTGCTAACATTTTTTATTGAATGTTATAGAATCGACCCAAAAACCCATCGTAAATTTTTTGGAGTTGCCACCTGGTTTTGCGAAAAAACGTCTGGCAACCCTAATATGGCAACCCTAAATTTTTGTTTCGTCGTTTTTGGACCCAAGATGACAATTTATAAAGAGAAAATTATGATTTTTAGCAATTTATAGAAAAAAAGTTTTGATTTTGTTAAAAAAACCAGGTGGCAACCCTAAAAAATATGTTGGTTAAAACTTTGCTTTTTTCAATAACAAAAGCAATAGCAGAGCACAAAAACAAAAATGTGCTTGCTTGAATTGCTTTGACTTCGTTCGTTGAAAAAAAGCACAGCAAGCAGTAAGCCCAAAATGTAAAACGCAATAACTGACGCAGCACAGTTCAGCAAATTTTCGTTGCGATAGCTATTTTATAGTCAGCAGAACAAACCCTGTTACAAAGTTGGTATTTTGAGTTACAAACTTATACGTTGGTAGTATCGATATGGTTTTTGAATAAAATATGTTAATTTCATTAAAAAATTGTGTCTTTGCACACTCGTTCTAAATCCTTAAAAACTTGCCAAAAGTCGAAAAAAAAGTTTTTTTTTTTTATCAACTTTTTACGGACTGTATTGTCTAAACGATGTTTATAGAACTCAAAAAATTGATAAGAAAAATCCATATAAAAAAATGTAGATGCCCCGTTTAGCTCATTTTGTTTGACGCAAACTTTTCTAATGCGCACATGGGAAAACTTAACTCATATTAATTGACAAGTGTTAACATGTGTTGTTCGCCCGAAATGATAAAATTTTGATATTATTATACAGCTTGTACTCCAGGATAACGGAACCTGTTTTTATGTTGATCAATTTACCGTTGCACACAACTCTGTCAAACTTGAAGTTTTGAAATACGTTTTTAAATAAGATATTAAAATTGTGGAAGTGCCGTTTTTTTGCAAAAAAAATTTAATTTTAGATTCATAATCACCGACCCCAAAAATTCGGGGTAACTTTCTTCCATCATCCATCATCCGACATTTTATATTCTTGATTTTCTTTTTTGAAAATCTAACATCAGATTCATGATGAGCGACCCCAAAATAATAATGATTTTGACTTTTGACCAGCTTTTAAGGAATTTGAACCAGTGTGCTATGGTTGAAAAGTTAGGAGAACATTTTTTTTTTTTAACTCTTGTTTACCAATGGCCACAAGTGAAACTTTAGTACAAAAAAAAAATATTTTGTTCAATAATTTTTTATATGATAAATCTCAAAAACCGTAAAAATCGATTGCATTTATACATGTACGATTTACTTGAGCATCATTAACTCAACCCAGAATATTTTATTACAACGATTCATAAATCATGAAAACAAAAATACATCACAATTGTTATGATGATATTTTGCAACAAATAACCAATTCAAAACAAAAATATTTTCTATCAAATATTTTCTAATGAATGCCATATATGAAAAATAATGAAACATTTTACTGCAAAAATAACGAAATACAAAAATACCATTGTTAGATGAATGTTTAATTGATAACACATGAGAAAATTTGGTTCGTGCTCGAAAACAATATAAAATTGGAAGATTGCCAGACAAAAAAAAAAAAAAAAAAAAAAAAATAGAAAAGGGTCTAAATATCATAACAATAAAAGTGAAAGTATACAATATTGGAGAGAAAAGTAGAAAACCATGATAATGCAACAGAAAAATATAAAAAATAAGTAAATATAACAAACATTGAGTGACCTTCATAAGCAAAAACATGTTTTAAAATTCTAGTAAAATGGGTAAAAATTGGTTTTAAATAACATATTAGGATGCACTTTTTTGTAAAATTAAAAATTATTACATTCACTTCTTATCCATTTTTTCATATAAAAAATAAGTAGATAGTCTCCAGCTACTTATAAGATTGGGAACAAACTTCGTTGGTTGATTACTTGAGAATGTGTTTTGAATGTGCGCTGAACTGTTTACTGTCCATAAACAGTCAAGAGAACTTTAATGAAAGCTGACATTTTCCATAAACTCTTCTAAGGTACGAGCCACTCTAAATTAATCGACTGCAAAGTCATGTACAATTCTTCCTAAATAAACAATAGAAATCAACACCTTTACAGAACTACATAATTTATGTCATTGTTAAGGAAAATTCCAAATATATAAAAATAAACCTTGAGAAAAGTCGTCTCAAAAATCACAGACAAGTTAAAGATTAACGGAAAATGAAAACAACAAAAACAGAATCAAAATCAAAACTTTGATTTTTCAAAGAAACAAAAACGTACAGAATACAAATAAAAAATTGGATACTATAAAGGGTAACAACTTCGCATTAAAAAAATAAAAAAAGGTTACGACACTTTGGTATTGCAAAACTTTTAGAAGTTTCTACATTTTGCTTTAATAGTAAACCTTCTACTGCAAAATAAAAGAAATGTCAAGAATTATGAAAAAGTTTTTTGACCCTAAACATCTAAGTTGAAGGCAACACATACATACATACAGACATTAAGTTGCAACAATGTGCTACGTTTTTATATAGTAATATACTAACATACACATCAACTTAGTGGGGTGTTGCTAAAATATGTTGAAGTCGCCGAAAAATTCATAGCAATTTGAAAAACTGAAAAAATATTGGAAAAATTTTCGAAAATGAAATTTTGCTGGAAAGTCAAAAACTGTTAAGAAAATTCCAAAAAGTTTATAAAGTCGATAAATAAATGTTGATAATAGCGAAAAAAGTTAGAAAAATCGAAAAATGTGGAACAAATCGGAAAATGTTGAGAATGTCGAAAAATTTTAACAAGCAAAAAAAGTTGAGAAAGTCGAAATTTGTTAACAAATGCGAAAAATGTGGAGAAAGTTGCGAAATGTTAATAAGATCGAAAAACGTTAACGAGTGTTAATATTGTTTAAAAAGTCGTAAAATGTTGAGAAAGTCGAAAAACGTTGATGAATGTGAAAAATTTAAACAAATATGAAAAATGTATAGAAAGTTGAAAAATGTTAACAACAGCGAAAAATGCTTACAAATGCAAAAATGGTTGAGAAAATTGAAAAATGCTGATAAAGTCGAAAAATGTTAATCAATGCGGAAAATGTTGAGAAACTCGGAAAATGTTAAAAATGTCGAAAAATGTTATCGAAAGTCAATATTGTTTAAAAAGTCGTAAAATGTTGATAAAGTTGAAAAATGTTAACCAATGCCAAAAATGTTGAGAAACTCGGAAAATGTTGAGAAATTCGAAAAATGTTAACAAAATCAAAAAATGTTAATAAAGTCGAAAAATGTTAATAAGTGCAACACATGTTGAGAAAGTTGCAAAATTTTAATTATGTCGAAAAATGTTAACGAATGTCAATATTGGTTAAAAAGTCGTAAAACGTTGAGAAACTCGGAAAATGCTTAGAGAGTCGAAAAATGTTAATAAAGTCGAAAAATTTTAACAAATGTAAAACATGTTGAGAAACTAGCAAAATGTTAATAATGTCGAAAAATGTTAACGAATGTCAATAATGTCGAAAGATGTTAACGAATGTCAATATTGTTTAACAAGTCGTAGAATGTTAACAATGCCAAAAATGTTAATAAAGTCGAAAAATGTTAACAAATGCAAAACATGTTAAGAAAGTAGCAAAATGTTAAAAATGTCGAAAAATGTTAACGAAAGTCGATATTGTTTAAAAGGTCGTAAAATGTTGATGAGGTTGAAAAATGTTAACCAATGCCAAAATTGTTGAGAAACTCGAAAAATGCTGAGTAAGTCGAAAAATGTTAACAAAATCAAAAAATGTTAAAAAAGTCGAAAAATGTTAATAAATGCAAAACATGTTGAGAAAGTTGCAAAATTTTAATTATGTCGAAAAATGTTAACGAATGTCAATATTGGTTAAAAAGTCGTAAAACGTTGAGAAACTGGGAAAATGCTTAGAGAGTCGAAAAATGTGAACAAAATCAAAAAATGTTAATAAAGTCGAAAAATTTTAACAAATGTAAAACATGTTGAGAAAGTAGCAAAATGTTAAAAATTTTAACGAATGTCAATAATGTCGAAAGATGCTAACGAATGTCAATATTGTTTAAAAAGTCGTAAAATGTTAACAATGCCAAAAATGTTGAGAAATTCGAAAAATGTCAAAAAATGTTAATAAAGTCGAAAAATGTTAACAAATATAAAGCATGTTGAGAAAGTTGTAAAGTGTTAATAATGTCGAAAAATTTACAGTATGTTGAAAAATTTTTTTTTAAAGTTAAAAAATATTGATAAAGTCGGCAAATGTTAACAAGCGCGAAAAATGTTAAGAAGTCGAAAATGCTAACAATATCGAAAATATTGAGAAAGGCGAAGAATGTTAACAGTTGGAAAGAATGTTGAGAAAGATGCAAATTGTTGTCAGATGTTAACATTTAAAATCTAAAATCTTAAGAAATCTTCTAAGCTATAGATGCGAAAAATTACCATGTAGAGCTGTTCCATAATTCACGCAACATTTGCATTTACCATCATTTGAATGGTTAAGTGTTACCAGCCAAAAAAAGAAAAAAATTTTGACAGCTGACAGTTAAAGGTTAGTAAAAATTTATTGAAAAAGGAGATTCAATATTACGTCAACGAAATTCAGTCACAGATATTAAAAATATGCCAGCTAAGCCGTGGCGGTCATCTGCCCGATGTGTTATTCCATACATTTCCTTATGTTATGTTTTTTTTTCATTCAATAAAACAAAAAAAAAAAAAAGAATTATAATTGAAAAAACTTTTGTTTTCTATTTAATACAAATCTTGCGTGAATTATGGGACACCCTTTGCATAAATTTCAGCACAACTATTGTTTTTCATGCCACCTTTGCAACAAGTTGCATTAAAATGGCAAATGCCAACAGCAACAATAAAATCACTAAAATGCTTTGGATGTCAACAATATGTGGCTCCACCTGTGTTTCGTTTTCAACAATAGGTACCCACTGCTGCCCTTCTCTATCTCTGTCTGTCTTTGCGGCAACTTCTTTTCATTCTCTTCTGCATCTTAACTAGTTTTGTTAAAATGGAAAATATTTTTCTACTTAAACTTTCAAATCAAAACTGAAAAGGCTTTTGTGTGGTTGGCATCCTTCGTTAGTCTAACAATTTTCAGAAAAACTTATGTTGTTAAGCATTTTTCCTTTTGATTTCTTTCTTCGAAAATATGTTTTTTTTTTTTTCGTTTGCATTTGCTCTTGTTATTTATTTTTATGATTAGAAATTTTCTCATCCTTAGCAATTCGTAAGTTTTTCGATTCAACAATTCATCCTTTCATCCTGCCATCAATTCATTCATAAGTTTTTGCCAATTTCAAGTTCATTTAGCGGTTGGAAAAACTTTTTATTTTTCAAGTGTCAAAGTATTTGCGCTGAAACTGTGCTGCCACTGCCATTGTTGCTGTTATTGCTGCCGCTGCCATTGCTGATGTTGCTGATTGTTAGGCCGTAGCAGGAGCAGCAGCAACAGCAGCAGCAGTAGTAAGAGTAGTAGTAACAACAATAACGCAGTAGGCATCGTAACAACATGGGAATTTTCATAAAACTTTGAAATTTGTTTTCAATGTAAAACTTAAAGCAGCAAAAAAAGACCAAAAAAAAAGAAGGAAATTCGGCATTTTTCCTGATTTGATTTATTGTGCGATTATTTATAATTTGTGTTTTATATGGGCTCAAGGTTCGATTTATTTCTCTTTATTCTTTTTTATCTCACTGGGGTTTTCGTATTCAGTATTTTAAATTTTTTTTAAATTTTTTTGGTTAAAGTTTTGTATTATTTCGGTCAGTATTTTAGCACGCAATTTACATACATTATGAATATTTTTTTTTTAATCAAAATCAGTTATCGAAATTTAATCCAAATCCCCTGTTTGAGTACTCCACAATTGAACAGAAAAAATCTTAGAAAAATTTGAATTGTATATTTTGTTAGGATTTTTCCTGACAAATCCAGTGGTACCACTTTTTGCGCTACGACATTATTTTCATTCATGAAAAACGAATTTTTGATTTTTATTATCAAAAAATATCTCGAAATCGGTCGTAAATATTTAGTAAACGACGGTTCCCAACGTCCAGACGGTTTTTTTTTGGAAATTTTTTTAACCCATTATAAATAAGTTTTTGAAAAAGGGGTCAAAAAGACCCTTAAAAACGGGATATAATGGGTTAAGATGTTCACATTACTTAATGTAGAATCAAGCATGGAACAATATTTTAGAATATCTTAACCCATTATAAACAAGATTTTGGAAAAATGGGTCGAAAAGACCCTTAAAAACGCGTTATAATCACTATCACTTTACGCCAAAAATGAACGTCTAATCAGAAAACTAATGATGCCATTCGATTCTACGGGAAAAAATACATGTCATGTTTCAGTTTTCGATCTACTACGAAGCTGAGAATTGATTTACTTCGGACTTATGAGCATGTATTTTTAAACCACGTTTTTCAACCTTCAAAAATATATCGACACCCCTTCCCGTCATCTCTCAGGTGGCGGCAATTTTCATGTCGATAGTTAAACTTTACAATTCTGCCGGTTGCGCAACGAATTTTAAACTTTCGTCCAAAACGCACCGGTCTAATGTACATGTGTTATTCTTATTCTGCGGCTCACCTTATTTTACATTTTTTTTTTATAGCAGTCTTTCATTTATTTTTGATCAAAGCTAAACATCTAAATTGTTTCTAGTATGACACTGAAAAGGTAATTCATACAAGAATTGAGCTTTAGTGTGAAAATTTGTCACCCTTTTGGCATGTCTCTCTTCCGAAATTCATGTATTCTCCTTTAACTCCTAGGAGGACCATAGGGCCAATTTGAAACATCTCTATTTGTTGCGATCTCTCTTGCCACGGCTTTCCCGATTCTTGGATTTCCTTTTTCAGCGACCTTTTCCAGTTGGTTTTTGGTCTACCATGTCCTCTACTGCCTTGTGGACTCCACTCAAGAGCCTGGCGACAAACTTCGCTGTGTGGTTTTCGGAGAGTGTGACCAATCCATCTCCATTTGCGCAGCTTGAGCACGTTTGTTATAGCCCTCTGATTCCATTTTTGATGTAGCTCGGCATTTGATATAGTGCGAGGCCACCAAACCTTTAGTATACGCCTTAAGCATTTGTTGACGAATACTTGCAGCTTGTTCGTTAGTTGCTCAGTAACAAGCCATGTTTCGCACCCATATAGCAAAACCGATTTCACATTCGATTCAAAAATGCGCACTTTCGTTTTAGTGGATATAACGGAAGAAGACCATATTTTGTTCAGTTGAGCAAACGCGCCTTTTGCTTTTGCTATTCTTGAGTTGATATCTTCTTTTGCTCCACCATCCATGGAGATAATGCTGCCTAAATACGTAAAGCTATCGACATTTTCGGTGTCATCGCTGCCAGCTTTAAACGTGATGTCATTTCTGTTTGCGTTCAGCTTCATGCTTTTAGTCTTGGATGCGTTGATTTGTAGGTCGGCCTTCTGCAATTCCAAGACAAGGTTTAATCTTGCCTTGTATATCTGAGTATTTGGACGATAGAAGGCAAATGTAGTCAGCGTAGTCGAGATTTTCTAGATGTTCGGTAAAGTTCCATTGAATACCCCTTTTGGCCTTATTAAGAGTTTTATCAAAAATATCGTCAAGAACGATAAAGAGGGATGGTGATAGTAAACACTCCTGCCGTACGCCTGATTTAGTGGTGAATGTCGGTAACATTCTACGATAGTCTACGAAGACAAGTTGAAGCGTAGCACACCACTCACATGATTGTTCGACAATTATTCAGAGGGTGTTGATTTCATCCACTCATAATCGGCTTGGCCGGAATCCTGTTTGTTGTTTTCGGATGGCCGAATCAAGTTTTTCGCTTAACCTGCTTAGAGGCAATTTTATCAGTTATTTTGGTGGCACTGAGAGCAAGGTAATGCCTCTGTATAAATGTATATACAGGTTTGTTGGTAAATGAAACATCTACCAATGGTTTTTTTTGTATGTTTGATATGTTGGTTTAATAGATGGTGCATCTATTAAACCTGCGACGAATTAATGAATATGATTAATTCCGTTGAGTTATTTTTGATTAACTGACTTTATTAAAATTAAATTTATCGTATATATAGCTTATAAGTTAACAATTATAATTAAAAACAACAACAATAAAGTTAAGGTAAAAATTGCTGACAACAGCAATAAAATAAAAGCAAAAATTAAAATATGAATTTTGCAGCGCATGTGGTAACATGAACCGGGTTTTAGTTACCGAACAAATTTCATGAGAACCAAATGCAAAATCAATTTCCATGCAAACAAAATTTGTCCATAGTAAGCAAATTTTTATGGGAAACAAATTTTCAGCAGTAAGCAAATACCAAATTTATTTCCATGAGAAATAAATTCTTGCAACTGTTGGTCACGTTGAGTGACACTATTTTGTACTAAGGTGACCATGCATGTTCAAGTGATCATATGTGACCATATGGATACTGAACATACTGCCCGCCTTGAATTAAAAAATTCAAATTATGTTTTCCTTTACCCGCTGTAAATTTATAGAATTTAAGAATCGCTGCAGAATTCATGTTGTTTACATCTATTCTTTTATAAGCATACACATCTTCAAGATAAAAGTTTATGTTTGTAATTTAAGCCTTTGCTGATCATGCACAAATTTCTTGAATTGAAAAATTTTAAATGTAAATCTCATTCTTATTGAAACACTCTTATGAGTAAGAACAGTCAAATCGTGTTGAATTAAAATTAAGATTAAATTGAATTTGAAACAATTGGATTTATCCTCCTATTTACTGAGTAAGTATCTGAAGTTATTGTCTTAAATTAGATTATTCTTCGCCTCTGTTGCAGGTACTTCAACACGCCGTATCTTGCAGTGATCGTCGTGGTAGTGGTGTAGGTTGCATAGGGACCAAAGATTTCAGTTGTTTAAATTTGTAAATGATTACAATTATTGTAAAAGTAAGCATACAAATACCAGCCATTGCAGTGTAGCTTATGATGAGGATGTGTCCATGTGTTGTTTCTGCTGCTTGGGGTAGAGCAGATCTATTGATGATTGCGAGTTGTTTCTGAATTGATTCCAATTCGGTGAAGTTAGGCAAAAATGCATTTATTTTCGTTGGAACCTTTTCGTATTGTTTTGTCCAATCTCTTGGCATCTCAATTGTAGGACTGAAGGCATGTAGTGAAGTGACAATTTTTTGATGGCCTTGTATAGTTACATGGTCATTTCTTATATTGCAATCTGAGCGCAATTGCAACAGGCCGCTATCTTTGAGCGTGATTTGATGGTCTTCATTCCCGCAGACAGCATTCAATCTTACAGTGTTTGTAGTTGCATAAACCCATTGATTCGGCCCATCTAGTTGGTACCATAAGATTGTTTCGTCCATTAGGTATAGTTTGCATCTAGGGTTGGCTTCGTTGTTTATTAGGTCTAATTCACATTTGCTGACTTCAGATGATTTGTGATATGTGGCTTGAATGTTGAAGCACAATAACTCGTTTTCGCTTGTTGGCAAACAAGAATCAATTTGTGGTTTTGATAATGGAATGAAGTTGTCATGATGTGGACTGATAGCGAGAAAATCTGTTGATAATTGCACTGATGATAAAGTACCGTTCACTGTTGCTGCTATGGGTACCAAATGTAAAAGTTGAAACTGTTGTGAATCTGTCAATGGTAATTCGATGCTGAAGACAATATGATTTTCGGCTACAACTCCATGGACCTCAATAAGTTTGTAGATTTCTAGAATATTGTTTTGATGAATAGGGAGTTGTAAGTGCGGTGGGAGATGCGCCTTCACCTTCATAATTTCACTTGACAATTGCTTTGGTGTAAGCAGTAGAGGATTTATTTTTCCATGGTGGCTGTCGATCAGTACGTCCATGATTGATGCGTGTGTTCGCTGCAAATTAGATACCATGATAAACATTTGAACGGATAGTGTGAGGATGAGAATTTTGTTGTTTGACACCTCTGTATCACGGCCATGAAGCAAGTCATCAATTTGTTTGTCGATTTCGTCGAATTTTCTTTGAATATCTAATTGACTTGCTTTAAAAATGTTAATGGTTGAATCGATTAATGAAGTTTGATTTTTTAGCAGCCGTTCAAGATGGTCATCATTTTTGTGCAGGGCTGCTATGGTTTCTGACATCTTTGTTGCGTAGTTTGAATCAAGGACTCCAAAAGGCGAATTGGCAACGTTACCAATTACGTCCATAGCACCTCTCCTTGATCTTTTGACTGAAAGGATGTTTATTTCTGCTTCCAGCCCTTCTTTGACATGATCAAAAAAATCAATCAAATATGTGCACATTGTTTCATTTGTTGTTTTGTCACATAGTTTTTGCAAGGTATGTGTTCCATCACTCAGGATGTCTAACTCATCTCGATACGGGCCGAGATCATAGTAGACGATCATCTTCCAGCTAGTTGTTACTAGCTTTACTGCACCCAGTTGCTCAAAATATATCCCTGGTTTTGCGCTGAACTGCGTTATGTTGATTGGATTGCACAAAACAAGTGGCAACAGTAACAAAGCAAATAAGCTAAGTCCTAGGCCAGGTTGAATACGCTGGAGTTTTCTGGGGATAGTTTCCTGACTTATTGGTACCGTCTTTTTTAAACGGTTTAACGGGATGCTCACGATTAAGGAAACTGGTGAATCTGGTTGTTTATTGTTCTTCTCGACAACATCATCACGCGAGTTGTCTGCTGCATTATCTTCTGGAAAAAGTGGAGCTAATTTGTGTATGGGTCGCTGTCGTATTCCATCCATAGTTTTGACGTCACACACTCGAACTGCTCCATCATCTCCCTTATAGACCTTGATGATTCTACCAAGCGGCCATTGTAGAACCAGACGACTATCATCTTTTATAATGACCATAGTGTCGGGCTTAATCAAAGTTATTGGCCCTTTCCATTTGTGCCGTTGTTGAAGTTCACTCAAGTATTCAGTAGACCAGCGTTGCCAAAAACTGTGTTTGAGACTTGAGACTTCTTGCCATCGCGCTGACAGTTTGGCCGTTGATGGCCTTGAACAAGCATCCACATTTGAAGTTAGTGGCTCCCCTATTAAAAAGTGACCAGGAGTGAGTGCTGATAAATCATTCGGATTTGATGACATTGGAGTGATTGGTCTTGAATTAAGCATCGCTTCGATTTCAATTACCACAGTGTTCAACTCTTCAAATGTCATTGATGCTTCGGACAGTCTTGGCACTAATAGTTTTTTGGCGGACTTCACCGCTGCTTCCCACAGTCCTCCAAAATGTGGTGAACGTGGTGGAATGAACCGAAAGTCGATTCCTTTTTCACTGCATGCTCTGATGATTGAATTTGATGCAGAATCTGAATATATTGAGCTTGTTAGCTCCTCCAGTTGATTTTTTGCTCCAACAAAATTTGTAGCATTATCGCAGAATATTGTTTTGCAATGTCCTCTGCGTGAAATGAACCTTTTCAAGGCTCCAATGAAGGCATCTGTAGTTAGATCTGTTACTAATTCCAAATGAACTGCTTTTGTTGCGAAGCAGCAGAATACTGCTATGTAAGACTTTTGTGGTGGTTTTCCTCGTGTCTTAAAATGTACTTTAAGTGGCCCGCAATAATCTATGCCACAATGAATGAATGGTCGTGCTGGTTCCACTCGTAACGTTGGTAGGCTGCCCATAATCTGCTTGTATAAGATTGGCCTTGATCGGGTGCATCTCACACAATGTTGAACAACAGATCTTGCTAAGTTTTTACCATTAAGCGGCCAAAACCTTTGTTTTAGTTGTGCTAGCAATGCTAGGGGACCACAATGATAGTTTTCTTTGTGAATTTTTTCTGCTAACAACCTTGCGATTGAATTATTGGCTGGTAGGATCATTTGATGTTTTGTATCATATTCCTGAGTAGATAAACATAATCTTCCTCCCACTCGAATTATTCCTTCTTCATCTAAGAATGGGGTTAATGAAGCTAAATTATTTGATTTGGGTACAAATTTATCCTTAATTATGATTTTTATTAACTCCCGAAAATTTGACGACTGGATTTGGCATATAATGATCTTGAGAGCTGCGTCTAATTCCATGGGAGAGAGCTGAATGTGTTCTGATCTCGAGCGTTTTGGTCGCTTTGAATTTTTTATAAATCGTAGAACATATCCTACCACTCGTTGTATATGTGAAAATGAATTTTTTGAAGGTATTGCATATATCCATGGTTGCCTTTCACTTGATTGTTGCGTTATTAGAGTGACAACTGAATTGTTGTCTTCGATGGTTAATTCCCTTTTAAAGGGAGCTGGCCACAGTGACTTGTGTTGGTATAAAAACATTGGGCCATATAACCATATGTTGCAGTATGAAAATTCTCGTGGTTTGAGTCCTCTTGATAGAACATCCGCGGGATTTTGTTTTGATGGTACATGCCGCCATTGATCAGCCATGCTTAAGCGAAGAATTTTAACGATGCGATGAGCAACATAAATTGGCAGCTTGCCAGGGTGATTGTGTATCCAGGACAGTACAATTTGAGAATCAGTCCAAAAGTATGATGCTTTATTCTGATAACCTAGGTCAAGCTTCACCCTTGCCATGAGTTCTGCTGCTAAAAGGGCTGCACATAGCTCCAGGCGTGGTATTGTTTGGAGTTTGATTGGGGCTACTCTTGATTTGGAGCAAAGAAGATTCAATTTGATTGTTTTATCCTTTAGTGTAGTTTTGATGTATACAGCTGCTCCATAAGCTCTTTCTGAAGCGTCAGAAAATGCATGTAGTTCTACGTTTTCGAAACCTTGACTTCCAAATACATGTCTTGAGACCTTAACATTGTCTAAAGTTGTTAAGTCCATTCTATAGGATGTCCATTGCCTTTGAATTTCTGCTGGTAGCTCTTCATCCCAGTCGAGTTTTAATTGCCATACATTCTGTAACTGCATTTTTCCTCTTACTAGAACTGGACCGATAAGCCCAAGTGGATCGTATATGTGTGCTAAATCAGAACTCATCGTTCGTTTTGTTATTTTGGCCTTAAAGCAGAACATATCAGACTTTGGTAGCCATAATAAACCCAAAGTCTTGGTAGATTGATTACTTTGAGAGTTAAAGTGGAGATCAACCTCTTTATCTTCTGGTGCGATTCCACGTAAAAGTCTGTGGTCATTCGCACACCATTTTTTGAGCTTCATTCCTGCTCCGTTGAGCATAGTTATCAATTGCTGTTGAATTTCGAATGCCTCATGTATTGTGTCTGCTCCAATCAGCCCATCATCCACATAAAAATCATTTTTTAGAGACTTGGCTCCATAGGGAAATTGGCCTTGGTGCTCCTCTGCTAGACGATTCAAGCAGCGCGTTGCTAGGTAAGGAGCTGACCTGGTACCGTATGTAACGGTGTTTAGCTGATAAATTTTGATGGGCTCTGTAGGATTCTCTCGCCACATAATAAGTTGTAAGTTACGATCCTCTTTATTGACCCATATTTGTCGGTACATTTTTTCTACATCAGTTTTAATAACGTACTGGTGTATTCTGAACCGAAGCAAGATTGAAAAAAGCTCACTTTGAACTGTTCGACCATTGAACATTATGTCATTCAATGAAGGCCCGGTTGGCTTATGTGCTGATGCATCAAACACAACTCGCAATTTTGTGGTCGAGCTGTCTGGGCGAAGTACACAATGATGTGGTATGAAATAATATGGTGATCGGAAGTCAAAAGAGTTGATTTGTGTCATATGCCCTAGTGATTCATATTCTCTCATGAAGGATATATATTGATCCTTTAGTGATTGATTTCTTATGAGGCGTTTCTCAATGCTTTTAAATCGTTCGTGTGCCATTCCTTTTGAATCTGCTAATGCTGATGCATGTTCCTTAAGTGGTAGCTTAACCACAAACCTACCATCATGATCTCGATAAGTGTGTTGAAGGAAATGGGACTCGCAACGTAGTTCGTCTTCTGTGACCGGAATGCTTGAGTCTGGTATTTCTTCCGTCTCCCAAAACTTTGAAATGGCTTCTTCAAGCTCCTTTGTGGTGCAAACGCCACATGTTGCGTTGTTTGAATAGACAGGTTCTGTGCTGCCAGCTACTATCCATCCAAGAACTGAGTTTTGAAGGGTTGGATGATTTCCTGCCAATTTTATTTGTCCATCTGTCACCAGGTCAAAGAAGATTTCAGCTCCTAATAAGCAATCAATTCTACCTGGCTTGTTAAAATTAGGATCGGCGAGATTAATGTGTTGTGGAATGCCCCAGCTGTCAATATTTAACTGATGCACTGGCTGATCAGACACAATTTTTGGTATGATGTGTGCTTCTATTTCAGCAGTGAATTCGTTTAAACTTGATTTAATAGAAACCGTTGTTTGATGCCGCATTTTTGTTTCATTAGCTCCAACTCCTTCCACACTCATAGACATCGGTCTAGGCTTGGCGCCCAATTTTTTGAGTAGGCGATCTGTTATCAGGTTGATTTGAGAGCCTGAGTCCAGTATAGCGCGACACTCGACATAATGGCCGCTGGCTGCGGCAATCTGGATTCGAGCTGTTCCCAGTAAAACGTAACTCGAATCTCTTTTCTTGTTGTTTGTCAGAAGACTGACTTTATTTGCTGATTGCTCTTGATTAATTTGTGTTGAAACTGCCTGTTCTTGCTTTTTGGTTGTAGCTGCAGTTATTTGTTGCGGAACTGCCTTGGTTTTCTGATAAGAGGCCTTCTTCTGATTATGCTGGTTGCTGATCCATTGATTATGCAGCAACGTGTTATGATTTTTGGAACATTTAGTACAAGATCCTGACTTGCACTCATCTGCTCGATGCCCGGCTCGCAAACAATTGACGCATCGATTGAATTCTTTAACCCATTTCCACCTTTGGTTCAAATCAGCGTTTGCAAACATTTTGCAAGCGTAGAAGTTATGACTTTCTTTTTTGCATATCGGACAATTGTAATTGTTTTGGTTTATCGTTGTCACTGAGGCACACGTTTTTGTTGCTGAAACTTCCTTAATCCGTTGTGCTTCAAAGGATTGGAACCTACGCTCCAGGAATTGTAGCACCTCATTAATGTTGAGTAGCCGTCTATTATCATTTAAATTCTGCTCAAAAGCTCTTTGTGTTGGTGGATCCATTTTGCGTAGCACTACGTGAACTAGTATCGCATCCCAATGTTCGACCGGAATCCCTTGCGCCTTCAGGCCATGGATGCATTCTTGAGTAATATCGTGCAATGATTTCATTGCAGCTGGCGACTCGACCTTAATTGATGATTGCGTTAGCAACTTTTCCAGCAAAGTTGTCACCAACAAACGTTTATTATCGTAACGACTGGTAAGAATTGTCCAAGCCGCTAAATAATTACTTCCTACTACTGTAAGATGTTTTATGAGATTTTTTGGTTCACCTATTAAGGCTTGTGCTAGATAATGCATCTTTCTTGTATCACTGATGCGTGCATTATGGACCATTTCTGTGTATATGTCCTTAAACGCTACCCACTGCAAGTAATTTCCATTGAACGTAGGAATGGAAATTTTTGGTAACGGCACGACACTTTCTGGTTGATGAGCTGCTGCTGTGTCGAGAACTGATTGTTCAATATTCGCCATAGAAACATGTTGTCGGAGTTCGATGATCGCTGCCTCTACCCTTGCTTCCATTTCATAATACACCTCTGGCGTGTATTCCTGAATGTGGTCATCAATTGTGGAATCCCACAATGCAGCGTTGTTTCTGGCCAAATCTGTCATATGCTTTTCCAGAATGGCCAGCTTGATTGGATAATATGTTGATGGATGGGTCATCAATTTCTGTGCTGTTATTTCTTCTATGTTTCTATTGAGCGCCTTCAAAAGTGATTTCTGGTTGCGAAGTATTTTTAGTGTTTGTTCGCTCAATTTTGAAGTTTCGTTTGATTTTTCATCCATCCCAGCTGCTGCAGCGCCGTCGCTTGTCTGCCCAGTTTGATTCCCATCTTCCATCGAGATTCGCTTTTGAATTCCCTTTTCGAAGATTTTTGTGTATTTTCCGACTGTTTTAAATACCTCTTCAAATGTTGCTTCCTCAAGGTACTGATCTTTTTCATGGATATCTTCTTCAGAGGCCACAATTGCTTTATGATTGCGGTGAAATTCTTCTGCCAGCACATGTAGTCTTCTTAGCCGCTCTGTATAGTAATCTGGTGTTTTCCGCTCGTCCGAATCCTTTTTAAAGTTGGTGATAAGCTGGTCAATCTTTTTCTTCAGCTCCAACTGTCTGCTTAGTAGGGTTTCCATTGTTCACTCGTTGCAATATTTTTATTGTAAATGTGTTTTCGAATTTTATTCGCGACGAACTTTAGCGAAATCACTCACGATATGTACGTTTTTTAAGAACTTTCGCGTTTAAATGTTTGTGTTTTTGTTGCGAAGACGCGTGATCCTTTCAGGTGTAACACCAGCAAGGAAAGCTTCGGGGTCACCAAATGTATAAATGTATATACAGGTTTGTTGGTAAATGAAACATCTACCAATGGTTTTTTTTGTATGTTTGATATGTTGGTTTAATAGATGGTGCATCTATTAAACCTGCGACGAATTAATGAATATGATTAATTCCGTTGAGTTATTTTTGATTAACTGACTTTATTAAAATTAAATTTATCGTATATATAGCTTATAAGTTAACAATTATAATTAAAAACAACAACAATAAAGTTAAGGTAAAAATTGCTGACAACAGCAATAAAATAAAAGCAAAAATTAAAATATGAATTTTGCAGCGCATGTGGTAACATGAACCGGGTTTTAGTTACCGAACAAATTTCATGAGAACCAAATGCAAAATCAATTTCCATGCAAACAAAATTTGTCCATAGTAAGCAAATTTTTATGGGAAACAAATTTTCAGCAGTAAGCAAATACCAAATTTATTTCCATGAGAAATAAATTCTTGCAACTGTTGGTCACGTTGAGTGACACTATTTTGTACTAAGGTGACCATGCATGTTCAAGTGATCATATGTGACCATATGGATACTGAACAGCCTCTATAGTTTCGGCACTCGCTTAGGTCACCTTTTTTCGGCAGTTTGACTAACATGCCGTGTAGCCAATCTTCTGGCAAACGCTCTTCGCTCCAGATTTTGGTGAGCAGAGTATGAAGAATTTTAGCTGATGTTATGGGGCATGCCTTTAGCAGTTCAGCTGTTATTTGGTCTATACCAGCGGCCTTGTTGTTTTCCATGCCTTCGATAGCCTTCACTATTTCATCGGTTGTAGGAGGCGGTTTTTGTATTCGTCTACTACTGCGATTCACTGCGGCTATTGTAGTTGGTGATTCTGGTTGCGGGGATGTGGTAGACATGGGATTTAGTATATCACAAAAATACTCTTTCCATCTCTTTAGTTGGTTGTCCTGGGATGTTAAGAGATTTCCATTTTTGCCTATGATAGGGCGACTCTGTTGGTGTTTTCTGCCAGATAATCTGCGGGTGATATCGTAAAGCTGCCTGAGATTTTGAGCATTTGCAGCACTTTTAGCTTCGCTCGCAAGGTCGTTATACATTCTTCTTTTATATTGTCTGCACGATCGCTTGACTTTTTTATAGAGAGAGTTAAAGATCTTTTCGGAGTCGTTCTGCTCTGGTTTTAGCGTCGTCTTTCAGTGATGATGTTCAGTCCATGATGTTTCAATACCTCCACCACAATCGAACGGAACTGTTTTAGGTTCTTGTACGAAAGATCTGCGTAACTCGTCGTTCTTAAGCTTAAGCACGTCGAATTTTTTTGCTACAGATTGTTCGCTGGGACGTTTATTAGCGGCACGTTTTAGTCGAATGACCGCGACGAGAAGATGGTGGTCGGAGCCTGTGTCAGCGGCCCTCTTTACTCGTACGTTCAGAACACTCCCTTCCATTTTCTGCAGAAGTTCAACATGGGTGCTGAGGTTTGGTCGTACAGCAAAATTTTATTTTTTTTTGCTGACAAAAAATATCTTCTATGATTTTTAATTTTTGAGTGGGGTTCTTTACTGTTAAGGGACATCAAAAATTTTTCTATAAATCATTTGCCTACGGACTGAATTGTAATAAAGTCCTATAAGGGATTGACACAAAAGCCTGCAGTGATTTAAGTGATCAGTTCCGAATCCTCTATAAGTCTAGCCTTATCGAAATATCTAATTGAAATTTAATTTTTTTAAGAAAGTTAAACACAATTTTTTTATTTGTAATTTTAACAAGAAATTAACATATGGAAAGTACAATGAATCATTGCTTAACGTGCTTTTTTTCTATTTTGGCTCTTAGGAATTTTTACAACCTTTCTCCTTGTTTGGTTTTAGCCTCAAATGAAACAACGGAGAAATTTCTGCGAATTTCGAGAGGGCTAAATCAAATCTTGCTGATTCCTTTTCCAGTTAGCTTAGCATCTTAGGCTATAGCAAACTTCCACTATGTAGTACATACTAAGCTATCTTTAGAAGTTTGACCTGAAAAAGGTCAACAGTTTTCTTACAGCTATACATTTTAACAAAATAAAACCATAAACAAATGTCAGCCAGTGTCCTTGAAATGAAATATCAGTCATTTAATAGTGCTGTTAACAAAATGCCATTAGAGAACCAATGTACAAAAGTAACTACTGTGAAAAATGCGTACACCATCGACCGAAAAAATGCAAAATTGTGATGCCATAAAACAAAACACATTTTAAATTTTGTAATTTAAATGCAAATTGACAATACAATGACGGAGCATTGCAATTAACGGCAGCCGCAAGGTTCAAGCCCGCGCAATGGCGGTGGGTGGGGGAGTTCGTTCCACAGCTTAAGTAACTGCTTCAACAAAATGCGCAACACAATGTCAAACATTTATAAATTACTTGCACTGGCAAAGACGAGGACGACCACAGCTATTAAATGGAAATGAGTAATAAGTGAAATGTCAACTGACACGCGGAACTTGACACGCGACCTCGAAGAACACTGCGCAGAATGTAGACCACCGTTGAAAATCTGAGTTCATTATGGGGTACTGTGCCAACGCAAAAGCCAATCAAGTGAACACATGTATAATCAGAGGCCGCCGCCGCCGAACAAAAACATATCATCAAATGTGCAGTGGACCTAAAAGTTTTGGAAAACCTTCATGGGAACAGGGCGGGGGATGAGCGCACGCCTTGTTGCCATGAATGGTTAATCATGCTAATTAAAGGCAACTTCATTGTGAGGTTGTTGAAGTGGCCAAGACAAGGTAAAAATTATGTTTCTAATTTATTTACGTTCCACAAGTAAGTGCTCACTAGACGACCACAAGAACATCATTTGGCGGAAGGAAAAGGTGCGGTATTAAAGTATTGGAGAATTATTTAGAGCATCCCATGCATTAAAACAGCTGCTGCAAAGATGCTTTGAAGTACACATTTATAATCCACACAATGGATAAAAAATTTAATTTCAAAGAGTGTGTGTATTGTGGAACGTCAATTTTCAACTTCTCTCGGGATATACATTTTCCATACGAATCCAACTTTTATCTGTTTCATTTTCCATAATGTACACAGCATGAGTAGTCTCAGTTCTCAAGCATGCGCCTGCAATTATATTCTACAAATTTTGCTTTGAAAATTTTTATTGTAGCACGTGGAAAGTTTGAAGTATTTGCGTATTTGCCTGTGAGCAAAATTTCCAGACAGCCCGTCGTACTTCCAAAATTTCTCAATTTTCAGCGCATTGTCTCGTCTGGCTGACTAATCGATAAATTAAAACTCTTTCGGAGGAGCTTTTAAGTGTGTTGTGTGGATTGTATTTGTTTCCCGTGACTTGTACGATATTTGCCTGCAAAAAATGGGACAATGGAGCAGCCTTTTTAGTTGGTGGTTGACCTGAAGCTCTTGCACGGTCAGATGTTATGCACTTAAAGGTTGCTGCTTTTTAGTTGAGTAGTAAGGGATTTCGATTTATGTAGATAGATAGATGGTTTAAGGACATGCTTGATGGATTATTGGCATGCATTTACTATAGATATTGAATTTAAACAAGCGCCTGAAAGTATGCAGCAAAAATAGCTTAAGCTGCAGCCACTTCAATGTAGTGCAATGCAATGCATATTTGAGTGCATAATTTTAGGATTGCATTGGATTTACTTTTTATTGCATATTTTCAGGCTTAAATTGTAATTTTTAACATTTGCAACATATACACACGAGTATATTTCAATTTATTTTTTTCTAATTATTTATACACCACATAAATACAAACAATACAGGTGCATGTGTTTGTGTGTGCCAAAATATATTCTCAGTCATAAATCAAGTCAACAAGATTGATTTCTTTGGTCGCGTTTCTTGATTCTTTCGGTTTGTTTTTTGTTTTTACTTTTTCGCAGATAAATCAGTGGAGGCACGGGTAGAGGTACAGTAGGTGTTTCTCTGATTGGGTGTTGCCAATCTACACGCACAGCGCAATATGTCTTTGGCATGTGGTGTATATGTAGTATGGTGTACCTTTGAAGCCACGCAATATATTATTTGTGCGTTGTTATAGACTCTTATTATAATCAGTCATTCAATCATTCATTCATTCAATTTAGGTACACGAGTACAAATGCTTTGGAACATGCATATTCGAGCATTTATACCTATCGCTAGCATGCAACGTTTTCGAGTTTAGGTCAATGACATGGCATGGCATTCTTGGCAAGTAGTCATCGTAATCGTATTGCTGCAATATGTTGAATTTTTATAGCACGATATTGATTTTATCTTATAATTTTACCACAATGCGATTTTATTTTATGTTTTTATCGATAAAGTTATATGGTTTTTCAATAGTTGTAATGATATTTATGGTAATGGAAAAGTATGTTGATTTGATTACGCCAACAAAACAATACCATGTACGATAAAGTGTTTTAGAAAGCACGCTAAGGTCGTATTCGTTGCTTCAGGTTTTCGTTTTCCTAAGGGATATACTACTTACATCTAAAATGTATTATTTCCATTTAATGCGATTTTTTGCAATGACTTGTGTATCTCAGCTTGCGCGACACTGGCGAGCAAAACTGAGTGCATGCTTCAAACTACTCCATTAACATGCCCATAAAAACGCTAGCAATTGCTTTGAATTTTTCAGAGGAAAAGCTGAATTCAATGGAAAAGCAAAATTCTTAAAACTGCAAAATAATATGATTACTATTAAGCTGATCATATTATGGGATGTTATTTTTATGATTCAAATGGATAACATTCAAAAGGAGAAAGACCTCTTTGACATTCTGGAATAAAACTTTTTAAATCGTTAAGATGGGAACGCCTCACTGCAGAATAACCCATCTCCATCCTGCTGAAAATCTTAAGCAACCCAATACAATAATAACCAAATGGTCTTTTTAACAATGTTATTTGATACTAAAATATTCTACGCAATCTATTAGCTCCAACAAAGTGTAAAAATCTGGGTCACTACCAAAAATAAGGTCGACGACGCACTACAAACCCTTAAGGTAGTTTTGTCCAGTTCTGGCTAAGATTCATGCTAAATGGACATATATCCAGACGAATTATTGATATATAGGCTAGAAATATTCCAATCTACCTCAAACTTGTAAAAATTCAACGTCGTCCTGACCGAAGTGATTTTTTTTTATATTAATAGTTTCTACAACATTTTAATGACTAAAGTGATTGGTGTTATTTTAGTGATTTCAGCCGCATTTTGTTGACATTAAGGCGACTTTTGTTATTTTAATGATTTCAGCAACATTTTGTTGATTTTAAGGCAACTACTGTAATTTTAATGTTTTGTTTTTGTAAGTGATTTCAGCATCTTAATAGTTTCAGCAACATTTTGTTGACATTAAGGCGATTTTTGTTATTTTAATGGTTTTAGCAATATTGGGTTGGCCTTAAGGCTTGAGGTTTCAGCAACATTTTGTTGATTTTAAGACAATTTCTGTTATTTTAAAGATTTCAGCAACATTTTGTTGATCTAAAGGTGAATTTAGTTATTTGGATGCTTTCAGCAACACTTTATTGATGTCAAGGCGATTTATGTTATTTTAATGTTTTCGGCAACATATTGTTTATTTAAAGAGATATTTGTTATTTTAATGGTTTCAGCAATATTTTGTTGACATTAAGGCAATTTTTGTTATTTTAATGTTTTATCAACATTCTGTTGACTTTGAGGCGATTTTTGGAATATCAATGTTTCAGCAACATTTTGTTGGTTAGTGCGACTATTGTTATTTTAATAGTTTGAGCAAAATTTTGTTGATTTTAAGAAAATTTTTGATATTTTAATGATTTCAGCAACATTTTGTTGATCTAAAGGTGAATTTAGTTATTTGGATGATTTCAGGAACAATTAATTGACGTTAAGGCGATTTTTGTTATTTAAATGGTTTCCGAAACATATTGTTTATTTAAAGAGATATTTGTTATTTTAATAGTTTCAGCAAAATTTTGTTGACACTAAGGCGATTTTTGTTATTTTAATAGTTTCAGCACAATTTTGTTGATTTTAAGACAATTTTTGTCATTTTAGTGATTTCAGCAACATTTTGTTGACGTTAAGGCAATTTTTGTTATCTTAATGGTTTCAGCAGCATTTTGTTTATTTAAAGAGATATTTGTTATTTTAATAGTCTTAGAAAAATTATGTTGATTTTAAGGCAATTTTTGTTATATTACTGATATCAGCAACATTTTGGCGTTTAAAAGTCGAATTATTTTATTTTGATGGTTTCAGCAACAATTTATTGACTTAAAGGCGATTTCTGTTATTTTAACGTTCCAGCTACATTTTGTTGACTTAAAAGAAAATTTTTTTATTCAATAATGTCAGCAACATTTTTTAATTTAAAGAATATTGCTTGAGTATGAAGCGCCTTCGAAATTTGTGTCTTGATGACAACTGCTACGCCTGCGAATCTTTCCTAGGTTGACTAAGCACGCTACCGATAGATCGCGAAGCTGAGCTACTTTTCGTTTTAAGAATTGATACAATTTATTACACCCTAAAGTTAAACAATTAAATGTGCCAAATTGACGGAATGGTTACAATGAATAATCCAATGGCGCGTAAAAAATTTCCTTTAATACAGGACCAGACTGTACAGAAAAAAAACTGCAGAACTGCCAACTTTTGCACGAAAAAAAAAATATCCGATTCGATATTTGACAATTGATTTGAATGGGCGCATTCACGATTGACTTGATAGGCCGCATTCACAACTGATTTCCATCGGGACTGTCCAGACAATCCAGACAATCAAAAAATGTTGACCTGAACAAATATCTTCTTGTTTTTAAGGTTTTGCAGTATTTTGTTCGTAATTTTTTTAATTTTAAAGTTTCAGCAACATTTTAGATTATCAGGAATATATACGTACTTTGTAATACATTTCCCAAAAACTTTTGTTTTGTATCACATACATAATATTTCAAAGACTTATGCTGCTGAAACAATACCTAACGCACTAATTGCTAACATATGCTAAATGCAACATTTCATGCGAGATTTAACTGCACTCGCGTACTTTTCTTTTTGCACGAGCAATTTATTGTTAACAGCAATAAAATTAAGTCGGTCCTTAGCAAATTACACTAAAAGCGCATTAGTGCATCCGTAAGTGGAAGCCAAGTGGCAAGCGTAAAGAACCCTCACTTCTGTTCAATTTACTGCTGCGCACTATCCCACTGTTACAGAGTTACAGTGTTGCAGTAGAAACAGCTGTTGCTGCTACGTACAATAAAAATAGCGACAGCATCAACAACATCAACAACAACAACAACTATCCGACGACAGATAAGTAATCAGTTAAAAGCTCAACTCGGTTGTTCCCCTAGTTAAAATTACAGCCAGCACTCGACGAAAAAACTTTCCCCGCAGCCTCTTCCTGCTGTTGCAGCATCAGCAGCAGCAGCAACAGCACCATTCATGATGCAACTTTTAGTGACGCTAATCTACGGGAAATAATTCAAAAGAAAACGATTTAAACGATGTATGGGCCCAAGAGAGGTATAGAAATAGAAAGTACATAGAGTGCAAGGATACATTAAGTAAGGGATGCGTATGTGTTCGCTTAACCCGGAAGTTTTCTGGTCTATTTTAGTGTAAAATATTGTTGTTTTATTTGATATAAGCCGAACAACAACATGCGCATTAAGCACAAAATTCTACAAGGCAGTACATACACTATACTTTAAAAAATTCCTTTTTGAACTGACTTTTTGTGGGAGATAAAAAAATTGTATGATAGTGTTTTATCTTTAAAAGTTAAAAAAAAAGAATTCCTTTACTTTTATAATGAAAAAAAGTTTTGGAAATTGCTTAAGCTGAGAATAATTAAAAACTGATTGTACTACATTCTTGGGCTTACCCGAAAACTAAATTTAGTTTTAAGGGAAGATGGGGTGGATTCGCACATGGGGCACATTCGTACTATAGATAAGACGAGTGTATCTTTGAGTAATCGATTCAGATTTGGGTTGACATCTCCGATTTTTATGAAAATTGGTGAAAAGTTAATATTTGATATACCTGTGTAAAATGATATAACTGTGTAAAATGATTTTTCGAAAATCCAAAAAAATCCAAGATGGCGGTCATATGATCCGGTCCGATCCAAATTTTACAATAGATACTCACATGTTTGAAAATTCTTAGCTCTTCTGATTTTCATCCGATTTTATTGAAATTTTTAGGGTTAGTGCAGATAGATATGAACTTTTGAAAAAAAAAAAATTACACTGGAAAAAAAAATGTATTAATTTATTAATTCACCAAGCCTTAAAATCGTGGTATCCTTTACGGTTATTTTTTTTGTCGGTTGCCCCTAGTAAAATTTTTTTAGAATATTTTTGGAGAATTTTTTAACCCATTGTAAACAAGTTTTTGGAAAAAGGGGTCAAAAAGACTCTTAAAAACGTGATATAATGGGTTAAGGTATTCACATAACTTAATGTGAAATCAAGCATGAAACAATTTTACCAGGGGCCACCGACAAAAAAAATACCGTCCGGACGGTGGCAACTCTATATGATGCGCATGTGCAGCAACGACTCATGGAAACACAATATTTAACAACTTCAAAAATTCATAACTTGACAACCGTAAAAGATACCACAATTTTGAAGCTTGATAAATAATTACAATAAAAATTACTCTTAAAAAAATATTTAAAAAAAAGGGTGCACCAAGCCCCAAATTGGCTTTAAAAAAGCAAAATAGTTTTTTTTTCCACTTAAGGCTGTGATCATCTCACTTTTTTCGAAATGTTCTTAGTGCTTAGCATGGAGACCTCTCATTATTAGTTTTGCGAAAAAAAAATTTTTCCAAGTTATGGGCATGGAACTTCAGAGTGTCCAAGTGCTGTTTTTGCGAAAAATCAATGCAATTTTTTTTCTAAGTCCCGCCATTTTGTCAAAAATAAAAAAAAAGCTATACCAAAAAAACCAATATTTCTTATATGAATCATAAAAATAAGTATTGACGAAATAACGGCCATGTTTTGAAAAATCTTAAAAATCAATTTTCCAAAAATTTTTTTTTTTTACTTAAGTGTTTTGAAAAACGAATGTTCATCATAACCTTTCAGAAGATTTCCTTAAAAAAACTTTTAAGAAAAAAAAAAAAATTTTTGGTTTTGGAAAATTGATTTTTAAGATTTATCAAAACATGGCCGTCATTTCGTCAATACTTACTTTTATGATTCATATAGGAAATAATGGTTTTTTTGGTATAGCTTCTATTCGCAAAACTAATAATGAGAGGTCTCCATGCTAAGCACTTAGAACGTCTCTGTGAATTTTTATAAAAATCAGAGAACCCAGATGCAAATTTCGAAAAAAGTGAGATGATCGCAGCCTTAAATAATTTTTTTTCCAGTGCAATTTTTTTTTAAAAAGTTCATATCTATCTGCACTAACCCTAAAAATTTCAATAAATTGGATGAAAATCCGAAGAGCTATGAATTTTCAAACATGTGAGCATCTAAAAGTTGGATCGGACTTCATATGGCCGCCATCTTGGATTTTTTCGGAATTTCGAAAATATTTATTTCATAAAAAATCAGTAGTATAGGTTTTTCACTCCAAATCAAACCTTTCCCACACCAAATTGATCTTTTTTCAAATCAAACTAACTCCTTTTTTACATATCCATTAAAACTTTTTCCAATCAATTTAACGCTTTCTCAAACAATTTAACTTTTTTCAAAATTAAAATAAACTTTGTAAAAAATAATCTTAAAACTATATAGCTCTGGACCTACAGCAGCAATCGTTCTGATACTTGACATATAGATTAATACTGTGTCTACCATGTACTTTCTTAAATGTGGAGGGGAGTGAAAAGGGGGCGTAATACCCATTACACTAGGTTACACAAGTAACATTTTTAATAGCATCTTAGCACATTGTTCTTGGTTTTTATGGGTGTTTTTCACCCCTTTTTTCTCAAAAACTTGGCTATATGTAATGGTTTAAAGTGTTGTAAAAAATATTCCAAAAAAAAATTTCACAAGGGGATAAAAAAGACAAGAAATGTTTAAAACATAAGAATAATGCGTAAAATATATAATACAAATATAATATTTATTTATAACATTTTTATCAGCACGAGGGACATACATATATACCACGTGTTTTGAAAGTGGGTGCTACGCCCCCTTTACAATCCCCTATACATTTTGGCACTTGTTGGGTAGACACATTATTAATCTACATATATACCAAGTTTCAGAACGATAGCTACTGTAGTCGCAGAGATATATGATTTTAAGCATGTTTTTTGCAAATTTAAATTTGATTTGGAAAAAGGTTATTTGATTTGGAAAAGGTTTAAATTATTTGGAAAAAGTTTAAACTGATTTGGAAAAATGGGGGTTAATTTGATTTGGAAAAGGTTTATTTTGATTTGAAAAAAAAATTTTATTTGAATTGAAAAAGATTAATTTGGTGTGAAAAAGTTTTAACTTGAAATGGAAAACCTGTAGGTAGTATCAGCATCCGATCTTTTACCTGGAACAACTAAATGTTAATCATACGTCATGTTATACAGTGCAGTAAAAATGTAGCTTAATTGATTGTGTGTTCACATTTTCATTTTGCTTGCGAGAAAAACATTCACTAATGATGTTAATGCAGATGAATTTTAGTAATTCCCTTACAATGTCATTTATGTTTTAAGTCTAAATTCCTGAAATTGAAAACTTTTTTTCTACACTGCAAAAATTAAAAAATATTTCAAGGTTTTAACGACAACCCCGTTCGTTGCCAGCTGAGTAAAAAGTTAAATTCCACAAAATAGCAGCAGGTTGTGTGGTTTACGTTCAGGCCATTAACCCATTGTTACTGCAATGGCAACAGCAGTTGGTTGATGCGGCGGCGCTGCTGCTGCTGCAACGCAGCTGATTACTGGCTTAATCTGTGAAAACAAATAATAAGAAACAGAGAAAAAAGAAAAAGGAAAAATACGAAATCCGCAAGCCAACACCAACAGATGGGGAGCAAAAGAAATAAAAATAAAGAAAAAGTTTTTATTTTGCACTCTTTGCTGCAGTTGTTGCATTTTTGTTTTTGTTGTTTTTGATGCATTTTGCGTTCGTCGCTTTCTTTATTTTTATTATTTGGCTTAAATTGTGCCACGAACAACAAACTTCATCTATCCGCATTAACACACCGGCACCGTTGCCACCAACCATAACCACATATCCTTGCACCAACGGTTAAATTGTGTTTCTTCCATGTGTTTGTGTGTATACAGCACACGGTGTTGACTACTGATGCTTGCAAGGTAAACGCGCGATGGCGATAAAGAAATTGGGTACTAAAAGTAGCGGCAACACCTGCAAAATGACGGAACTCTACCGAGCAGCGAGTGCATTGGCCATACAAAAAGCGCAATGCCAATGCAAAGCGTTTTAATGGTTTTAACCTGTTTTAACCCCCAGTTATCTTTTCTTTAAATATTAAGTGGCAAATATTTTGTTCTAGAAAATGGGTTAAAAAACATCGTTAACGTTATGTGGCAGCATATTGCCACTGCACATGCAACATTGCAACTCTGAATTGCAACTTCAATTGTTGTTGTTGTTTTTACTGCTACGCTGCGGGAGAAATTAAATAAAAAACAAGAAGAAAAGGGCGTGATTTTGCGCGAATTTTACGTAGCTCACAGCAAAGCAAAAAAACAATAAAACGATGGAAAAACAAACGTAAACTCATGGAGTACAAAACCGCAAGGGGGTAAAAACAACAATTGTAATGGTAACAGCCGTAGCAACAATAATAATGATAATAATAATATGTACAAAAACTGCTAAGGGTGTTATCTTTGGCTATGCCAAAAGCTTGAGTACCCTACACTGTAGGTATTTCTAGCATTCACCTGTAGTACAACACTGTGACCATGGTTGTTGCTGTTGTTGCATTTATATGAGAAACTTTTCACCTGTTTTTGAATGCCTCAATAGCAACACACGCAAGTCGACATTGCAGAATTTTTTGTATAAAAATTAAAATCAAAACTCAGTTAAAAAGCAAGCTGGCTAAATGTTTGCAAAGAATATTTTTCACAAATTAAAACGTTTACAGTGTTCATACCCCTTAATAATGATGAGCGGTAGTCATGTCTTGGTATAAATTTCGCTCAAGTCCAATATCACGAAATATTGTGGAAGATAATTTCTATACAATCAACTTCATCGAATTACCTTGGACTATTCTATTGTAGTCGTATTTTCTACACTATTGTATTTTCGATTGCTATTGTACAGATTCAGATAGTGACATAGATATTACGCTACAAACTAAACCTTTTCTAAATCATTTCGATATATTAAAATATGTGAATTTGATTTGGAAAAGGTTTAATTTAATTAAAAAAAAAAAAAAATTATTTTATATATTTTGTGATTTGATTTGCAAAAAAGTTTAATTTGTTTTGAAAAAAGTTTGATTTGATTTGGAAAAGGTTTAATTTAATTAAAAAAAAAGTTTAATTTGATTTGAAAAAATGTTAATTTGATTTGAAAAAGGTTTAATTTGAATTGCAAAAAGTTTAACTTGATTTGGAAAAAGTTTACCTTGTGGTGAAAAACCTGTATTAAGTATACGTACCTACTGTGTTATACCTTATAAAATTACTAATATGCTCTATATGGGGGATAAATTAACAATAAATCCTTACAGTGCTTCGAACAACGGCAATGATCGAAATAATTTTGGCCTAGAGCGAAATTTGAGACCAAATTTTTAGGTCTTAATCAAATGTTACATCTTCCTACAACTAAGCAGAGCAAGAGTGATGTAAGTTTTAAATGGTTTTTCAAAGGCCTATGTTACACTGTTCGACAATTTCAAACTTTTTGTAAAATACATGAGAAAATCCAAAAAATTCTTAAAGTAGGCGTTAAAAAAAAATACCCGTGTCTCGTCGTTTTTCTCCAGCACGTCATATTCTTTTAATCGATTTTTAAAGCTTTTTAAACCACTGTACATAAGAGTTGTTTTAAGAATGTATGGAGATCCTTAGTAACATCATTTTGATACTTGACACCCCTCAATTTTGTGAGGTTGGAAAACAAATGAGAAAGCAAAAAAAATTTTGGGGGTGGGATGAGGGTAAAGGTTGGCGCATCGAGGTCAAAGGTGAGAGAAAAAGAGAAAAAATGTACATTCAGCCCTACAAATGCTTAGGAGTCACCTCTAGAGGGGTCAAATGTATGACCGACTCACATTATTTCCCTCCCCCAACATTTTTACCAAGCATACTTACCCCCAATCTCTAACCCCTAAGGGGGCTTCTATACAAAATTGATATTTTTAGGAAATCGACCCCCACCACTCCCTGGGTGCCCCTAGAAGGGCCAAATGTACGACTGGTCCATAATATTTTTTCCCAACATACTTACCCTCTATCTTTGACTCTTTAGGGGACTCCCATACAAAAAAGATGTCATAGACATGAAAAATATGGAAAGAAAATCTTGAAAAAAGCCCATATCTGGCCAGAATTCACTCCTAGATGAGTCAAATATATGACCGACCCTCATTAGCCTCCTTCCAAAGTTTTTTCTCAGCATACCTACCCCCTATTTCCAATCCTTAAGGGGGATTCCATACAAAGTTACGGTTTTTTAAAAAATGCCCCCACTGCCCTAACTGGCCCACGGGTATTCCGAGAAGGGTCAAATGTATGACCGACCCCCATTATTTTTTGCGACCTATATTTTTCCCCCACTTACTTACCCCCGATTTTCAACCCTGAAAGGGACTGCCATACTTTTTTTTTTTTATAAATTTTCCTAGAAATAATGGGGTCGGTCACACATTTGACCCTTCTAGGGGTACCCATGGTCCAGTTAGGGTAGTGGGGGCATTTTTTTAAAAAAACCGTAACTTTGTATGGGAGCCCCCTTAAGGATTGGAATTGGGGGTAGGTAAGCTGTTAAAATTTGGAGGGGAGATAATGTGGATCGGTCATATATTTGACCCTTCCAGGAGAGAGTCCTGGGCAGTTATGGGCCTATTGGACGATTTCCATTCCATATTTTTTATGTCTATGACGTCAATTTTGTATGGGAGCCCCCTAGAGAGCTAGAGATAGAGGGTAGAAGAAAAAATATAAGGGGCCGGTCATACACCCTTCTAGGGGCACTCTGGGAGTGGTGGGGGTCAATTTTTTAAAAATGTCAATTTTGTATGGAATCCCTCTTAGGGGTTAGAGATAGAGGTATGCTTGGTAAAAATGTTGGGGGAGAAAAAATAATGTGGGTCGGTCATACATTTGAACCCTTTAGTGGTAGCCCCTCTTGTAGGGCTGTAAGTAAATTGTTTTTCCTTTTCTCTCATCTTTGACCTCGATGCGCCTACCCTCTCCCTCACGCCACCCCCAAAATTTTTTTTGCAAACTCATTTTTTTTTTCCAACCTCACAAAATTGAGGGGTGTCAAGTATCAAAATCCAAAATTCGTGCACTAAAACACCCCTACAGAAAAACACCCTGTAGAAAATTTTAGCCCTCTACAACCTCCACATAGGAGTCATTTTTACACTTTTCTTAAAAAAGTATAAAAATGACACCTAAAACAGGAGAATATTGAGTTAGTATGTACCATAGAAAAATTTGTTTTAAAATTTTACTACTAGTTGCTGAACACTAAAAAGCCGAAATTTTTTTAAATAAATTACAAAAGCATTGAATAGTCAGGACAGAGCTAGTCTAGAACCAACCAACATCAATAAAATCAAAAACTTTTAAAAATTCAAAACTAAGCAAGTTGTAATTTGATTTCAATTTGTTCGTTTGTTTATAAAATAAAAGCACTGTGCAATGTTTTATGAAAATAACAATTTTCCACTCTTCTCCTACAGTCCACTTCTGGAATCGAAATTTTTGTGTTGTTGAACTTCAGAAGAATAACAACAAAAACATTTATAACCAACAAAAACTGTAACTTAAATCAAACAGCGCTGTAAAATATACACTTTCATATTCATAGATAGGAAAATAGGCTTTATAAATAAGATTTCATCGATATCTGCATGGCAGATGCTTTGAACTTGTAACAGATGATCAAGCGTTAACAACTTTATTTCACCCTGTAAAGTTATAGTACTTCAAGCGTACGACTGTATGTATGTATGTATGTATGTATTCTCCTTTAACTCCTAGGAGGAGCATAGGGCCAAAGAGGGATTCCATACATAAAAGTACGGTAGACCATGCAAATGCTGATAAACTTTCTCGCTTGTCCATTGGTGAAGACATTGATTTCGATGAAAAAAAAAGAAAGATGTTTAATTGTAAACAAATTTATCAATCTGTTTCTTACCGAGGGTTGGTCTGAATACCTATAAAATCTGAGCCTTATTATGATAGAAGATTTTCTTTGACTGTTCAAGGTGAAGTTTTACTTTTCAATACAGAATATGCACGTATTGCAGTTCCATCCGCTCTTTAGCAGAAAATCTTAGAAATGCTTCATGAAGGTCATCGGTGACAAAGTCGGATGAAAAAAATGGCCCGCAGATATGTTTGATTTTCCAAGTTCGATGAAGCAATTGAGTCTATGAATAAAAACTGTGCTATATGCCAAGAATCAGCTTCCAGCCTTAGGCGTGAATTTAAATCCTTGCCAGAAGCAGTAGCACCATGGAAAAGGGCTCAGGATGATTTTTCCTGTAATTTTTTTGCATGTATATGATTTATAGTAGTCGACTCTTACTCAAAATTTCCTTATGCAGTGGAAGTACCAACGGCAACTTCAACAAATCCTTTAGTAAAGCCATTGCTGATGAAAACAATAGAAAACGAAGGTTGTATAAATATTTATCAACTTATAGAACTACTCCAAATCTTTTAACGGGAATATCACCTGCAGAGTTGGTGCATGATCGCCAACCCCGAACTGTTTTATCTGCAATATTCCCAACTACTCCATCAAAAGAAACATGAGGGGTATAGAAGCAAAGGCGACAATCTCCATTTTTTTCATGAATGCATCTGAGAATTCCATCTAGTTGCATTTGATGTAAGCTTGTGATCAGTGAAATTTGCAATACCAAAAACGTCTCTATCCAATATATATCTAAGGTTGAAAACTGCGAATCCAAGCAAAGGCACCATTGATTACTAAACTTCCGAAGCAAAACTTCTTAGAGCTCCGCCAAAAAATAATATTATTTGATTGAAGCAAACACGACAATCTCCAAATTTCTTATCGAATTTGCCCATAAACCACTTTGAGGATTTGATTCAAACTTGGTTTACATCCTCATCTAACTCTATTCTACAGAATTGCAAAACATACAGTATACTAAATTCGTGTATCTTCAGAGATATATGTTTTTGTTAGTTTCCACAAAATTGAAAAAAGTGGAGATTGTCGCCTTTGCTTCTATACCCCTCATATATAGTAAGTACCAAATTCATAACTAATGAAGAAGTATATGCTCGTGTTTTAAACAACAAACATCGTTGGATTCCAGGAAATGTTAGAGATATTTGCGGTCAGAGAATGTATGTAGTAACTGCGGTTTAATACGACGACATCAAAACCAATTGAAGTCAAGACAAAACAGTTCACCATTGACGAGCTGTGAAGGCCCAAAATTTTCACCTTAGGGAATTTCTGGGTCACAAGACCACGGCCCAGCCAAACCCGCAGCCTGAGAAGCAACACACGGAACATCCAACAACAATAATATCACAATAGCACACACTAGCAACACTGACAACATAAAACATCCAACAATAACAAAAACAACAACAACACAATAGCACACACAACACCAACCACATAGAACATCCAACAATAACACAAACACATAAAAACCAGTCAAACCAGTTTTGGCATAGCAACAGTCGCATCGAACAACAATGTGAAAATGCACTTAGCAACAGCATGCAAACACGTGCTTGACAACAGCGCAGCACGTGGTTGTAAAAACCAGTTCTTGCATGGCAACACATGCATAGCAACAAGAATACAAACACATGCCGTTACACAAGCACTGTGTAAAGTATAAAAGCAAGCGCAGCCATTGAATCGAGATCAGTCTGGCGAGTGCCATCAATCAGTGAAGAACAAGTGAATTAAGTACTAGTGAATAAAAATATTAATCATCGGAGAATCAACAAGGATCAGCGCAACTACAAAGTACTACAGGATCAGTGCAACTACAAAGTACTACAGGATCAACAAGGATCAGTGCAACTACAAAGTGGTACAGGATCAACAACGATCAATGCAACTACAAAGTGCTACAGGATCAGTGCAACTACAAAGTGCTACAGCATCAACAAGGATCAGTGCAACTACAAAGTGTTACAGGATCAACAAGGATCAGTGCAACTACAAAGTGCTACAGCATCAACAAGGATCAGTGCAAATACAAAGTGCTACAGGTTCAACAACAACAAAGTTATTAAACAACAGTAGAGCATTGCTGAGTTACAACCGTGTGCCAAGAAGCATAACGTGCAACGAAATACCAGTACCAGCGTGATCCAGAACATCATCCCAGAAATAATAGACATAGTGGTGCTAAGATAGTGAGAGTAGGTTGTAGAACCGTTGGACCAAGTTTTACAGGAACACGTGACCCTAAAAAGTTTTCCCGATCCTGTGGGGACCTAGTCAAACGGAGTAGTCTAAATTTAAGGCAGTGAAGTCAGGCAGTAGAACCGTTGCACCAAGCTTCAAAGGAATTCGTGACCCTAAAAAGTCTTCCCGATCCTGTGGGGACCTTGTCAAATGGAGTAGTCTTATATTTAAGTCAGGAAGCATAGGTTGCAGAACCGTTGGACCAAACTTCACAGGAATTCGTGACCCTAAAAAGTCTTCCCGATCCTGTGGGACCTTGTCAAATGGAGTAGTTCAAAACGAAGTCAGTGAATTCAGGCAGTAGAACCGTTGGACCAAGTTTCACGGTAATACGTGACCCTAAAAAGTCTTCCCGGTCCTGTGGGGACCTTGCCAAACGGAGTAGGTAACCTATAAGTGAAAGTTAGGGCTAGTACTTTTCCTTAGGGGAAGCTTAGCTAGGGACAAGAATTAGCCAGGGACTAGGAATTAGTTAGGGTCTTGAAATAAATATTTTGTAACGCATCACGAGAAAATAACAATAAAGAACAAAGTAAAACTGAAACTGCTGTGTTCTAATTTGCAAGAACCTTGGACTCCGGCGAGTTTAGGCAATATGAAGGTCCGTTACAAGCAAAACGCGATGGAATGACAAAGACTTGGAAATCGTTTTACCAGACACCTTAGAAGCTCTTCTGAATACGAAACTTTTTAAAACCCAATTTTAGAAGCTTCAGTAACAAACCAGCAGAGAAACAAAAGAAGTTCAACTGAAAATCTTACACCACTACGACAAAGAGGTTGCGACAAACATTATTTCCAATTTTCTCCGGAGATCAAAAAGGTTAAAAAATAAATCGAGGAAAATGTAAGGTTTCTACTTTACATAATCTGCACTTTTAATTTATTCAATATATAATGGAAATCTAACGCAAACAAATAACAGAAAAAGAATTGTCATTCCAGATGTACTTTTTGATGCTTAATCCGAATCGGGTATTGAAATTGCTCTAAACGTTTCTTTAAAGTTTAAAGAACACATTTTTTATCTTTTTTTGAAGTTATATAGCAAGAGAAGGTAATTTTGAACATTAAGATATGGTATGGTAGCTGATAGCTCCAGTTATTTTCTTTAAAACACAAACAAAAGCACACCGATATCTATTTTTTGTCAAAGTTATTTTAACCTATAAAAAGAGAAAAAAGTGCAAAAACACGATTTTTGGTTATCCTGTAACTTTCTATGAGCCTAATCATTTGGTACTTTTTTTGGCTTTAATATGAGCTATCAAATCGTCATCTACAATTTTTCTTTGCAAAAATATGGAACGGAGGTATAAACACATTAAAAGCACTTCTCAAAACTCATGGCGTTTTCAAAAGCGTCAGAATTATTGTACAGAGTTATTAAACCAAATCAGTATTCAAAATAATATCCTTTAGCATTTATTCTCATCGCTTTAAATAAATTAAAGAAATCGTATGAATTATTTAACAGCGCTGAACAGAGGCAACTTTACGCAGCTCAGTGCATTCATTCACATTAATGGCGCATCTGTGGCAAGTTTCTGTTGCTCCTCGTTTGCGATTTACAGTGAATTCTCACACTATTTTCCCTCTGTTAATCTTCTTCCCCTTCCAAACTGCATAGCTCTGCACTTGTAGCATTTCCACCGTTGCAACATGTTGAAATTGAAATTATTCCCTTGAGGTGCATAAAACAGCAACATCGACTGCAAAAGCAACAAAAACAGAAACAACAATAATAATAACAACAACAATAATTGCCACTACTGCCAAGCTTGTAATATTGTTTTCAACACCTTTATGTTACTTTTTTGCGCTTTTATGTATGCTATTTTTTTTCATACTTTTCTTCTTCTGCTGATCTGCTCATTATTCATTTTTAATTTTACCTCAACTACATTTGCCACCTCCACCTTAAATCCACATAATTTTTTTCCAACATAACTGTATATGAAATTATGACTGAATGTGCAACATTGGCAACATTGGTTGTTGCTTCTGCTGTAATATGAGCGAAAAAGTTTACGGGAAATAAAAAACTTTCTTTTCAATGATTCGTCAATTTTCCAACTTGTACTTTTTTATTTTCCAATTAAAATTTGCACAATTTTATTGCACAGTTGTGGCTACATTGTTGCAGGGGAGAGGACGCTATTAAAACAACTTTGTTTTTCAATAACAAACCATCCATAGCATATGCAATTTGAATCAATCAACCATTGATCAATTAATTGAAAAATTATGATGTATTGATGTAATGATATGAGTTGGATAACATCAATAAAAATGAATTATCAAGAGATTCATATTTTTTTGCATGCTTTTTGGAATTGAATAAAGTAGTAGCGAAAAGTTTGCATTAAATTATAGGAAAACCAAAAGACTATGAGAATTATATCATTTTTAAAATCCTTTTACGTCCTTTCAAAAATATGAATCATATGGGAACTGAGCGCTTAGGCTGAACTGTAACTAAAGAAAATGTTCCGAATTCCGAATGTTTTATTAAGTAGTTCCGAAATACCAAGATTAAAATATTTAATGCCGTGATTTTGAAATTTTCCTGATTACATTCGCCATACTATAAAACAGAAAATGAAAACTTTGAAATGAAGTAACAGCGACCATGTTCTCTATTCACGGTTCATTGGAACTCGGTTTTACTTCGATGTCGTGTCACTCAATGTTTTTTTATGCAACGTTATTCACTGTGGTCCAAACATACAGAAAAAGTTTTTTTTGTTGAAATTGGTCAATCAATCAATCAATCAATCAATCAATCAATCAATCAATCAATCAATCAATCAATCAATCAATCAATCAATCAATCAATCAATCAATCAATCAATCAATCAATCAATCAATCAATCAATCAATCAATCAATCAATCAATCAATCAATCAATCAATCAATCAATCAATCAATCAATCAATCAATCAATCAATCAATCAATCAATCAATCAATCAATCAATCAATCAATCAATCAATCAATCAATCAATCAATCAATCAATCAATCAATCAATCAATCAATCAATCAATCAATCAATCAATCAATCAATCAATCAATCAATCAATCAATCAATCAATCAATCAATCAATCAATCAATCAATCAATCAATCAATCAATCAATCAATCAATCAATCAATCAATAAATCAATCAATCAATCAATCAATCAATCAATCAATCAATCAATCAATCAATCAATCAATCAATCAATCAATCAATCAATCAATCAATCAATCAATCAATCAATCAATCAATCAATCAATCAATCAATCAATCAATCAATCAATCAATCAATCAATCAATCAATCAATCAATCAATCAATCAATCAATCAATCAATCAATCAATCAATCAATCAATCAATCAATCAATCAATCAATCAATCAATCAATCAATCAATCAATCAATCAATCAATCAATCAATCAATCAATCAATCAATCAATCAATCAATCAATCAATCAATCAATCAATCAATCAATCAATCAATCAATCAATCAATCAATCAATCAATCAATCAATCAATCAATCAATCAATCAATCAATAAATCAATCAATCAATCAATAAATCAATCAATCAATCAATCAATCAATCAATCAATCAATAAATCAATCAATCAATCAATCAATCAATCAATCAATCAATCAATCAATCAATCAATCAATCAATCAATCAATCAATCAATCAATCAATCAATCTATCAATCAATCAATTAATCAATTAATTAATTAATTAATTAGTTAATCAATCAATCAATCTAAATGCTTCAGTAGACGAGACACACCCCAGCTAATCAATGATTTACATAGTTGCTCCTTTCAAATACTGACAGATATGAACAGTAAGAAAGAAAAATCCGAAATTGTGGAAGTTTTCCACAATTTTGGGTCTATGCATATCTGGCCTTAGAAGTTCATATTAACAAGATTTATTGATTAGAGGTTTTATTGAGTAGAACTTTTTGAAGAAATCTTTTCTTTTTGATTTAAAAATTACTTAGAATAGATCAATATAAAATAAATGTCGAAATATTGACAAGAACTTGCACCATCTCAAATACTGCTCTCAATATTCCGTTTTAAAAAATGGGCGGTAGGCGTGTCTATTAACCAATTTTGCTCAAGGACAACTCCCTAGATCTTTTTGACAAAGTCGCCATAAAATTTTATCAAGTTATCTTGATTCGTTTTCCCGTAATCGTGATTTCTATAGACGGACAGGTGGTCAGACATACAGATAGATGGACAGATGGACAGACTGACGGATAAATAGGCAGACCAAATATAACTATATAGACTCATCAGGTGACGCTGATCAATAATATACATATATACTTTACTCCATTGTAACGCCTACAAACAGAAGTACAACGTGAATATGCCCCGAGTGTAGGGTACAAAAATGTGTATTTTTGCTTATATTCAGCACTAAATTTATTTTTTGTTCAAATTAGTTCATATATTTCTCATTCTCATAATGTATTTTAAACCAAAATAGAATGAAAAATGACAATTTATAAAATTATTTTTCTTCGATACCTTCAAATCACTTAGAACATTTGTTGCCATATGGCTACATTTTAAAAGTCGTATTTAGAAAACAAATTTTTGGAAACTTTTGATTGATTAGGCATTATATGACCATAGGTAACAAAAATAAAAAAAAGAATTGGATTTTCCGGATGAGAAACAAAAAAGATAGACCGAAAGGGATATACAAGTGTACCTCATATTGACGCATTTCTTTAACAGTAATAAACCAAGTGCTGGAACTTTGCATAGTCTGCCGGTTTGAGCTCTTTAGTAAGCTAAATCTTGTACGGGTGCTCTTTTGTTGAAATAAGCTGTGTAGTGCTTCGTCAAATTTGAAGTGGTTGAGAACGATGCTGAATTGATGTTTTTGGCGACACTTTTGCTTACAGCAGCAATGTTTTCAAGAGACCGACAGGCACGTTGAAGCAAAAGAGTTTCTTTAAAAATGCTTTCGAGGTTTTTCCAGTAAAACTTTAGCCAGAGAAAGATGCATATTTATATACATCCAATTTTAAATAGATTGCTTAATGAGAAAAAATAGATGGAACGTTGCACAAGCTACGCGTTTTTTTTCATCGTAGACTTTTTTTTAATGGGAAAGGTGGGTGTGGCGGTTGACCTTTTGTTTCTTAATACTGTTAATTTTATTTTGAACAGTTTTAATTGTTAAGATAATTTTGTTGGAAACATTTTCTTTTACTTTTCCACCATTTTGAACTGCTTTCATGCCAACTCTTTAAACAAATGCTTATTTGTGTAAAAAGCTTCCTGCAACAGAGTTAATGGTGAGGAAACTAAAAACAAAAAGCTCAATAAAGTGCACATGCACTACATACATGCACGTAAGGCAATAAACGAAGGAAGAATAAAAAACCAAAAAAAAATCTAAAGAAAATATTTGGCCAACAAAATGAATGCGGCGCAATTTGATAATCAATTTCAAAAGGAAACGAAGGAAAAACATGCACATGCACATGCAACACACAACACATACACGGACACGCGATCCAAATGCAACGTGCAGCTCTAACAGTAAAGCAAAGCAGAAAGCAACATTTGAACTTACACATGCAAAGGCACACACACACACACACACACAAAAAAGCGCTGTAATCCCAAGGGGAAAAGTAGTGCTTCAAAAACCCTTCTGAAGTGCATCCTTTTCACCAATAAGCGCTTCCGCTCCGTAAGAACAATACTTTCTTTTTAACATTGCATGTCATAGGATGTAAGCGAGCAAAAGCTTACCGCAGCCTTACCAAAAAAGAGTTTTTAAAGCGCTTATATGTAAAGCTGCGGTAAGCGTTTTTTCAATAAAATTTAAAAAAAGAAAAAAAAAAGAAAAAAAAAAAAAAAACTGCCCGCGCCAGGATTTGAGTCCACGACCCTCCGCGTGCTAGATATTTTTTTCTTACATTTACCAACCCTTTAGACCGCTCCACCAACGCCCGATGATATGAAGAGGTATTAAATTTGTATATTAAGCAAATGTTGTCCTGCAGCATTACATAGAATCATTGTGCAATCAGTTTCAATTCAAGTAAGCAAAAGTAAATAAAAATGAGAAATTAAAATAGAAAAGTGAAATAAAAAAGGTTGAATAAAAAATATTTTAATAAAAAAAAAAAATAAAGCAAAAACAAATAAAAAAACGAAAAAAAAAATTCACCCGGGCTGGGTTCGAACACACGTTGTTCTTACTGCAGCCTTATATGGAATCATTGTGTAATCAATTTCAATTTGGTTAAACAAAAGTAAATTAATAAGAGAAAGGAAAATAGAAAAGTGAAATAAAAGATGTTGAATAAAAAATATTTAATTAAAAAAAAAAATAAAGCAAAAAAAAGTAAAAAAAAGTAAAAAAAAAAAATCTCTCGGGCTGGGTTCGAACTCACGTTGTTCTTACTGCAGCCTTATAAAAAATCATTGTGATAGTGCTTCTAAATTTCTATGGGGACAAGCACTTTTGAAGTGCTTGGATCAGAAGCGCTAGAAATTTTTCCTCTTGGGATGAAATGCACACACACAAACATAAACATACGAATAAACGTATCGTACAACATGATTAGAGTGGAAAAAATATGCAATCTGCACTGCACACACACACACATTTCATGGCAAAATGTGGTCTTAAGAAAAAGACGCTGCGAGCCAAAAAATTTGAGGAAAAAAAAAATATAAAAATTATGAAAAAACTGAATAAAAAAACATATGTTGTTGGTATGTGTAGAAAATGGCTAAAAGGAAAAACTTAAAAATTTCATGGAAAATAAAAACTCTGAGTTGCGTTTGTTTCCCCTTGGAGTCAACAAATGCAAAAATAACCGCAGTAAAAATCAAAATCAGCAGCTCCAGCCACAGTTACTTCGGGAAAATAAAGAAAAAAGACAGAAATGTAAGCGACAACAGCCTGCAGCTCAAGCGGTTGGGGAAAATTTTTAAAAAAAAATCCACAAATGACCTTACCTTGTCAGTGCTGTGTGTCATTTTGCGTTAACTTTGCTATTTCTGCAAACATTCAATTTCTTGCAACATGTTTTGATTTGTTAACAGGGCCGTATTAAGGACCAGTAGGCCTCTAAGCTCAACATGTGGTGCGGGCCCCACCTGAAAGTATGGGATAGTCTCGAATGGCCCGAAGACCTTCTCCTGCTATATTTTGGAAACTTACTTGCAAAAAATGCATCAGAAAGTTATTTTCTAACTAAAAGCCAGAAAAGAATCGTTTTGTCAAATCTTTTTATTAGCAGTGAGTGTGAGGAATTAAATTTATAGGGCTATTATGGCAACAGTATTAGAGCTGTCAAATAGCTCACTACAGTCTTCACTGCTACGAAAGTTGTAACTAAGATTTTTTGGTATTCCGGCACACGGAGAAAAAAATAATTCTTGCAACTTTATTTCTCATAAATTTTACCACAATTTCAAATCAGAATAGTGACAACTTCACACCGAAGTAAGATTAGAATGTATGTTTCCTAGCAATTTTTATGAAAAAATTGGAGTGATATTTACCTTACTGTATAGTTCAAACAAAAAAAAAAAAAAAAAAAAAATTAACTGACCGGCGCTGGGGTGAGAACTCCAGCCCTTCCGTATGATAGTGAGATACATATCCTCTGGGCTGCTTACGCATGTGATGTAGAAGAAGAAAAATTTTTATATAAAGAAAATGTCTGTCAAAAAATAGAAATTGTTACTAAAATTATAAAAGTCAAAATGATTCTATATTCTTATGATATTTACCTAACTCTCGAGTGGGGTGACAATTATGTCACTCATTTTTGTGCGTGAAAAAAATAAAGTTATTTTGACTAGAATTATAAATTCAAAATGGTCACACATTTTTTTTCTGAAAGTATAAATTACTTTACATAAAGTCAAATGTAGGAAATTTGTAGTAAATATTCCATTATTATTTAACTACATTTTATTTGTAAATATGACGTAAGGGACCCATCAAATAGTTCTTACGTAAGGTAAATTATATTTGAAATTTAGTGTTGATTACTTTAATTTTTTGACTATCCGAGTGGAGTAAAAATTATGATGCGTATTTTTCTCCGTGTAGCAGTAAAAAGCTCTTTTCCGTCTTTACAAACACGATAGTTATTTTTATGGTTTGGCTCTTGTTTTTCAGAAATTAATGATTGAAAATCTGACTAATAATTACACGGTTCGATACAAAAAAAAAAACTAGTAAGAGTGTAACTTTTGGCCTTGCCAAACATTAAATACCTTACACTGGAGTATTTTGAAAATTTTGCTTGTATGGGAGGTGCCACGCCCTCTTGTCCGAGTTAGCCCTGTTTTTGCTCAGAGCTTGCATTTATTTGAAATTTGGGTGGATTATCTTAAAAAAACTCTTTCATTATAGCATTTTGAAACTTTTAACTATATGAGAGGTGCCACACCCCCTTGTCGGGTTTCACCCAATTTTTGTTGAGAGCTTTCATTTATGATTTTTAGTGTCTGAGTCAAATTTGGTTCAATTATCTCAGAAAACGATTTCAGTGTAGCGTTTTGAAGCTTTTGCTTATATGGGGGGTACAACGCCTTCTTATCCGAATTTGCCCAGTTTTTTATCAGAGCTTTTGCTTATAATTCGTAGTATTTATGTGTATTTTGGTTGCATTGTCGTGAGAAATACTCCTAAAATTGCATTTTGAATATATTTTTTGCATGGGCGGTAGGCGTGTCCGCTCATTTTCAATATCCCGAGCTATCTCTGACGTCGGAGGCAGTGTACCAAATTTCATTGAATTATCTCGCTCAGTTTTTCCAAAAAGTGTATATCCACAGCCAGCCAGCCAGCCAGCCAGCCAGACAGACGGACATGGCTATATCGACTCAGGAGGTGACGTTGATCAAGAATATATATACTTTTCTATATCTGCCACGCCTCCTTCTCTGCGTTACAAACGAAAGGACAAAGTGAATATACCCTGGGTGTAGGGTATAAAAACACATGAGGAAATCCAAAAAGATCTTATAGTAGACGTTAAAAAAAGGATTCAGATTTTTTTTTGATCGAATTTTGAAGTTTTTTAATCTACTGTACATGAAAAAAAATGAAATTACCTGGCCATGTAGAAAATGATAGTCATCATAACCAGTTTTGTACCCTTATTTTCTACATGACCATGTAGAAATAAACTGATTGTATGAAAAGAAAGAAACCCAAATATCCATTCAAAGCGAGAAAAAACAAAGCATTGATTCATGTGCACTACACTGCAGTTGCAACAGAAAATTCTACAGAGAGAGGAAACCCCTGAAAATGTACCGCAAATGGTAAAAATTGTAGTTGATATTGTTTTTGTTGTTGTTACCACACGCAACACAAATGAAATTATTGCCTCAAGCTTAAGCAGCAGCAGCGCAATGTCGGTTACATTTTTACTACTATTTCCTTTAATTTTTTTTTTCTTACTACTATTGTAGGTACGTTTTACTACAATTCAGGTACATAGCAAGTGTAGTTGGTTGTAAATTGGAAATGAAATATCGAATGTGTTTCCTTTTCCGTGTGTGTGTGTGCAGTGGAAAAGTGTGCTGTGCTATAGAAATTGTTGGATTACTTACTGAAAGAAAATTTAAATCTTTGTTGTTTAAAAAATCATACTAATTAGCAGGTCAATGTCTTGCGTGTGCCATATAACAACTTTCCGCTGATCAGTTAATTAATTTGCTACGCAATCAATTAAATTGCTGCTCAATTATTACTTTTTTTCCTATCTAATGGCTTATTTTGCTGTTCAATCACTTGTTTTTTTTACGCCAAGTTTTTGCTGCCCACTCCGTTTTATAGCCGCTCAAATAGTTGTTTTACCCATAAAAATAATTCAATTTGATTATAAAATTAAAGCGTACATCCACATAATTTGCAATGTTTTTGTAAAAGAAATAAGTGAAATCAATTAAGCATAAATTACACTCGCACTGACACAATTACAAATGCAAAATACACACGCACACACACACTAATTGACAAACATACTGATACACATACACGTAGGGAGAGAGAGAAAGGATGGCAACAAATGCTAAAACATTAGCTGACCACATGGAAAATATGTGCGCGCTGATATTTAAAAGTATGAAGTGGAATGAAGGAAATAAATTGGCAACATTTGCCACAGATTTAACCAAATCATGAAAAATGAGAGACGGAAATAAGAATTGTGTAAGCAACAAATAAAAACAATACAAATTCGAAAGGACCCAGTTGGAAAAGATTTTGAAAGGAACACATCGGTTGGTGCACAAGCCAAGTGGAAAATTTATTTAAAAGCTTAGGTTTATACTGAGGGTAAGGTAGGTGCATCGAATAACGGCATGTTAAGGTACTCACCTCTTTTAGAATGAATCCTACCCATACAACTTAATTCTAAGACCGGAAATATGATTTCTTGTAAAAAATCATTTATCCGTAGTCGATTGTAACTCATTTTGAGCATCATAATGCTGATATCGTAATAAATTTTTATATTTTAAGAAACATAGCATTTGTCCCTAATTCTGGACTAAAATTTTGCGTTGAACATAATTCCGTTCTTGCGTGCACCTTATTCTGTGCTAACTTAAAATATGATATATTTTCATCACACAACAATCAAAAACGACAAGTTTTTTCATTTTGTACATGATAACATTTATTTAACTTAAATCATGTTCAATTTTTTTTTTCTTCAAGAAACATATATGGGCATATCCAAAAATATGTTCCATTATACTGGATGACCCTACCTTACGGGCAAGGGGTCAGAATATGCCCGAGGTAAGCATGCCTGTCGTAAGAGGCGACTAAAAGCGGGTAACCAGCCAGAGTGTGGAAAGGCGTAGCGTTGGACAGCGTTGCATCTTCAAAGAAAACCCACAATGCCCGTAACTGGCACTGACAAGGCGAGTCGATGCCGCCTTAAAATAAGCATCTTGTCAAAATCCTAAAGCGTCTGACCCAGAGTGGGCGGCTCCCAGGTCAGCGTCTGTTCCAGATTGGGCGGCTGAAATTAAAAGTGAATTTGGCGCTTGCCGGATCCAGCTTCAAGCTTATAACTTACTGCGTGGAGCGTTGTTGAGAAGATTATACTAATGACGCATGGATCGAAAAACGATGGAAAATAACTCTCCAAGTGGTGCCCACCAGAGTGTGGTTAATCCACCAGCCTCGGCAGCAGGCACATCGGATTTGGAGGTGCAAGAAACATGCATAGTTAGGAATGATTCTCCTATAACTGGAACTAATATGGTTCGTCAAATTTTAAAATCCTTTCGATGAAAACTCGAACACGCATCGGCTCTTGGAATGTCCGAACTCTTAATGAACCAGGAAAAATACACCAAGCCATAAGAGAACTCCACAAATTCAACCTTGAGATATTGAGATTAAGCGGGTTTAGATGGAATGGTGCCGGCGAATATGTATGTACTTCCTGACGGCGAAAAATTTCTATACTCCGGTAGAGCGCAAAATGACATCCACAGGGATGGAGTTGGATTTTTGTTGAGTAAAACTGCAGTAAAGGCAGTTATGGAATGGAAACCCGTAAACAAAAGACTCATTTGGTGCATACGCGCCCACCGAGTTGGCAGAGAGAGAAACCAAAGATGAATTCTACAGCCAGCTCGCTGCAGCAATAAACAGTGCTCACAAGAACGACATCATAATGGTTATGGGCGGTTTAAATGCCAAAGTAGGCTCAGAAAACCTTAACCTTGAGCACGTGATTGGAAGAAATGGTTTGGGTACGAGAAACGACAATGGAGAGCTTCTCATTGACGTCTGCAATGCAGCCGGTCTTGTCGTTGGAGGTACGCTATTCCCACACAAAAAATGCCATAAAGCTACTTGGGTGTCTTCAGACAACATCACTGAAAACAAAATCGACCACTTCTTCATTAGCAGAAAATGGAGAGGGAGCCTTCTGGACGTACGAGTAAAGAGAGCCGCTGACATAGGCTCCGACCACCATCTTCTCGTCGCGGTCATTCAACTAAAACTTGCCGCTAATAAACGTCCCAGCGAACAATCTGTAGCAAAAAAATTCGACGTGCTTAAGCTGAAGAACGACGAGATACGCAGATCTTTCGTAGAAGAACTTAAGACAGTTCCGTTCGATTGTGGTGGAAGTATTGAAACATCATGGAGGGCAGCTAAGATGGCGTTCTTAAACTCCAGTGAAAAAATACATGGGTTTCGACCCACAAACAAGAAGCACTGGATGAGAAAACTTGGGGTCTTGTTGAAAAAAGAAGAAGAACGAAAAAACTGAGAGACGACGCACAATTGCGACATTTCTCAAAAGTGGTTGCAAAAATCAATTTTGGTGTGGTGAAGATTTGCAAATCTAATGATGCAGTTCGATAAACAAATAATCAGTGCCTAAGGATGTAAAATTTTAATTCATTTGAAAGAATGGTTCGCTTTGTAGAGCTGGTCAAAGTCGATGGTTTTTCGAGTTTGTAATTTTTTTTTTTTTTTTTTTTTTTTTTTTCAAGATGTGGTTCTAATTTTTCTGCAACTTATGAAAGAAAAGTTAATTTTTTTCTATTTATGCTATAAGCGGTTTTAGTACTATCAAGTAACACTAAAATTAAATGATTTTTTTTTCAATGTCTGAGGTTTCTGTACTTTCCTGAAACACTATTTTTACCCTTTTTTTCAACTTCGAATGGAGTTTCAAAAAAATGTTCGCAAAAGATATCTTACGGACTACTAAAACTAAATAAACTCAACAATTCTGAACACAATATAAAAATTCTAGCTGCGGGAAATTGCAGTTTTATGAGTTATAATGATTTTCATCAGGAAACCTGTGGCTCATGAAGTCATTTTTCGAAAAGGCGTTGCAAAAATCAATTTCGAGTGGGTTCATTTTACAAATCTGATATTGCCATCAGATAGAAAAATATTAGGAGCTAAAGGATTTGAAAATTTGAACCCATTCGGGCAAGTGGTTTGGTTTTTACAGCCTCTCAAAGGTGAGTAAATGTTAAAGTTAGCGAAAAAGTTTAATTTTTGAGAAAAATGCTTCACATTTAGGTTGAATACTTTGGCAAATGGTTAAAAAAAGCGATTTTTTCTTTCACTTAAAGCATTACTGGTCTTGTCTCATAAAACTGATTAGCAAAAATCTAAGTTTTTTTAATAGCTTTTATTTTTTATGAATTTTTTTTGAAGACATTACTTTTAGCGTAGTTTTTAAACTTTGGGTTGAGTTTAAAAAAAATTTTCGGTTTTTGTAAAGCTCGGCTTGCTACACAACTAATTGTGCTCCAACAACTGTATGGTTTTACTTACAACCCTTTGTGTAAGAGCAACTTTTATGGCGAAACCTATGGATGAAAAAGCTAATTTCACGAAGTTTTACGTACAAAACTTTATATTTTTAATTTTGTTTTTGTCGATTACAGCGCCATCTAGGATGGATAAGAAAAAATTTTTTGGACAAAATTTTCTTATTTTTTTACGTAAAATCCGAATCTGCAATGCTATCTAAATGAAATTTAGAATAGCCATAGCTATGAGAATTTTCTATCCATAACCGAAAACAGAATTAAAATATCTTAAATGGTTCAGAAGTTATGATTTTTGCAACGAGAAATGCCAAATGTCGCCACTGTGCGACGCTAAACTAGAGCGCAAAAGAACGTCGCCGAAAAGGTCTTTAACTCTCTCAGTAAAGAAGTCAGGCGATCGTGCAGACAAAACAAAAGAAGAATGTATAACGACCTCGCAAGCGAAGCCGAAAGCGCTGCAAATGCTCAAAATCTCAGGCAGCTTTACGATATCATCCGCAGATTATCTGGCAGAAAACACCAACAGAGCCGCCCTATCAAAGACAAAAATGGAAACCTCTTAACATCCGCGGACGACCAACTAAAGAGATGGAAATTCCATGACTAAAAAAACAATTCTGAGAAAAATCTTAACCCCTGTCCTACCGGGTCAAAAATGGTGCTTACTAAATTTTTAAATTAATAACACATACTAGCAAGGTTTTGTTTCCAAGCATTTTTCAAGTAACTTTATGCGTAGAATCCAAGTCCGAGGTCAGAATTGACCCACCAATTCAGGATTTGGAGACATTTGAGGTCAATACACGAAAAATGGCTATTTTTGAGGTTGGATAGAGACTGCACCAAATTTTAATAATTTCTTTTTTACCAAATTTAACACGTAATACGTTCTATTTCGTTCTTTCGTGAGCTCTTAAAAGGTGCCATGCGATACTTCCTTTAACAGTTATGGCCGATTTAATATGACATCTTGAAATTCCATATAACGGGTAAAAAGACACGGTTTTGGATTTCATGATGTCATCTCAAATCAAACATAACTTTTGAAGGAAGTCCTCGGAAACCTCGTAAAATTGCAATTATTGTCAAAATGTGAGGAACGATATTTTTGATTTTGAGAATTTGGGTAAAATGAGGTTTTGAAGCCCTACATTCACTTACCGATAATGGCAACACTTCTGCACGCTAAAGCTTTGTATATTTTTTTTTATATGCAATTGCATTATAACAGGTGCATTTGTTTTATTTTACTTGTTTTGTTTGGTCATATCTACTTAGCTGATGCACTTGCCGTTGGAGTGCGTGTATACCCTATAGTGTCATATTATTTTTAGACCATGCAGATGTACAAGTAAATTAGTAGTCAAAATGTATATCAAGATTTTGCTCTATATTTGATTCGGATCAAATATAAACCTGAGATGTGATTATATGCTTAATTGACAAATTGCCGTTGAAACAAAAACTGTAACTTTGTTTCTACATATTCTCGCTTTTGATTCATTTTTTTTGTTTTTTTTTCTCTTGGTGATTTTGTGAATAATTTGGAACTCTATTTTATCATAAAATATCCTATAAAATAAATGGTTGAAACACTTTAATGTGTGGCAGAAATACTTTGTAAATTTCGTGTCATAGGTATGACCATATCTGTCACCACTGCCGGTCAAAATGTATTCTGTTTGTACATAAAAGTTGGTAACGGGACCATTTCAAAACTGTGGTTTGAAAGCTCTTTTTCATAATTAGAAACCCATGCAAAAGAAATTTAAAGTTGTTCTCGTCCATTTTGCCGACAGCCGTATAGCTATACAATACAAGTGGTCTGGATATAAATTCAATAGTGTAAAATCAAAAAACGTGGTTTATACAATTGAGGGGGTTAGAAGCAAAGGGGTACAAGTGCCAATTTATGAAAAATTGAGTTAAGCACGGAAATATATAGAGCGAGCATTAATCTATTTGAGAAAAAAATAATAATTTGACTTTTAAGGTCCTAAGCCTCTGTAGGGCACCATTAAGAAAAGCCAATTAACACAATTACAGTTTTGTTTAGAAGCAAAGGGGTACAAGTGACTTGAATTTTTTTATATAGGAAATAAATAGTAAAGTTAATGGTGCATAACAGCTCACATAGCCTAAGAAAGAAAGAATTATTCCAATTTAAAGAATCCTTAAAGAATTCTCTGTTAGATGTATTTTTCAAAATTTTTCTAAGGGTTCTCTCTCAGAAGTTATTAGTGCTTTACTAAAAGCCTTTGTACTTGTACCCCTTTGCTTCTAAACGATTGAAAAATTATTTTTTATATTAGAAGAAAAATATTTTATTCAAATTTTTAAAATAAATAACTAGTATCAGAAGTAAATAGTAGTGGTAGCAGTAGAAGTAGAAATAGCATCTAGCTAATCTGAATCGATATCTTCATTAGGTGTGCTTTTTTCATGCTTCAGGCAATTATAAAATCTATGATGAACTGGTGGTAAATACTCGATTAATTTTTCAAATTTTCGTATTTTTCGGTTTTAATTGGCAATGATTCGGTATGTCAAGATCAATCGAATTTTTTGATAATGGACGATCTGACTTTCTTATTCCTAGGTAAATTTTTTGAAATAGAATGTTTTTTTTCAACGAATTTTTGTAAAATAAAGTGAAAGGTTCTTCTTTCCTAAAATGAAGCCACTGCATCTAACGGATGTCCTTAATTTGCTTGTCCGAAACTATTTGGTTCATGTTGTCAATAGAACGGAAATCTTTTTGTTGCATTTTATGCACTGAAAATTTTCGACAGGATTTTTTGACATTAGTTATTAATCCAATCGTCAGGAAGAAAAACATACTCAATCAAGTGCTTAATAAGTGGTGGAAGTTGAAGGACGTAGCGTAAAAGGCATGACCCATCTCTTGGGATCCTTTATTGGCTTCACCTTCATGCCACATAAACATTGAAGCTTGTTGGGTGCCTCAATTGTGTGTTCCAAAATTATATGTCCATAATTGTCGCAAATAAAAAATTTTGCTGCATATTTGTTCAGGTGTAGGTAGTGTTTTTTCTAAATCAAACCAAATTGCATGTACAGCTGTTGAAACACTTTTGATTAAGATTTTGGCCAATTCCTTAGATTTTTTTTGCTAAATCTACTGTGTACAAATGTTTTTCTTTTTGTATTATACTGTTAGCGACTACTTCCTGGTCCTCGCTGTATTTGATTTTTGTTTCTAAACTATCACAAGTAGCGTAGCTGTCAGTATGTGAACGCTTGAACCGTAAATTAAAGTGCGTATTAAATATTGTATTTGGCGGTAATGTGCCTTTTTTAATGGGTCTTCGATTTTTTCAAGGCAAAATTCAATGTAAGGATCATACATTTTTCTTAAGTTTAAATTTGGTATCAAATATTGTGTTTGTTCATTTCGGAAAAGATTGGATGAGCTGTTTAGCAAAATCAACATGACATTTTGGAATTTTATTTGCCGGTTAATGTTTTCCCCGTAGTTCAGGTGAAGTTATTACAGTAGGATTTTCTTTCCTAGCAAGTGTTAAGTATTTTTAGCAAAAAAACTTTTGCAAATGCGCTTGCCTTTCATTTCAAGCTTAACACTGACTGTTTTTTTAGATGAGATAGTTGCTAAGCTCTTCTTGGGACACAATTTTTTTTACAGGAGATTAGAAATGCAGTTTGCAAGTTCCCAGAACCAAGACCCCAAAGAAGTTGCACAATATTTGAAGTATTGGCTAATGACAAGTGACAATAAAAAAATAAGTACAAGTCCTAGATTCAATGCAAAGTGCAAACGTGGGGAAAATTGGCTGTTTTAACTGCGTTGGATGTGTTACACTTATTTTCTCACGTGAATTTAGTCACAGAAAAAAAAAAAAAAAAAAGCAAGTCCTTTTGAAGAACCAAATTCAGTTTTTAAAAAAGGATATAAAATCGAATAAATGAATTTGGCGACTAAGCCATAGATTATCCCAGAATGGTGCTTGTAAGCATACTAAAATATAAATCATATCCAATTCATTAACAACAAACCTACATAAGTACATTCTATGTAAGGTTAAATTTAAATAAAATATTTTTGTTCAAATACGAAAATTTATTTACAGATGTTTAGAAGCAAAGGGGTACAAGTGCAGTAGGCTTTCAGTAAAGTATTAATAACTTTTTATTGGTGATGCCTAGACAATTTTTCAAAAATACGTTAGATAGGGGATATTTCAGAGGTTTTAAAACAAGTTAAGTTTAAATATTTAACCCACACTGGAATTTACTAAATAACATTGACTTTAACTGTGTTTTGCTCAAAATTTACTTTTTGTCACTTGTACCACTTTGCTTCTAACCCCCTCAATTTTAAAAAAAAAAACTAGCAGCCAAATACATAAAAATTGGAGCTAACAAAAATTAAATGTATTTATTCCAGTTGATTTATTTGGTAAGCATCCTTTGTCATATTTAAAGAATTCTGTTTTAGGCCGTATTTCTCTACCACCAGATCAAATAATTTTGGCAGCAAATATTGCAGCAGAGGATTAAGGTAACAGGCGCTCCAAGTGGCGTTAAAGTACTGTTTTGCTAGACCTTCAGTCGTCAGGAATACCTTCATGTAGGACTTGACAGATTTCAGCTTGCAGCACCTTCAATAAGAGGCCAAGGGGCAACTTATCACCTTGGGAACGAATGTCAAAACAAGGTCATATTGCGGCTGGTGGTAAAATTCGTCAAAATACATACTATCGAATGTGGAAAATCTCTATTAAATATTGACCCTTTTGCCAAAAATTTATGGTGAAAAATTGCTTTCGTTAAATTGCTAATTCGATATAAAAACTGACTTTGAGTTAACCTATCGAAATTTTAAATCAATAATTCCAAAAATCTCTAAATTAAAACGTAATTTGAAAATCGGGAAAAAGAAAAAAAAAATAATCCAAAATTACATTTTTAAAATCGGTTTGAAATCCGAAACAAAGTTTTATAGTTCTATATTTTTTTCTTTATATTAAAACTTTAGCCTGCAACTATATTCCACCGATAATAATATTATTGAATTTATATTACAGTCATTTCGACTACTTTTCGGAGATAGATATAGTGCAGGCTAATGAATTTTGGAAGATTTAGAGTAATTATTAGCTTAAATTTTTTACGAAAAACTTGATTTAAGTTTAAAAGAAAAATTAAAACTTTGGTTAAATGAAAAAATAAGTGAATTAATGAGTAATTTTAAGTAAAATTAAATTGAATTTGCGGTGCCATAAAACTCTGAAATAAGGTAGCAGCAGATAGGGTGGCCATAGTTTTTTTTGTTAAGTAAAAACTCACGTCTAGCAACAACAATCAAATATCCATGGAGGCCTTCACGGATCATCGTTATTGCAGAGTGTAAGGTATGTTTCTTTTACATTTTGAAAAAAAAGTATATTCCATTTAATTGTGGTTATATAATAATAAATTTATTAAGAAAAATTTTATTAATATTTAGTGCTATGAGGGCATAGCGTTAAAGTTAAAAGCAAAAGCATCTAGAACCGAAATCACAACAACAACATGCTTAAGAAAAATTAGTTTTTGCCAATTGGAAGTTTTCTCTCTTGCTTTAAACAAATTTTTTTTTGGTAAATTGGAGAGACGAACCAGTTTTTTTTTCATACGGAAGTAAAAGTGGAGAGATTAATTGAAAGTTCCCTGAGAGTGAACTCTTAAGAGAAAAAAAGTAAGATCACGGCAAGGGGCAAGCCCACTCCCATTTTCCCTGAGCTAAGTCCGAAGCGTAGCTAGGTGTGCAGAGACCGCCCTGCAGTCGTGAAGTCTTGGCCATTTTCCATCTAAGCCAAGAAAATACAACTACAATTTTATATTGACTGACCAATCGTTACAAAAATCAATACGATCTTTGACAGTTTTACGAGTTTACGAGGTAAATCTTAAAAAAGTATTCCTGGCACTTATTGAACTACAGTAGACCCCGCTTAATTGACTTGATGAAAAATGCAAACTTTTCGCTTAAATTAACAAATTTTTCCATCAGTAAAATTTTTTTAACTTTTAATATTGCCGATCTTTTATAAGGGGTATTTTATATGTATTTTCATTTGGAAATATCAATTCCAATCAATTAACCGGGGAAACTAATTAAGCGGAAGTCAATTAACAGGGAATTTGAGTGTCTTTTTCAATGAGGACAGTTTCACTTGGCTTTTTTTTAGTTCAATTATCCGGGAAAGTCAATTAAAAGGGGGTTAATTAAGCGGGGTCTATTGTACAAACACTTTCCGATTAGTGTATGATATTTATGTTTGGCACCTGCATACTAAATTTTATTAAAATGACTTGTTCAGCTTGTGATATACAACATGCTACAATGTTCAATCTTTAAAAAGTGGGAGTGGCACTTATTTGATTACGCCCACTATTCGACCAAGGTACGGTATTAGTTCTATGCACATATGTGAAATTAGCTTGTATAACTTGCGAAATTTAACAATAGTTAATCATCGCAAAAAAGTGGGCGTAGCATTATTTGCTTACGCCCACTTTTCGAATAGTGCATAGTACTCATGATCGTAAAGTTAAGCTTGTACTACTGGGCAATCATGAACTTTATGTACTTATGTCATTTAATGCACAAATTTCTACTTGGTTTATGTAACTAAGTATGAGTGCATGCTGGAGCCTGTGAATTTGTGTGTGTGCACAATGAATTACAACCAATTGTGTAACAATAAAGCAACAAATAAACAACTACACTTACAGAAACAACAACAACAACAATATACTGCAATAGATAGTCAAATAGAGATAAAGCAATAAGAGCGTAGAATGAGATGGCAATAATTGTGTGTGAGCAAAATGGAAATAGCAGTGCTTAGTGCGTTCGTACTACCAGCAGCGCCAATTACATTTCATGCGAATTAGCCCCAAAAATTGTGTAGCCAAAAAAGCAGTGAAGCGCAATTTACTTACGCACATGCACACAAAGTTATTACCAAAGTACACATACAAACGTACACAACATGTTGATGGTACAGCAACGAAAGCAGAATGATGATGATGACAACAAAAGCTTTGGGACGTCGGGTTTTTTGAAGATGGGGTAAGCAAAATGCATAGGGTACGAAATACATGCACGACTTCAGAAACAAGTGGACAACAGCTGTTCTTATGTGTTGGTCCATGTTGCTTGTAGGATTTTGTTGTCGTTGTTATACAGGTTGTTGTCTTTACACCCTACACTGAGGATATACTTATTCAATTGGTCCTACCATTAGTAACGAATAGCAGGAGGCGTGGCAGGCATGAAAATATCACCATTACGTAAAATTGAGCCAGCTAATTTGATTGAAATGTGTTGCACTGCTGTTATCAACGAAATTAGCTCGGGGGATTGAAAATGTTTGGGTCGGTTTACCTCTAAGGCAATTTTTCTCCTAGGGTAACGAAGAAAAAAATGGAGTGTCTATACCGAATGCAATCTGTTGCAATGATAGGGGCATTTTGGCTATTGTGGTATACCTTTTTGTTTTTTGGATTTATAATCAAATCGTTATATTAATTTCAGCCAATTTTTTTTTATGCTGATCACTGAAGTATTGGCTACGGAATGTTTCTTTATAATATGTGTACAACTGCAAGCAAAGAAATTAAAGAGCATTATCTGACATTTGCAGTTCAATTAAATTTAACTTTGAATAATTGTAGAATTAAAAATGAGCCGTTCAAAATGACAATGGTGCAAAATGAGGTAAAAGTAATGTCATAATTGTAGTGGCGCTTGTAGCCAAATAATTTTGAATTTTCACTAATTCGTATAATGTATATTTATACGAAAATCTTCCAATTTTGTAAGCTATTTTTGCATTTTTTTATTATTTTTTTTTCATTTCATTTTTTTGATTACTTTATTGTATTCAGATTACAAAAATTCCTACCATGTCAGTCCTCTAGTTGTCAGTAAAACAATATTGCAATTCATTAAGCCGCTGTGCTTAAATTTTAAGTACATATCACTAACACAGTTACCAAGTTTTTTTTATATTTCGTTAAAAATCGAATGATTTTACAGTTTTATAGAATTTTTCCGACCTTTGTAAGCTTCTATGGTGATTTTTATCGTTCTTTCTTAATACAGTCATCGTCTAAGTCGGACTTAAAATTTTCAAGTCGCTAATTTTAAATCGGAATTTTATTGAAAAGTTTACATATTTTATATGCAGTTCAAAAACTGGCATTTATTCGCATTAGAATTTTCATCAAAAATTTTATTTTTCAAAAAGGTGCTAATTCCTGAAAAGGGTAAGCAATTATTTGATTTAATCCACAAATTTACATTCACATAAAAATTCTATGTAGATTTGGCACCAAATTTATTATTGCAAATTATTGCAAAATAATGCACAGCATACGCAAAAATTTCATTTGATATCAAAATCAAATCACTCAACAACGCTCATCAATTTTACATGGGTACTCCAAAAACTAATTTTCTGCTTGTCTAAGCAAGGCTTTTTCTACCTCGCTCTCATCAGTCAATCGACGGTGTTTTCGAAGAAGCAACCAATTCGGACGCGTGAAATTTTCTACGCAAAATCGAGTGACTTCGCTTTAAATGTTTAATTCCGCAACGAAAGAAAAAAAAAACAGTTTGAAAAATTAGCTAAAGCAAAGTATTAATCAAAAACCAAAAAAATAAGATAATTAAAAGCCATTTCAAAAATATATATATTAAAAATAAGGAATACTAGAAGATAAGTGGAAAAGTGAATTTAAATGCTTGACAAATGAATAAAGAAAAGTAAAGTAAAAATTAGAAAAAAATTCAAGTAAAAATAAGTAAAATTAATTTGAAAATAAGTGAAAAAGTTATTTTTATAAAGCGCATATAAATGCTTGAGAAATGGCTAAAGAAAAGTAAAGTAAAAATTAGAAAAATTAACATAAAACTAAGTAAAATTAATTTAGAAAATAGGAAAAAAAGTGATTTTTCATAGAGACTAAATATTTATATATACATAAAAATGTATATACATATATTTTAATACGTGCATAAAATAGAAAAAAAAAGAAAAAAAAGAAAAACCGTAATTCAGTGCATAAATTATATATAAAAAAAATAAACAGCAATGTGTTTAGCATATTACAGCTATGTCGAAAAATCGCATGCGATAATCTGTTAACAACATTGGCTGTAATTGGTGATAATTTTGTGAAGTGCATTGGATCAGCAACATTCTCTCAATAAAATCAATTGTGGTTCCAGCAACATAATTTTAATATCGTGTTTAGATACATCATTGGAGTTTGGTTATTTACGATAAGAAAATAAAACAAGAAATTTTTACTCTCTTTATGAATGTTGAGAAAAGTTGCTGACCAAAGTGTTTCGCAAAATTCGCAATGTTGCTAGCGCTCACGTTTAATTTATAATTGTTTATTTGGTACTCTCATTTGCTTTTATGCTATTTTTTTGTTGTTTCGAGCTTCGTAACTACCACAACATAAAGAAAGATCTTTCTTCGTGGGAGCTACTCATCGCTGCTGTCAAGTAAGTTTTTCCTCTCTCAATTTTGCCATAAACATTAAAAATTTCGTGAGTAAAACAGAAAAATGTAAAATGTTGACAATTTAACTATGCACACTTAAAAAAAAAAGGGAAAAAAATATGCAATTTGCATTTAATATTTTTTTTTTTTTGTTCTCAGCTTTGTGCACTCATTATTTCCTTTGAAATAAGTAAACTTAATTTTTGTTTTATAGTGTTAGATGATTAGTTTATAAAGTATAAAAATTGAAAGAGAAAAAAAAAAAAAACATCTAATATTACAAAACATTAAGCTAAAAAGGAAAAGTAAATTTCAGATTTAGTTTTATTTTTTTTTTTTGATTAAAAATACCTACAAATACGAAAGAAAAGTATTATGTCTAACTTAAACTTAGAATATATTGAAAATTTAAATTTATGGATTCGTGAATTTGTTCAGCGCTTTTCCTCTATTAGATTTAAGATTATGAATTTTGGTTCACTTGATAACTTTTTAAGTTTGGATAATTTTTAATAAATTTTGATTTTATAATGTCGGCTTAATTTTCTCGTTTTGATTTCTAACTACGAAATGTCGTGAGGTTGTTGTTGTAATTGTGAGTTAAGGGATCACTTTAAAAATTTGAATCTAAGACATGGATTAAGTGATCATGGTTGGGTGGGTTTATGTGGCAGCAAAGACCATCTTTAGGCAGTCACCATTCCAGACAGCAGTTTTAACTATTCTTTTTTGTCACCACATCAAAAACTATGTATTTTCTTTTTTCAAATCTATCTCCCCTTTCTTTGCCTCTTATGATGCACGTTAAAATTTAAATAGTTTTGTTTGTAGTAACGTTATTACCCCAGGTGAAAGGATGCAAGAACTACCACCCCATTAGCCGACGAGCCGAGCTGGATTTTAATACGTGCATCCGCTTCCTTTCTTGCCTGCACAAACTGTTCAACATTCAAACCGTTGCATGCTACATAATTTTAATTGGCTGACATTTTGTTAGGGATGAATAAAATTGATTTTTGTTTTTACGAAAAATTTACTTGATGACATGGAATTGTTGAAATTAAGTTAAAAAAATGATATCGACCAAATAACCGATCATTATGGCACATAATTTATATGACATCACTTTTACCTCGTTTTGGAGTTGCATCATTGTCATTTTGAACGGCTCAAATGAAATTTGATTTTTACACTAAATGAGCATGTGTATCTGGTGTAGGGTATACAATTTTCGGCAAGATCAAAGATAACACCCCATTACTAATTGTTCTTCATGCTGCGTTGAATGTTCTCTGCAGAGTCAAATCTTGTGACATCGCTGGTTTTAACTTGATTGGACATGCAGAAAATGATTCAATGTCAGTTATTGCTGACGTTTTTCTATGCTACTCTGCTGATAAAAGTAACTCTGAAAAATTTAAAAAAACAAAAAAAATTATATCGAAAGAATATAATTTTTTTTTTAAAAATAAAACTGCTTTTTATTGAACCGAAGAAATAAAAAAAAACATTTAACAGTTAGCAATTCACGCAAATGCGGAAGTTAAGCGATCGCCATTAATTTATTTGACTCTTTAAGTACTCAACACACATACATACATACATATGCAGAAACGCGCAATAAAATACCAACACAATAAAACGAAAGAAATATCAATGTAAACTTGCTGCCGACGACTGTGAAATCTTTTTTTTTCCGGAATATAGCGAGAGTATCCTTTTTTGGGGAAAATTTTTTATTTCATTTGCTATTTGTGGGCATTTGTTTCATTTTACGACAGCAGACTTACGACGTTGTAGTAATCGTTGTTGCTGTTTTTGTTCCATGTCATTTGTTGTAATTGTTGTGAGAGTGTATTTATTTTTATATGTTTTCTTTTGTTGCTTTTAGTTACTCACATAAATTTAACTACAACACAGTCGCATCGCATATACTGCACTAATTTATTGTAATGATTATTTCCTTATGCGGATTTTGACCAGCCTTCAGGCTAAGCTACCCCTTCTTCTTCTGCTTCTCCGCTCCACCACGCTCTCTGTCAACGTCTTTATAGTTTCTCGTTATGTCCTTAAGCAGGATCAGAACGCGCGCGCAGACATTTTATTGCATAGAGGATTTGTTGGAATGGAACTCTGAAGCTTAAAAGCAAAATAAGTGATTCCTTTTTCTTTTTTTTTTTTTGCCTTAAGACCGGAAACTCTGCTAATGTTATTGTTGTTGTTATTTTGTGCATTTGCTGCTGCCATTTGGAAATAGAGTAGCAGATAACGCGTTGTGCAAGTGTCAGCTTTTTATGTGTGAGTGAATCAACGCAAACTCCAGTACAGTTCCGCTGCAAGTAATGCAAGAGCTTTTATGGTTGAATAACTTCCTTTACGCAAATGTTGGAAATATTAAATATCTTACTCGTAACAGCAGCTTGGGTATAAAACTTGCTTGAAATATATTCGATTTTCAGAATGACAATTCTGATAAGCATCTTATTTTCATTTTGGGAATAACATGGCGTTGAAAAATGTTTTTTCGATTTTTCATTACGGAACTTTAGCATTTGAGGATATTTCTTATGGATTTGTGGAAAAAAAAAATAATATAAAAAATTTGAAATGATGCAAAAAACTTTATAAAAGTATATGTATATGGAACGTTTCATGTCAATCGCAACACGGTTCTCTCCAAAAGTAAAAGCATGAAAAAACTGGTTACCTTTGGCCTGGCCAAACATTCCATACCCTACTCTGCAGTATTTGCAAAATGTTGCTTATATGGAAGGTGCTACGCTCTCTTGTCCGAATTTGCCGAGTTTTTGCTAAGAACTTGGATTTACTGCTTTTACTGCCTTAGTGAAATTTAGTTAGATTATATCAAAAAATGCTTTTAGTATAGCATTTTACAGCTTTTGCTTACATGGGAGCAATAATAATAATTTCCTGGGCCAATTTTGGATCTTCGTCAATTTTAGACTTCACCAGCGCTACACTTGCGTAATCAGTCGAAGATTTTGTGCGGCCTTCTCGAGGTTCGTCCCCCACAGAAAAATAACCTGTCTGGAATCTTCCGAACAAATTTGAAATAGTAACAAGGGATGGCGCATTCACTTCAAATGCTTTTTGGCATTCACTAAATATTTTCACAGGCTTGAGCTTACGTCGACATCTAAAAAGAATATCAAACCGAATCTCTTGCTTCGTTGGCACTGGAATATCTGCTGACATTGTTTCATGAATTTTACGTTTTCTTCTATCCATTTTGACCGATCTTACTGAAAATTAAAATGATAAATCATAAAACTATAACAAATAGTATGCAATTTTTTGATTTACTAAAAAAAAAATGTATTACATGACACCTACTAAGCGAACTTTTGTTAGGCCCTCCGTATATTTTATTCCGATCTCAAAAATATCTGGAATGAATGAATGTGCAATATCTCATATTTCATGATTTGGGGTGTATAAAAAGATGATACCTCTACCAAAAATAGATTTTTTTTTAAGCCAAAATCCTCAAAAGTAACATATTTTTGCACTTTCATCCTACTGTAGGTCTCTAAAACTACATTTGGATTAAACTTTTTGTCGCAAGTTCATAATGAAGTCATGTAAGGAAGATTATTTTAGAACATCTTAACCTTTATATCCTGTTTTCATAAGTCTTTTTGAAACCATTTTCCTAAAAACTGTACCACAATGGGTTAAAGTATTTCATGAAAATATTTCGCGAAAAATTTCACTTGAAAAAGATTTGTAAGTTCATTGCGAAGTTTTTGGACTTTCAATGATCTTCAAGTATAACGAGAGCCTTCACTGAAAATTTTTATCATGGAAATCTCTCGTGGAAGAGTTGTAATTGTATCCCAAAGTGCTTGCTGGGTATGTTAGTATTTACGTAAGTATGTTTGTATGTAAATGAACAACAGAAAAAATTACAAGCGCATCTTAACCAAGCACTTTTAAAGCGCTTTTCCCCATAGAAATTTAGAAATACTTACACAATGATATTTTGTAAGGCTGTATTCAAATATCACACTTTAATTTAGAGATACATATTTGTTTTAATATTTGAGTAGTGTTTTAAAAAAGAGGGGAAGAGAAAGAGAACAATATATAAAAAAAAAAAACAAAATTGTGTTTAATATACAAATTTTACACACACGTCACACAAATTTGCCATGAAGCCTGGTTTGATCCCCGCGCGGGTAATTTTTTTTTATTTTTTTTATAATTTTTTTTTATTGCACTTTTCTTTCTTTTCCTTTTTTTAATTCATTTACTTTTGTTTAATTGAACTGAAATTGAATACACAATGATTTTTTTTAAGGCTGTAGGAAGCATTCGAATATCAAATTCTGTTCTGACATATCCCAATGTGCACAAAAACGGATGAGGATCCGTTTCGAACCTGTTACGAGTTCATAAAGGGTTAAGAAACGTAATCAGAGGTAATGGATCCATTTCGAAACCGAAACGTACATCAAAAACCAATTTAAAATGGATTTGCTCTTAATAATTTTAATGCTGTATATTTACAGAAAAAAACCGTTTTGATGCGCTTATTAACAATTAAAATAAAATAAAAAGCAAAAAAAAGAAGAAAAATAAAGAACCAAAATCCACCTGTGGTAGGATTCGAACCTGGGTAAATCCGTTTCGAATCCGTAAATACTTTAAATACGAACTCAAAACGGATTGGCTTTAATGTTAATGATGATGAAAAAAACATTTTTGATTTGTTTTTTTTTTTTTATCTTTTTATTTTATTGTGTATGATTTTTTGAAAACTTTTCAAACTTTGTTTGAAGAAACGTTTTCGATTCTAAATTTGAGTAGGTTAAAGGAGGGAAATATAGACTACGTGGGTAATATGGACCACACGGTTATTTCCCACTGCATACATAAGATTTACCGTTTTTCATGTTCAAACTTTACGCTAATACCTAAAGCTTATAGTAGAGCGATTTAAGCGTTCGGTGAAGTCGCAGGTTTCTGCAAAGTTGATTTTTCTAAAAAAAAGATCAGTGATAATTTTTTTCTATTGAGTATATTGCATTATTTCACTTTAAAGACATCGCGTTTTTAAATAAATGGTTAATTATATAAAGTCAGTGAATACTATTTATAATTTATTAGCACAAATAAGTTCATTAACCAAAAGAGTTTTTGATAAAAAAACCATTTATTTCACCAACACGTGCTGTGGGTAATATGGACCACCAAAGAAAAAAGCCTCAAAAACAAATGTATTTATCATATTTTTCAGATGGGGAATCTAGTTGCAGTTTTCATGATGAGTCTGATAGTCATTATATGTAAATCGTTAACTACAAAGGAAAAAAATGATAAAAAATGCATATAATGTAATACCCTTTACTCAGAAGATCGACGTAGCGAATTTTGGGTTTAATGTGTAATTTGACGCTCTTGGAGTCATGAAAAATGTGCCGAATGTGGAAGTGACATTTTTATATGCAACTTCTGTACCAAATGGACTATATGGTCCATATTACACTACACTTTTTTTATCTTCATTTTGAGTATTTTCAGTTTTTTAATTTTTTTTTCTTTATCCTGATGAGGTATTTATCTAAAAGGGAATCAGAATAAAGATAAATTGTTTCCTTTACTGAATGACATAAAATTAATTGTTTTGTTTTATGTATTTTGGGTTTTATTTAAAAAAGAAAGATGGGTGGTCCATATTTCCCACCCTTACCCTATATAATATTTTTTATCAGAAGGAGGGAAGAGAAAGAACACAATACTTATAAAAAAAAAACAACAGAAATTTCTTTAATACACAAACTGTAAATCTCAACATCAGATAAATGTGCATCAGATAAGTCTACATCATATCGGTCAATAGCCTAGTTGTCTTACGTCTAGTGTTTAAAAAGTTATACCCCGGGTTCGACTCCCGGCTAGGTAAGAATTTTTTTTTGTTTTTTTTTTTTTTAATTAAAAATAAGCGCTTCACCATTTTCCTTTTTTTTATAAGCAGCATTAACATTATTAAAAGAAAATCCGTTATGAATTCATTTTTGATGTACGTTACGTATTCGAAACGGATCCATAAAAGAAGAAAAAAAGAATCGCTTTTTTTTTTAAGAATCCCTCCCGCCAACGGATAAGTGACGGATTCGTAACGGATTCCGTAACGGATAAAAAGTACGAAAATATGAACCCGTTACGGATTCGAAACGAGTCCGTTTGGCACACTGGGATGCTTAATATCTATATATAAATAGGCAAACGAAATCGGTTCAGTCCCTGTTTCTATACCTAAATCTCAACCGATTTGCTTGATTTTTATTTTGTTGGAAAGGTTGTGAGGAAAAGCAGTGCATAGGACTATATTTGTTTTTAATGTGGGCGGTGCCACGCCCCTAAATGGAAAAAACGCTCTCACGGCTAAACCGCTGCATCGATTTTAACGAAATTTTGTATGGAGATAGGGTTATCTTCAAGAAACGATAATATGACCATTATATTTTCAGTGGGCGGTGCCACGCCCCTAAATGAAAAAAACGCTCTCACGGCTAAGCCGCTGCATCGATTTTAACGAAATTTAGTATGGGGATAGGGTTAGCGCTAAGGAACGATAATATGACCATAATGTTTTTCAGTGGGCGGTACCACTCCCCTAAATGGAAAAAACGATCTCACGGCTAAATCACTGCATCGATTTTAACGGTATGGAGATAGGATTGGCACTAAGGAACGATACCATGACCATTATGTTTTCAATGGGAGTTACAATGCCCCTAAATAGAAACTAGTATACATTTAATACCTCATCATCATGGCCAGCTGTCTAACAGGTTTGTTATTTTTAGTTAACATAATGAGTTTCTGTTTATCACACGGACGTTCCTCAGTTCGAATCCTACTGCATTCGTTTCTTTTTTTTTTAATTGAAAGAACGCTTCAAAAGTCGTTTTTCCGTAAGGCTGCTCTTAGCTTCAGAATGCTTAAGTCCTAGGGCATGCAATGTTAAAAAAAAAGAATAGTTCTTACGGAGCAGAAGCGCATATTGATGGGAAAGATGCACTTCAAAAGGCTTTTGAAGCGCTTCTTCTCCCTTCGGATGCATGCATGGCTAGTGTATGTAACACAGTCATGAAATAATTCAAGCAAAACTCATTGTTGTGGAAAATATCTTTCTTTTTCTCATTATAATTATTGTGTGTGTGTTTGTTCTAGTGTATTTTTTCTTTGGTAAAAATGTTGCCAATGTTGCCATTTTATTTTTTTTTGTTTTTTTTTTCTTTGTTTATTACTTTATGTTGCAATTATCATTGTTACTATTTGTTTTTGCTGTGTCTGTTGTTGCAATTCTATTTAAGCAACATATTTAAAGGATTTTGTTATTTGGTTGGTCGGTTGTTATTATTGCTGGGGTTCAGTAATTACTGTTATTTGTCGTCCACACGTTGTGCACACGTTGCATTATTACGTGTTCATCTGACTTTAATATTTGGATTTTGTTTGTTTGCTATCTCTTTCTTTCATTGCTACATATTTACCTTTTTGTATGTACATAATTCTGCTTAGTTTTGTCAAAGTTTAAATCGGAGTTTTGTTGGTCCCACAGCAACATGTTACCCATACAGATGATGGTTGGGGTTTTTATTTTTCTCATCATTTTGGTTTTGTTACCAAAATTATTAATGGCTTAAATTATCTTGTTATTATGCATATGAGTTGAATTTTGTTTTTCATTTATTTATTTTTCTGTTAATGGAAAAACATTGTTGTTTTGTTATTATAGTGTTGCTGTAGCTTAGTTTGCACACTAAGGAAATTTTTGGTTGTTTTGATGTTTTCAGATTGTTATTTTTGAGTTTGTATTTTTATTTTGTAATTTTATGGGTACTGTATTAGGTACTGTATATGTGTGGTTGGAGTAGTATTTACAGGACTTTTGCTTTTTCATCTTTTGGTTTCAAAAGTTATATTACATAATATTGGTTGCATAAAGGATTGCTCCAGAAGTTCTATTGAATATTAAAGTTTTCAGTAAGTACATACATTATGAGATATGAGATTCAGTATATTATGCAGCATAATTAGAAATAGAGGAAGGAAGTCGAAGAATAATCCTGTTCAACTTCTACGTCTAGGTGCATTTTTGGTAAAAGCTCGTTTTTCTTAACGATGCGACATTTGAAGTTTTCTTTGCGTGAAGGGAGATTGTTCGGAACATTTCTTATACCTATCTAAGATGCATCATATTGCTTTGTTGCACTTACAACTGAAGGCAATTTGAATTCAATGAAGTATTCATTAGAATATACGACTTATTCGAAATAATAGAAAACTCTAAGGTTGCAAATAAAAACAAAACTATACTTTGAAACATGTTAAATGTTTTAAACAGTATAATAGAAAATGGAAAAATGTAATAAAAACGAAAAAGTATTGGAAGACATCGAGAAAATTTATGTTATACCTATCAGAAAGTGTTCAAAGTTATTGGAAAGCTTTAAGAATATGCGAAAAAATGCAAAAAAGATTGTTAATATCGAACAATTATGAGAAAACTTAAACAGAGAGAATCTAAGTAAATTTAAAAACAAATAAGTTAAGTATCGAGAGATGTCGGAAAAGGAAGTTGAACAGTATCGAAAAATGATATCGAAAAATATATAATAACAACGAAAATTATTATATAAAGGTGTGGCCACACACAAGGTCGGTGGGCCATGTTCGAGTTTGTGTCTCAAATGAAATTTCACGGTTAACACAGGCACTCAAAAAAAACAAAAGTATCAATACAATACTTTTTGTATGCAGTTTTATGAACCTTTTGACGCTGAATCGAGTGCTGTTTTCAGGCTTATGGCGTAGCTACAAGAAATGTAAAATTCTTCTTTAATAAAATGGCATCGTTTCAGAGTTATGATCCTGTCGGGAGAAGGTATTTCAACCCCCATACGGAGGACGAAATTTTATCAAATTTTTCCTATAACCCAATATGTGATGAATATGAAATCAATAGCGCTCACAAAGTTAAAGGAATTTTTTCCATTTTTAAAGAAATTGTTCTCCGTCCTATTACTCCTATGACCTGGTTTTATTAACTTTTTTCTTGATCTGATAACATAAGAATTTCGATACCAGGTCATACTTCATGAAAATATTCATTTTGTATCTCAAATACTCAATCATATCAGAAATAAAAGTGTGACACTTATGATATATTGTGACACTTATGACAAAAATGTGACACTTATGACAAAATGTGACACTTATGACAAAATGTGACACTTATGACATAATGTGACACTTATGACAAAATGTGACACTTATGACATAATGTGAAACTTATAACATAGTGCAACATTAATAATATAAAAAATAATTTTTAAAGTAGTTTTCGTTGCTGAATTCGATTCTCATAGAATGTGTTTTATTGCAGGATAGTTCTATGTTTATACCCTACACCCTGGGTTAGCTATGGGCTTGATAACAATTTTTCGATTTTTGTACCCTGCGGTGGTTTTTTATGTGAGGTTTGATGAAAAAGTAAGTGAGCCAAAATTTGGAGGGAGTGAGGTGGGTCTAACCCTTGCCGGATTTGAGTCAAAGTTCGAATTTCGGGGGTAAAATTTTGAAAAAAGCTTCTAACTGCAAACCAGTTATACTTACAGGCATAGAATGTATGACCAGCCCCCATTATATTTTCTATCCCAACATTTTCACCAAACATACTTACCCCCTATCTCTACCCCTAAGGGTCGCTCCCATAAAAGTCTTCATTTTCATGACATTTTTATAAAATCGACCTCCACCACCCCCAGGCTGCCCCCACATTGTTCAAATGTATAAGCTACCCCCGTTATTTTTTCACCCCATCATTTTCCAGAAACATTCTAACCCCCCATCTCCCTCCCCTAGGGGTGCTCCCATACAAAAATACTCATATTTATGTTAATTAATAAACATTTTTGTTCTCATCACCCCTGCCCCATAGTGCTACTTAGGAAGGTAAAATGTATGACCGACCCCTATTATTTTTTCCAGCCTGACAATTTTACTAATTTTTTTGGCCAAGGTAATGAAAGCTAGCTTTTATTTTTAAATTTCATTGAAACATCAAATTTTAGCTCGTTTAATTGGGGAAGATTTATGTGCAAATATGTCAATAATGATGAAACAGCGCATCGGAGCAAGGTGCCATTAATGTGAAATGATAATTGCAGCTGAAACTTTGAACCGAATTGAAATGCTGCACTGGGTATTTAATTAATAATGATAATATGTAAGTATGTATATGCTTGTTTGAACATCGTTCCCTAAAGGTTATGATTAAGCTTTTGTAAATTAACACAAGTTGACAGAAGTTTATGTATATTTGTGCATATATAGCATGTTTCATTGAGTCAATTGCTTAAAAAAAAAAAACAAATAATTTCGCTCCAAGGCATCTGTTTGATCTGAGCGTAATTGTCCATTAAGTTTATTCAGTAAAATTTCAATTGAGAATGACAATTGAATTAAGGCTGCTGCAAAAGATAAAGTGCTATTTTATGTCTATTAAGGGAAAAAAGAATTACAAATCAATTAATTTAAATTTAAAAGAATAAAAACTTACGTTTTTTATTGATTGTGCTATTTTGAAATGGCGTCATTTTTAAATCTATATATTAATACGCAAGACAAAAATTTGTCCTACCTCTTTTTCTATAATAAAAATGGAGCACAACTTTGAAATATACACCATTAGAAAGGTATTTGTGTGTAAATATGCACAAAGTTAAAATTAACAAAATACGCCTTAACACAGAGCTGAAAAGAGAATCATCACAAACAGAAAGCCAAAAAGTTGACTGACACTGACTTCATGATTTTTGTTTTCTTTTCGTTTCACATTTGTAATTGTACCAGGCATGATGAATGAGCTTTTCTATTTTGTACGAAATAGCAAAAAAAGTACGAAAACGGTCCAAAAAGTACCAAAATTATTTAATACATTTGTGGTCAAATTTTGACCTCTGCGCGATTCTAGTATATTTAAGAGTTTATAAAGTATGAAATTTGATCTATCTGGTCTTGGTCATCTTCAGAAAGAATAAAAATTAACATTAGAGTCCATGTATTAAATTCTTTAGTAAAAATGTGTAGGTTTTTTTGGCTTTAGTGTTCACCTTAACGAACTTCTAAATTTAATATCTCATTAAAATAAAATTAAGTTTGATCAAAAAGTTGCGTTGATATCCAAAATTAAATAAAAAATTGCCTTAAAAATTTAATTGCATCTCAAAAATTCAAGCGTGATACATTTTCCGCCGCTGTTAACCTTGAAAAAGAAGAAGTAGCGAAAATAAAAACTTGTCAAATTTATGCGTACTCAGTTGCAACATTCAACTGTGTTACATATAAATTGCCAAAGTTGCAAAAGTCAAGTTGAAACGGCAGCAGCAGCAGCAACAGCAGGCAGGCAGTTTCAACAAAGAATCACAACAGTGCGACGTAAAAGTTTTCAGACTTGTGAGAATTTATAGCACACAACTCAAGAAAATTATACCTAATAATAATAATAAAAATAGCAATCAGCACGCGGAAAAACAAACGCCGAAAAGTATGCAAAAGAAACTGTGAAAAGGCAAAATAACAAGCGCTTGCTAAGCGACAGGAGGTAGAACACCAAACAATAAAAAGAACTACAAGAAAGAAATGACAACCAAAAATGCTAAAGAATAAATGATAAAAAATAGCGGCAAAATGAGCGCTGCTGATGAGACGTCGCTACGTAGGGTGTAGGGTGCAACCGACAGAGCGGCACCCCAAGTGAGAGTTGAAATTAAAAGAATGCAAAACTTTTTCCGGCTTTTGCAACGCTGTTGAGTATGGAGGATAAAAAAAAAGAAAAAATAAGAAAATAAATTAATGTTAAAAAATGTAGCGGTGTTTAATTTTGCTTGGATTGCAAAAATAAAAAAAATTATTTTTTTTTTTATTTTCTTCTTTGGTATAGTAATGATAGGTATGGGTTAGAACATTTTATCAAGGACATTTTTTTTGCGTTACTAAAAATAAAATTTTACCGCCACTTAATTTAAAGGATTTGCATAAATAAACAAAATATTTTGGTACAATTATAATCACTGTAGGTGTGCACCCAGCAGAAAAGCGGAGGCATTCATGATTTCGCTGTAAATCTAGAATCACGGCATCTTTATACTTAATACTGCGTCTTAACGGAGCGGGGCAATTACGTAGCATATTGAAAGAGTCTACAAGAATCATTGTCTACCAGACCCATCTTTTTAAGATGATAGTTGAGTTTACAACGAGCTGTCATTATTTCACTGTATGTTTTTATATCTTTTGTGCTGAGATTTGAATTGATTGGATTGATTAGCCCTTTTTCGTTCTGTGAATACCCTCTTGGGCTCTTCAGCGGTCGATTATTTTCTTCCCAATCCCGAACTAAGTTATTTTTTAATTTGTTGTTCATTTCCTTGAAGGGTTCTGGGCCAATGCAAGTACTGAGTGCGCCTCTCTTGTGCAATAAATCTGCCCTTTCATTGCCTTTATGCCCCTCGTGTCCTGGTATACAGATTAGAGTAACATCATTACTCCTGGATAAGACTTGAATAAGTTCAAAGTCAATCGCAAACACGCTTTGAATGTATTGAAAAAGCCATTAATGATTTTAGAGTTACTTGAATGTCCGAATAAATGCATATGCCGGTGCCGGAAGTGCCCCTTCGTAGACATTTTCTGGCACACAGTTGTAAAGCGTGGACCCCCGCCTGGAAAATGGAAGCTGTTTTTCCCATCGCAACTGGAATTTGGGTCCCACGACTCCAGCTCCCGCGCAGCCATTTTGACATGTCCTGTTAGATTGCCTTCTTTATTATGTTGTTAATGAGGTAGTCTGAGGACCGCACAGGCTGCTTCTTTTTAAATCATAAGGTGAAGAGGAGTGAGTCCCGTCAGCATACCTAGAGCTGTTGCCGGGCTCATCCTTTGTGCCCCTGTGACACCCAAGCAGGTTATTCTGAAGATTCTGTTCAGTTCCTTCTGAGCCTTTACTTTGTCTACGTATGGCCAACATGCTAATAAAGCATAAGTGATCATTGGTACAGTAATAGTTTTATAAGACCATGCCATCATTTTTGGGCGCAGTCCCCATGTTTTACCATACAGCCTTTGGTAGGCATTTGTTATCCTTAAGGCTTTATTATTTATGTAAGATTGATGAATATTAAATTTTTAATTTATTATATTTAATTGCCTCGGAAACTGTTGACAACGTTTACCCCAAGTTTGAAGCTTCCTCCTTCGGGTAAAGGGTACCAGTTTGGTTTTGCTAGGAGATCTTTCTCTCGGCACTAGCCTAAAGCTTCGTTAAGAGCTAGTTTCATTCGTTCAGTTATGGTAGAGTTAAACCTGACCAGATCATCAGCAAAGACTTGAACCTTGAATTCGTGATCATCGAGAATTTCTAGTAATTCGTCGATGACAAGTATTCATAGGAGCGGCGACAGTAAGGCTCCCTGGGAGCATCCTTTTGTTTTCTCACAATTAGTTTTTCTGTACCCGCTTCGTAGATGACTGTTCTGTTTTAAAACATGTTGAGGACCCAATCAATGATTTTAACGGGTATATATCTAAGGCACTACCCTCTGAGATACTGATTAAAAATTTCCCCATTGTTTTGAGAAGAAATGATGGTAGACTGCCTATTTCTCCACTTTGGGAATGAGAGTGACTCGGGCTTAGTTCCGGTTTGCAGGAATTATTCTTAGTTCAAGGCTTAGTCTGAAGATATATATAAGTTAGAATAGACAAGGTTCAATATTGTCTGTCTCAGGAAATTTAAATGAACTAAAAGTGTGGACCGCTTATTTAACGTTGTCAAGGAAATTGCGTTAAGGTAGGTTTTGTCTGGTTGCCGCCAGGAATTTGATATTCCTGATTGGTTCCACAGAATTCCACTTCTAACACAGCCTGGAGAGTGTGTAGTGCCTTATATTACTTTGATTTTTTGGCTGTTCAAAAATATTACTTACCATTTCCCCACGCCTTTTAAATAGTTCTTCCCTCAAACTCAAAAAATACTTGGTTGATAGACCTTTTTTTTAAAAAACTATTAAAAACATAAAATAATGAAAAGTAAAATAAATAATAATACCAACAATGAGGTTTTATAGCCAAAGAACCGAACTATCTTTTGTTATACAAAAATCAACACCGGCCAACACCTGAATGACACAAGTATGAGGCAAAGTTAGGTTTCGATTAATGGAACGTTGGTCGTTAGCCCATACCATAAAATGCCCGCTAGCCTCGTGACGCTAAAATCACAAAAATTTACCCGCTTTCCCCCGCGTGGAGTATAAAAAAAACACATTGGGTAAAAATATTACATTTTAACGAATTTAAGCGTCATGAGGCTTACGAGGAGTACCCTTTCAACTGGTATGGATGATATTTTCCTTCCGGCTGGCGGATTATAAGATATTAACGAACCCCGTTTTATTGTTTTTGTATGAGATCTTGAGATATGAGCTAGCAGCCAACTTTCGATTAATCGAACGCTTGATTTTTCGACATTTTGTCATATGAGTCACAGGTCAAGAGTACCGGCTTTGAGCATATCAATTTTATATCAATTAAAGTACAACGCCAAAAAGTTTCAGCGAAATCGGAGTTGGTCTACCTAGAAGTTGGTTCGTTCTTTCGCAGAATTATTCATATATAAGTTTTCCTTTTGGGTTAAAGCTTTTTGGTATTATATACATACGTATTTTTTATCTTATCACGTGGTATTTGGTAATTCATTAGAGAGTAGCGTCAGTGGTGTCACCTGTGTTAAAAGTTTTTGAGCGCATAAGAAACTTTTTTTTTCGTTTAATTTTCTCTCTTTTTATTTCTGTTCTTCTGTTCCTTGAAGTTTGGTATTTTAATGGCAAAAAATTGTTTTTCGAAAGTATTTTTTAAAGAATGTGGTGAACTTAAAATGAAGGTAAAATAATAAAAACTATGTGGAACTGCTGCTGAAGTTGCTGCTGCAATTAAGCGCGACATAAGTGCGAATTGTTTATGAGGAAACATGAACTTCAAGGAAATTGCGTTAAGGAATGAAAAAAATGCTTGAGTGAAAAAAAAAAAAAAAAAAAAAAAAATATGTGGGTAGAATTGTATATATTGGATGTTAGCAAAATTTAAAATTTATTTAAGAATATGCTTATATTTTCTAGTAATGTGTTCTTTTTGACGTTGTTGCAGGCCTACTAAATCAATAGCTTGAATTTAGAAATCGAGGAAAGAAATAACTAGTAAGGGTATAACCTTTGGTTTGTCCAAACATGAAATACCCTACACTGCAGTACTTTAAAATTTTTTTTTTATGTAGGAGGTGCCACGCCCTTTTGTCCGAGCTCACCCAGTTTTTACTCAGAGCTTGCATTTATTTTTCTTAGTGTCTGAGTGAAATTTTCAGTATAGCGTTTTGAATCTTCTGCTTATATGGGAAGTGCCACGCCCTCTTGTCCAAGATTGTCTAGTTTTTTTTCAGAGCTTGCGCTTACAATTCGTAGTATTTATATGTAGTTCTGTTGCATTGTCGTGAAAAATACTCCTAAAGTTGCATTTCGAATACATTTTTTGTATGGTAGGCGTTTCCGTTGACCGATTTTCTCATTTTGAATCCCACGAGCTAACTTTGACGATGGAGGCAGTGTACCAAATTTCATTGAATTATCATGCTCAGTTTCCCACAAAATGTATTTCCACGCACACCCAGCCAGCTAGGCAGACGGACAGACGTACATGGCTATATAGACTCAGGACGTAACGCCGATCAAGAATATATAAACTTTGCTATATCTGCCACGCTTCCTTCTCTGCGTTACAAACGGAAGGACAAAGTGAGTATACCCTGTGAGTAAGGTATAAAAACAGGATCATTTCTATTTATATATAAATAGGCAAGTGAAATCGGTTCAGTCCCTGTTTTTTTAGGGGCTTGGCACCGCTCACATAGAACCATAATGTTTATATCATCGTTACTTAGTACTAACCGCACCTTTATACCAAATGTCATTAAAATCGATGAAGCAGTTTAGTCGTGGGGCATTTTTAAATTTAAGGGCCTTGCACCGCCCATTTTTAACAAAAATAACGTCCTAGCACTGCTTTTCCTCACAAGCTTTCCACAAAAAAAATTATCACGCTTTCACGGCTAAGCTACTGCATCGATTTTTATGAAATATGGCATGGAGATAGGATTAGTACTAAGTAACAATAATATGAGCCTTATGTTTTATAGTGGGTAATACTCTGAATTGGAAAGATGCTCTCATGGGTAAGCCGCTGCATCGAATTTTATGATATTTAGCATAGAGATAGGGTTAGCACCAAGAAACGATAATATAACCTTTTTATTTTCAAACCTCTAGAGAAAATGCACACGTGGTAACAGATGAAAATTTCAAAAATCTGCAGCATAGCCCGGTGGGCACTTGAAGGAAAATGGAGAGGAGGCTCGAAAGAATACTTCGCAGTAGTGACATTAGATATTGAGAATACTTTTAACACAGCTGAGTGGAATGTTACAATAGCTTCTCTTATAAATATGGAATCACCCACTTATCTAATAAATATAATAAAGAGTTACTTTTCGGAAAGGATCCTCGTTTATGATTCGGATGATGGCCCAAAAACTTACCCAGTGACAGCAGGAGTACCGCAAGGTTCAGTACTGGGCCCCACTCTATGGAATTGCATATATGAAGGGGTTTTGGGGTTGAAAAACCAAGCGGGGTGGACATTGTTGGATAATCTGATGATATTGCAATTGTAGCAGTGGTTAAACACACCACTGAACTTGCTGAGAAGTGCAACACCACTATATTAAATGTTCTAGCATGGCTACAATCAATGAGCTTGGTTGTCGTCAGACTAATGCCAAATATAGGTGGGCTAAAGTATGCAGCCAGGAAACTATTGGCTTCAGTTTCAAGTTCAATTATGATGTATGGAGCGCCAATATGGTATTCATCAACTAGTTTTACATCGTATATGAAAACAATGGTAGCAACACACAGGCTAGCCACATTGAGAGTTTGTTGTGCTTTCCAAGCAATGTTTGAAGTAGCTTTAAATATGATTGCGGGTCGACTTCCGGTTGACTTGGAAGCAAAAAGATCGGCTGCATTACGTGACCTGCGTCGGCAGAATTGTTTTGACCGAGATCGCATAGCAGCATTAGATTCGGAACAATACACACAGTGGCAACAAAGATGGCTTTGCAGTATTTTCTAGAAAATTCCCCATTCAATAGTTAAAAAAAAAGATGAGAATTTGTTTGCTTAAGTTTAGTGGTCTTTTTAAAGTCAAAACCAAATGGTTGAATTTCGGCCACAAGGCAAACTCTAGAACGAATAAATGATTAAGTGGAATTGCTTTTAGACATATTGATGCAACTGTCTTAAATAACATGATGCAGTATATTACATTTTCCTTCTTTTTCAATGTAGAGATTTGATACAATTGACTATGTTGGCTTTTACGAATCATTTCATCTTTCCGTAGCAAAGTCTGTCTATTCACCTTCATGAACAACGATAATTTATCATATTTTGTGCAAACATTTGGTATGCACTCTGCCTTTTCAACAACTACCATTACCCAAATATTTTCCAACATATTTGTAAAACAACTCTATTTATTGCGTTTGTTATCTGGGACGAGATGTTCTATTTACAAATTCCGTCAACACAGACTAATCATTTTTCAAAAATCCCAACAGCCAACACATTTTGGGGCAAATGTTAAGGAAAAATGATTGATATCCGGCTGTCAATAATCGTGTTATATACGAGCAGCATTGATTTGTCCATATTTTGTTGTTGTTATTTTAGTTTATATGCGACCTATTTGGCTTAAATAAACTTTTTTTTTTGTTTTTTTTTTATAGTCGTAAACGTGTTGATTGGGGTTTTTATATTTTCACCTTTTTATTGTTGTTTTTTTTTTTTTTGTATTGTAGATTTTTATTTGTAACTTTACCTATTGAGTTGTAAATGCATGTATTTTCAAATATTTATTTAGTTAACAGTGGAATTTTTTATGTTTTTTTTTCGTTTCTATTTGAATAACCCCTTTTGTTTTCCCAACATAACAAATAAATACAGAGTGTCCAAGTAATGTAAACAAATCGGTTTTTCCATAGAATTTGATGCAATTTGATTATGCTGTGGGGATTAAGTGTTGCTCAAAATGGATAGATTTTATAAAAGCCTTTAAATTATAAAATCCGATCATCAAAACAAAAAAATAAATAAATATAGAACTGAAGAATTTTTAATGAAGTAAGTAGTTGCCATTTAGAAGTTATTTGAGTCAGATTTCGAAGTAATAAACATAATTTGAAAAATATTAAATAGACCATTAAAAATAAAGGAAACTTTCATGTGTTTTGGCAAAAAACAATTTTACGGTTTTTTTTTCCAATTTTCCAATTAATCCAATCCAATTCATTGAAAAAACGCAATTATCTCGTTTAAGTTTCCATGCGATGATTTTAACTATTTTCAAGTAGGTTTATCTTAACAAGGGTGTATCGTTCGACTGAAAAATGGTTTTGGTCACCGAGCACAATCCAATACCAGAGTGTGTGAGTGGTGAAAAAAGTCCAAGCACGGACTTAAAGATGACCCACTCGACGGTCATCTGTTGCGCCCGAAAAACTTCGATGCTGTGCGAAAACTAATTCGAGAAGATCGGCATGTGTCCAATCGAGAAAAATAGGGGTGTCTAGGCATTAGCATGACTAGCAAGCAAACAAACTTGCATCTAATACATTTAGTGGTGCGGAAATTATTATATGCTCAAAAAAGGTCGAATGGTGCCATCAAACACTTAAGAAATTCGTCGGAGATGCTTCCAAAAATGTCTACACCATTGTCATAGTTGATGAGTCTTGGATTACTGAGTCTGAGTCTGAAACAAAAACCAATCGAAGAAACCCAATCAAAAGTTGCGTGACATCGAAACCATGCGAAGGAAATGGTGGAGTATTTTTTCACGAAAAGCGGTGATGTGGCTATTGTCGCTCCTGAAACCCATAAGACCAATAATTCAGCGTATTACACGACTATTTGTTTGCCAGAAGTTTTCGATAAATTGAAAGAAAAAGTTCAAAAACAACAAATCATTTTGCACAAAGGCAATGCATGTTCATACATAGCGACTGAAACATGCGAGTATTTGAGCACTCAAAAAATCGAATTGATGGATCATCAGCTTAACAGTTTGGATTTGGGACCCAACGACTTTTTTTTGTTTCCAAGAATCAGAGTTCAAATGCGTGGACAATGACTTTCATCATCCAAAGAAGCAATTCATGTTTTAGAACTATCATCTTTGAATTGATCAAAGTGTTTCGACAAATAGTTTGAGCAGATGACGACTGAAGAAACATACCCTAGAATATGTCAAACTTTTCAATTATCATAAAAATTTGTATCGGAAAACACAAGGGGTAGTATATTCCAGAAACTTAAAAGGCAACCGTCATGTAATCAGTCCTAAAAACAAATCAATCTCTGATAATATACGATGACATACTCAAATAAGATGAACTGATGTAAATGTCTGAATTAGATGTTTTAGAAAAAAATTAAAAAACTTTTATCCTAAGTTGAGTTAAGTCGCTGAGAACAAAAGGGACTTTTTTTCTGCTCATAGAATTTCCCGCAAAAAAAGAAAAAATTGAATAAGTACTACTGTAGTTATAACATTTATCATAAAATTACGGATCGAATGGCAGACAAAAAAAGTACTTATTTCTGGATCATTGTCATAAGTGTCACGTCCATCAAATATTAAATTTTTATTGCTTTCAAATGCGATATGCCACACAGTGCTCTAGAATGCAATGCTGGCTGGTTATATGGCTTCCCTGGTCATTTTTAATTACAAAATATTAGAACATAGTTCTTGGAGTCGTTAATTTCAAATCTGGAAACCTTTTTTCAAAAATCAAAATATTGCATCCAAAATGGCGCACAATTTTCTCAAAAAATTATCAAATTACGATAAAATTGTGGCTGGCGGGTTTTGGAGGTCACTAATCCCGAATTCGGGATCAACTTATTTCAAAATAAAATGACGGATCCTAAATGGCGGATAATTTTCTCAAAAAATTATTATATCGAAAGAAAATTATGGTTACAATTTTTTCAAAACAAAATTAATGAGCTTTTTTTTGATGATCCGGATTTCCCATTTATTTAAAAGAAACCGATAACTAAGTATGTGCGCAAATCTACAATAAACAGACCAAATTGAACTTACTACACACTTTACTTTTCTTAGTTTTGATTTCCTTAAGTATTGATTTCAAACATTTTTGGTTTTAAATTCCGATTTTTTTACAAAAAAGTTTGAACTTTTTTTAAAAAAAATTTTAAAATTTATTCCAGAAAAATTTCATATTCCAAAATAGTTTAAAATTAATACTTTTTTTGGCATTGTTCTATATAAATACTTTTTAGTTTTAAAATACAGCTAAAATTTTTACTGTGTATGCATAAGTTTAAGAAGATAGAGCGAGTTAGTTTTTAGGATCTACTTATTTAAACTTTTAAATTTTTTAAGGGATTTTTGAGAAAAACTAACATTTTCCGAATTCGTCAAGTTCATGATTCCAAAAACATAGGAATAGTACAATACAATATTATTTCTTGATATATTTGTACTTGAAGTATGTTAACTAGATATTTTACTTTAAATTTGTGCCATAAAATTATTACCTGGACAATAGGGGTGTTTTAGTGCACGAATTTTGGATTTTGATGCTTGACACCCCTCAATTTTGTGAGGTTGGAAAAAAAAATGAGTTTGCAAAAAAAATTTTGGGGGTGGGGTGAGGGTAAGGGTTGGCGCATCGAGGTCAAAGATGAGAGAAAAGGAGAAACAATTTACTTACAGCCCTACAAGAGGGGCCACTTCTAGAGGGTTCAAATGTATGACCGACCCACATTATTTTTTCTCCCCCAACATTTTTACCAAGCATACCTACCTCTTATCTCTTACCCCTAAGGGGGCTTCCATACAAAATTGACATTTTTAGGAAATCGACCCCCACCACTCCCAGGGTGCCCCTAGAAGGGTCAAATGTATGACCGGCCCCTAATATTTTTTCTTCCCCAACATTTTTTCCCACCTCACTTACCCTCTATCTCTAGCTCTTTAGGGGGCCCCGATACAAAACTGACGTCATAGACATAAAAAATATGGAAAGGAAATCGTCAATTAGGCCCATAACTGCCCAGGAGGTGTAAAATATATGACCGACCCCCATTGTCCCCACTCCAAAGCTTCACAGCTTACCTACCCCCTATTTCCAATCCTTAAGGGGGCTCCCTTACAAAGTTACATTTTTTTTAAAAACTGCCCCCACTACCCTAACTGGACCATGGGTACCCCTAGAAGGGTCAAATGTATGACCGACCCCCATTATTTCTAGGAAAATTTATAAAAAAAAAAATTGTATGGCAGCCCGTTTCAGGGTTGAAAATAGGGAGTAAGTATGTGGGGAAAAAATATAGATCGCAAAAAAATAATGGGGGTCGGTCATACATTTGAGCCTTCTAGGAGTACCCGTGTGCCAGTTAGGGCAATGGGGGCGTTTTATATAAAAACCGTAGCTTTGTATGGGAGCCCCCTTAAGGATTGGAAATAGGGGGTAGGTATGCTGAGAAAAAACTTTGGAGGCGGGCTAATGGGGGTCGGTCATATATTTGACTCCTCTAGGAGTGACTTCTGGGCAGTTATGGGCCTATTGAACGATTTCCTTTCCATATTTTTCATGTCTATGCCATCTATTTTGTATGGGAGTCCCCTAAAGAGTCAAAGATACAGGGTAAGTATGTTGGGAAAAAATGTTGGGGAAGAAAAAATATTAGGGACCAGTCATACATTTGACTCTTCTAGGGGCACCCTGGGAGTGGTGGGGGTCGATTTCCTAAAAATATCAATTTTGTATGGAAGCCCCCTTTGGGGTTAGAGATAAGAGGTAGGTATGCTTGGTAAAAATGTTGGGGGAGAAAAAATAATGTGGGTCAGTCATACATTTAAACCCTCTAGAGGTGACCCCTAAGCATTTGTAGGGCTGTATGTAAATTTTTTCTCTATTTCTCTCACCTTTGACCTCGGTGCGCCAACCTTTACCCTCACCCCACCCCCAAAATTTTTTTTCCAAACTCATTTTGTTTTCCAACCACACAATATTGAGGGGTGTCGTGTATCAAAATGTTGTTACTAAGGATCTCCATACATTCTTAAAACACCTCTACTGGACAAATAAATTTTCAGACTTATGACCTGCTAGCGCTCTCTTACAGATCAGTTGGTGTAATTATTAATAAAACCTTGTTTTGCATAAACACATTGAATGCGGCAAAACGTCACAAGTGTCACAGTCATGAATGTCTTCTATACAACCTCAAAAGTCTTGCTTTTGAACATTTTTAAGCATTTGAGATAGGATTTCTCAGAAACCATACAAGACATGACAATTCTGATGTCGGATTCGAATTCATCGTTGACAAGTTCATCGAAAATGACTATTTTTGTTTTGAATTGATTCTACTTTTTCTTTTCTAAAATCATTTTTCGACCTTTTTTCAAAACCTGCATACGTTTAAAGTGTTGGCTTTTTCCTAAGTTCAATTACTTGTTATAGCCAGAGAGCCAGCGCCTAAAAACAACTTTGCGTTTCCAAAAGCTGAATTTTTTACAGTTGGTTATAGTAATTGTGTACATCAATAATCTATCGGTCAGTCAAGCGAACTGTAGAAGAGCCGGCTGCTATATGGCCTCAAACATGTAAAATTTCGATTTTTCTGCAATCAATTTCTAAAAGCTGAAACTTCTTATACACGTTATATAACGCATACAAATAACAGTTTTGTCGGTCAGTCAGTTAAACGTTAGAACGAGGCTAGTCAGCACACCCCAATATATGTGCAATAAATGAATCAAGTCAAAATTATTTCTAAAAGCTGAACATTTTTTTAGGGTTACTTAATTGTATATTAACCACAAAAAAAGCAGTCAGTCAACTATATTGTAGAACAATCTTTGTCAGCAAGCTCAACAAAAAAAATAAAAAATTAAAAAAAAATTGGTTTCTAAAACCATTTTTTTTTTTTGTTGAGCTTGCTGACGGAGATTGTTCTACATTATAGTTGACTGACTGCTATATTTGTGGATAATATACAATTAAATAGCCCTAAAAAAAATTTCAGATTTAGAAACCAATTTTTTTTAAATTTTTTATTTTTTTTGTTGAGCTTGCTGACAAAGATTGTTCTACATTATAGTTGACTGACTGCTTTATTCGTGGTTAATATACAATTAAGTACCCCTAAAAAAAATTTCAGTTTTAGAAATAATTTTGACTTGATTCATTTTTTGCACATATGTATATTGGGGCGTGCTGACTAGCCCCGTTCTAACGTTTAACTGACTGACCGACAAAACTGTTATTTGTATACATTGTATAACGTGTATAAGAAGTTTCAGCTTTTAGAAATTGATTGCAGAAAAATCGAAATTTTACATGTTTGAGGCCATATAGCAGCCGCCTTTTCTACAGTTCGCTTGACTGACCGACAGATTATTGATATACACAATTACTATAACCAACTGTAACAAATTCAGCTTTTAGAAACGCAAAACTGTTTTTAAGCGCTGGCTCTTGGACTATTAGCCATACCAGGTCCAAAACAGTGTTTGTTTAAAAAAATATGATATTAAAGCCTTTATTTACCTAATTTGCCTGCACTAAAAACACGTTTTGAATTAAATTTGTTACTTCCCATTCTGCATATTTTGCTTCTTTACAGTGCAAAATAAACTGTAAAATATTAATCCGGAAATTAGTAATTAGTTTTAATTAGCCCTTTTTAATTAAATTCTTCCACAAGTAACATTTGTAATTTTTCAAATATAAAAGGATTCAGTTAATTTTAATGACAAATCATCATTCTACTCAAATAACAATATAACAATACACATATACATACGCAGTTAAATATATGCATGAATTCACACTTCTACCACAATATGCATGAATGTGTAAAGTTGAAATCCTTTAATTTGCTGATGCCTCTAAGTACGGCTGGCTCTATGGCTGAAATGTAATGCTTAAGTGTTGGTATGTACGTATTAGTATGTGTGTCGATAAATACAACATTGACGTGTATTTGTTGTCTCTCTCTATGTATAATTGTGTAAATGTGTATGTTTAGGTCATTAGGCCAACATTAAGTTGCATTGTTAGGTTGCTAGCTACTACACCTGAATGTGTTGGATGAACATTGGTACACTCAGTCAGAGCTGTCGCGAGACATTGTGGAGGGTCTTTTTTGAGTAGCTGATCCAAAAAAAAAGTAAAGCTGAAAAGGTTCTCAACTTTAAGAGTACTAGGTCTTGTCCGGAAGATCTATATTCTTAAAAAAGATGTACTTATTTGCTCGAGGTTATCTATGAAATTAAATCCTCACCAACCATGGGGCCTATTGCATCTCGCAACAATCGCGACGGCTCTGAATATCCTACTTATTATGTATTTATTTTCACTTATTAAGGCTGCTGTGTCGTTAGACGCTATTGTTAAACAGTGGCATAGCATTTAAAAAAAAAAAAATGAGTTACATGTCCACTTATCCTGCTTTTAGCAGGATACGTTAGAATTTTTATGCTAAAATATGCCACTGGGTTTCCATTTGAAAAAAAAAACAAATCAGTTAAAGGAATAAAGTAAGTACATAATTTCACATGTGATTGATTTGTGTTTTTTTTATCAAAAGGATTCCTGACAAAAATCCTGTTTTATTTTTTTTAACGAAAACCTGTCGGATTGTTGTTTTTGGTATGATTCTACTGTTTTCCGATCAAAAAGGATTGGACAAGTTAAGTTTGACAAATGAATGAGATCACCTTTGAAAATGAGGTCTATATTTCTCTCAGTTTTTGGCCAAAAATAGTGCCCTTACTCCTTTTTTTGTTATAAACTCTACACAAACCATTTTTTCTTGGACCCATATTTTGAGTTGTTTTATAACACCGTCTGATATGATTTTGCACAACCGAAAAAAAAACCAATATATATATTCTGAAAATATTTCTGAAAATAAGTTATACGCGTCTTCCCGATTTTCTGGATCAGGTCGAATTTTTTTTAATCGGTCCTTGAAGTTTTCTATACATTTGTTGAGACGACACACTTAATCTTATGAAACTTACCTCAGATGTATATCACGAGTTGTGAAAATTTATGAAGGATGTTAAGAGGAATATTTTTGTAGAAAACTTTAACCCTCTACATCCCCCACATATGGGTAATTTTTGACCATTTCTCAAAAAGGTACAAAATTTACCTTTTAAACGGGGCAATAATGGAACAATATGTATCGCAGAAATATTTGCTATAAAATTTCGCTAATAGTTGCCGAACACTAAAAAGTCGAAAATTCACCGCGAAGGCCAAAAAATCGTCAATATCAATAAAGACCTCAAACATTTCATTTTAATTAAATTTTACGTATTATTTCTTGGGGAATTCGAAAATTCGTTTTTTTTTTTGCATATTTTAGCTTAAAAACAATATATATTATAATAAATCGAAACAAGTCTTCTGAAATTCTGAAATGTCGAGTTTATTTTAAACCATACCCACTGTCCCTTCCTGACTTTGTCAGCTATAGTTATGCTTTTCATAGCAGAATACGAATAGCGACTGTTGTATAGTAATCATGTTTTTGAAGTGTTAACAGTCTAAGCAGGAGGCGTATCACATGTCACAATTATATGGATTGTGTTGTTGTAGCTTTTGATTAAATTGCAGAGGCCATTTATGCTGAAACCTACAATAGTAAATACCTGCACCGTAACAAAATACATATGTACCTGCTTAGTAGTAAGCAGCACGTGTCTCACATTTTTCGCTGTCATCATCATCATCTTCTGTTACAGAACTGTATCTGCTGTCAATTTTCGTTTCATAGTCATTATCAAAATTATCATTAATATTTTCAGCAACATTTGTGACTTCAATTACTGAAGACACTCACACATGGGTACTTTTATGTTAATATATACACAATTGTTTAATCAGGGTGCTAATAGTTAGGCAACGGTTACAACTAGGCAAAACTGGAGATCACACGCAAGTGCAGCACTCAACGTCTTTTTGCAACTTCTTCCTTAAAGTCCTTTATTGCTTTTTGTAGCACGATCAGGCTTAGAGAACCCGTGTAATAAATCCTGAAGCTCTATCCCTAGTTGGCAATTAATGTAACTTTATTGTGCTCTCATTAAAATCATTATATATACATATGGGCACAGCCACGTAAGACGAAGCTATACAACTTTTGTTTTTCTTTAATTCTCCCACTCATTTGCCCATATTTCATAAGTTTACATCAAATGCTGTCAAAAAATACCATTTTCAAGTATATAAGTTCATTTTAGCGATGCTGTTTTCATAAAAACTTATTTGCTTGTGAAAAGAAAAAAAAAAAAATGCCAAAAAAACAAGTCCCGAAAAGAAGGTAAAAATTTGCTTTATTTTTATTGTATCAATGCAATTTTGATTTCCTCAATGTCTGAAATTCAGGATTTACATTGATATTTTGAAGGAAAACCAGTTGCTTATGCATATTTGTTGGCGATGAATTCTACCGCGAAAAAAAACATAACGTTCCCAACGAAATATATTAAGAAGTTTCTTGTAGCGGAAGTTAGTGCGTAAAATATTAAAATGCAATCACACTTTTCGAGTATTTTCAGTCTAGTTTCTGAATCCATTTTAAAATTACCTAAATAAAGTAACTACCATGGTGAAAATAGCCACTAAATATGTATAACGTTACCAACATTTTTTAATCAAAAATCATAAGTTATATTTTTCTACTAAAATTTCTTCTGAATCCACGGGATGAGCTGTGTTGAAAGGGATAGAAATTCCTTACAATAATTTAAATCAACCTATAAGAACTGGGGGATTAAAGAGGAAGTTATGGACATTAATCACGCTAATTGCTATTTTGAGAGGATAGAGAGAGTGCTAAGGATATCACAAAAATTTCGTTCCTTTTAGGCTTTTTAAAGCATCCCAGACAGCCTAGTACTATTGTTGTTAAATATACCAAATTTCATGCATTTAGCTTAATCCGTTCGGCCGCCAGTCAGGGCTCAACATAAAAATCTGAAAAAACCTGGAAAAATTTATTTTCGATTAAAATTTTTTTGTTGAACCCAGACTGGCGGCCAAACGGATTTAGCTAGATGCATAGAATTTGGTACAGATAACGACAATATCACTAAGCTACCTGCGACTTAAATTGGACGTGATCGGTTAATCTTCATGCATACTTCCCATACAATGTTTCAACTAGTCAATATGGAAGGTAGGCGTGAACATTAACCGATCACGCTAATTTTTAATCCTGATCAGAAGATGATCAGTACCAAGTTTCACGCAGACAGCTTTATCCGTTTAGGAGAAATCGTAATTTAATAAAATAGATGTATCGAGGTCTTCGAGCAAAAAATTTATAATGAAGTGTAAAAGGGAACCTTCCAAGGAATGAAATTTTCACATATTTTTCATCTTCATCGATGTTTGGACTGTTTGGCTGTATTTGCCCTCAATTTATTTATGAAAATTCGTATGCATAACGTTCCCAACGCTTTTGCATAACGTAACCAACGTTGATTTAACGTCTATAAATCCACCAATAATAATTTTTTCAGCGCAATTTTAAATTCAATCGTAACTTTGATCCTTTATCTTCAACTTATAGAAAATTTTCGGGAAAATACATTACTATGTAGATTCGCAGACTTTTTAGGAAATGTGCACTGACCTCGAAAATCGCTTGCAAAAAAAAATAACGTTCCCAACGGCACTTAAACTCTTATAACTCCAAAGCCATAAGCGATAGACAAAAAATTTGTTCCTATGAAATATTGGCCTTAGGAAGCCTTATTACATGCACTTAAGATATCATGATGTTTTTCAAAGGGATATGGGCAAAAATGTGCGTGCGAACGTAACGTTGCCAACGGTGGCCGTGTCCATATGTATATGTTTCCAACATAGACTGTCGTTTGAATGCAGAAGACTAATCGTAAGAACTAAATTTATCCTTAACCCAAATTAATCAAAAACCAAATTCAGCTAGCGCCCTTAGTAGAAAGTTTGTCCCATTCTCAGTTGGCTAGAAGTTGATTAATTCAACACCAAACAGGAAGAATCATTTTTAATAAACTAGCTGCTATCCAAGCTCTGAAGTCTGTAACGGAAAATTTGGATTCCAAAATAACTTTTGAACTAAGGGTGGACAAACAAAAATAAAGAGTGGATGAACATAAGTCTTTGATGGCGTATCAAACCAAATAAAAATTTCCAAACTGTTTGATTTTTTTGACGCCAGGTTCACGGTCCCTCAGAAACTAAATTTTTAAAAATCTTTTAAAGTAATGGGAGATAAAAGATAAAAATAGGCTCATATTCATGAACACTCGCTAGACGTTCCTATATAGCACGATCTTCGAAAAAAAAAAAATTTTGAAAAATCAATAATTTTATTTAGAAAAAACTTTTAAACTAAAGGTGAACCAACATAAATAAATTGTGGATACATATAAGCATTCGATGGACAAACCAACAAGATAAACATTTTTAATTTTTTCCGAAATTTTGGCGCCAAGTTCACAATTCCTCACAAACTAATTTTTTTAATATTTTTTGAACCAAGGGTGGACAAACATGGACATTCCCTGCACAATCCATTGGAAATGGTTTTTTTAAAAATTACGAAATTTTTGGCGTGAAGTTAGCGCCAAAACTTATTTTTTGAATAATTTTTGAACTAAGGGTGGACAAACGAAAAAAAAGTGTGGACAAACGTGGATATTAATGGGACAAACCTTTAGAAATGTGTTGGCGAAAATGTGTTTCAAAATGTGAAGGCAAAATGTGTTATAAACTGTGATGGAAAAAATGTATTTCAAAATGTGACGGCGAAAATTGTCACAAAATGTCACGCCTGAAAAGTGTCTCAAAATGTGACGCTAAAAAATTTTTGTTGCCAAAACACTGTCTCAAAACGGAAGGCAACAATGTGTCTCAAAATGTGACGGCAGAAAGTGTCACGAAAAGTGACGCCATCAATGTGTTTCAAAACTATGACGTTAAATAGATTTTCTCAAAATGTGACGTAAAAAAGGGTCGCGACGATGAATATTTCACTTGAATATTCTTCCAAGATGGCAATCAGCGTATTTATATATATATTAGACCGGGTCGAATATTAGATTCATCCCGAAACCGACCCAAAAGTTAGAGGGACTCTTAAAAACGATATCTGCATCTTTTTTTCTTTCTGAGAAAAACCAATTGAGCACTTTTGATTCTACTGAAGGCTGATTTTTTGCTAAAAAATCATGTTTTTTTTTTTTCATTATAAAATAGATACCAAAAAGTGATGCAAAAATAAAGATTATGTTCTTACAAAAATTTTTGCTTTTAAAAATGACTATTCTTTTTTTGGGCTATAGATAATATTTGGTTCCAAAAATCGATTTTTTTCCGATTTCAATAACGAGGTCGAAGAAATGATTTTTTACTCAAAAGCAAGGGAAGTTACGAAAAAAGAGTGTGTGGCAAAAAAAGCTTGGAATTGTCCAAGTGTGTGAATTTTATCAGAATTTTTTGAGCTATTTTATAATTTTTCAAAATCGGTCAAAAAAATAGAGCATAAAAAAATATTCCAAAAATTATGAAAAAATTCACACAAATTCTTTGAATGATTCTAATCATTTTACGTTGTATGAAATTTTTTTGTAGATGCCATGGCTTAAAGTAAACCTAGCATTTTGCTGACAAACGTAGGCTTAACAGCTAGAAACTCTATTTGATAAATTTTTTGAAAAAGTAAAAAAAAAAAATTCCAAAAGTTTTGAAAAAATTCACACGTATTTGGACAATTCTAAGCATTTTTTGCCATATACACTTTTTATGTTAGATGCCTCGCTTTTCAATTACGCGGTCAAAAAATGAAAAAAAGATGATGCAGATATCGTTTTAAAGAGTCCTTCTAACTTTTGCGTTGGTTTCGGGATGATTTTATTTTGCTTCATAAAAAATAGACCCGGTCTAACATACCTAGTATATCTCCCATAAAAATTATATGGAAAACGCATTTCGCATGTACATACATTGCACTACTTTAAAGTAAGGGAATTTGCTTTCATGTCTCATTGTTATGGAATTATTCGTGATAAGTAGTTCCAAACGATGTTCCCAATAGCTTCACTCATTATGGACTTCACTCATTTACTTATTTAGTTAGTTAGTGCTGTCAAATTCAGCTGTCATTTAATACGCCTGCAGCAATTAAACCAACAACCAATTCAACACTCTCAAGGGGTAATTAATTCTCTAGTCGACATTTTCTACTCGTACTTTCGACTTCGTTGAGTATCAACTGAACGACGAGTAGTCATTTAATACACCTTCACGTAAAGTGGCTTGGTATCTATGTGTACGTATTATTGTTGTATATAAAATTTTGTTGTTGTTGCAACACTTGTCTCTAGTAGTACTGGCACTGGTTGTTTCTTGGGATTTAATTTAATCAACACTATATCGTATAACTATTGCACTCCATCATATGAAGTATATGCTAGATTCATCAGTATAACACCAGCAACAACAACAACAACAACAACATACAATACATGCTGTTGCCACAGTTACTACTACACCTACGGTTAACAATACGTTCAACAACTTCAACTAAAGGTCACCACCACATTAGAGCGGTGTTGCTAGTATTTTGCTGCTTCTGTTGCTGCTGCTAGGGGGCATTTTGTTGGTTATTAAGTTTAACCATTTGGTTTGTGTTGGTATCGCGTTACAAATTTACCTACGTATGTATGTGTGTGCTAACTTGGTTATGCCGGGCAAATTATGAAGAAACTGAGAAATTGAGAGAAATTTATATACTGCAGCATCGTTTGGGTTATTAAGATGACACAGAACTAAAATCCATGCTTACATATGTACGTGTCAATGTTGCCTGGTGTAGAATGTTACCATTAATCGATTTAATAGGTTTATTGAATTTCGGTTTACTTACGTCACTTGAAGCAAATAAGTATATTGTAACGTAACTGAGACTTTGAATTGTGTGGTTTATTTTGGTAATAGTTCATTTTTATTTAACGTCTTCATTTGTTGCGATCCTTTGCGATGACTTTGATCTCTTGACACGACTTGGATTTACTTGGATTTCCTTTTCCAGCGATCTTTCTCAGTTGTTTTTGAATCTACTACGTCCTCGACTGCCTTGTGGATGCCATCTAAGAGCCTAGCGACAAACTTCGCTGTGTGCAGCTTGACTTTGTTTGCTATAGCCCTCTGATTACATTTTTGATGTAGCTCGGCATTTAATATAGTGCGAGGCATTGCGAAACTTTTAGTATACGCCTTGAGCATTTGTTGACGAATACTTGCAGCTTGTTCGTTAGTTATTCTGTCACAAGCCATGTTTCGCACCCATATAACAAAACTGATTTCACATTCGAATCAAAAATGCGCACTTTCGTTTTGGTGGATATATCGGAAGAAGACCATATTTTGTTCAGTTGAGCCTTTTGCTTGTGCTATGCTTGAGTTGATATCCTCGTTTGCTCCACCATTCATGGAGATAATGCTGCCTAAATACGTGAAGTAATCAAAGTTTTCGATGTCATCACTGCCAGCTTTAAACGTGATGTCATTTCTTCATGCTTTTAGTCTTGGATGCGTTGATTTTTAGACCGGCACTCTGTGATTCCAAGGCAAGGTCTTCAATCGTGCTTTGCACATCTGAGTGTTTGGACGATAGAAGGCAAATGTTGTCATCGTAGTCAAGATCTTCTAGATGTTCGGTAAAGTTCCATTGGATACCCCTTGTGGCCTTATGAAGAGTTTTATTTAGTACGCCTGAATTAGTGGTGAGTGTCGGTGACAAACACACTGCATTTAAAGCCTTCATATTGTGCACGTACTAAGCTTATGGCCTTTTCGGCGATACCTCTTCGCTGCAGTGGAACCAAAATGTTTTCTCGGGAGACACTGTCAAAGGCTGTGCTGTAGTCTACGAAGACAAGTTGAAGCGCAGCATGCCACTCACATGATTGTTCGACAATCATTTAAGGGTGTTGATTTGATCCGCCCATGACCAATTTGACTGGAATCCTGCTTGTTGCTTACGGATGGCCGAATCAAGTTTTTCGCGTACCCTGTTGAGAGCAAAGTCATTTCTCTATAATTTCGGCACTCGCTTAGATCACCTTTTTTTGGCAATTTGACTAGCATGCCATGTAGCCAATCTTCTGGCAAACGCTTTTCGCTCCATATTCTGGAAATCAGAGGATGAAGAATCTTAGTTGATGTAATGGGGCATGCTTTTAGCAGCTCAGCTATTATTTGATATATGCTGGCAACCATGTTGTTTTTCATGCTTTGGATAGCTTTCACTATTTCATCGATTGTAGATGGTTGTGTTTGTATTTGACTACTACTGCGAGTAACTGCAGCAGATAATAACACTAGTTTACAGCAAAAATGTGATCTGGTTGCCACTCTAAAATTCTTATGTAAAATGACTCCCTGATTCCGAAAATAACTTTTTTTTTTTCTACGGAGACGTTTTCGAGAAATCCCCCTTTTCCTGTTTTTGAAAAGGGGGAAAAATATGATCTCATATAATCACATATATCTCGTAAACCAGTAAAGCCAGCATAACATGTAGGACAACAAAAGAAAGGTAATAAAATTTTACATCAACGTTCTTTACTTAACTTTTCGATCAGTTTTTTAGTTTCTGCGTTATTAATAAACATTTCGAAAAATTTTGATTTTTCTTTTGAAAAATCGAAAAAAAAAAGTTTTTCAATTGGGATATTTTCTTGAACAAAAATTCGGTAAAAATAAAAAAACTTCACTGTGCAAAAGTCTATAGAACCCCAGTAAAAAAAGATACTACTCGAGAAAATCGATGGATACATAACGGAGTTATAATCAATTAAGTGAAAATACCAAAAGTCAAATTTTACTCTATTTCTGTAATTTTCCTTGCATAAGGGTACAACTTTGAAATTTTTGTTTTCCGATTCGACCGATTCATATTTTTTTTTGATTAGGTGGACCATCGTTAGTAAAAAAAAATATTTTTATTTTTTTCGCTCGTGTAGTGTTGCCGTATTAGAAAAAAAAACAATTATTTGAGGTGTCACTTTACTTCAACTGATCTGTAAAGAGAACGTCATACTCTATTCCTTAACTGAGGATTTCATTGGAAAGGGAAATAAATTGCCTTTTTAACATTGGGTTATTTGTTGATATCAGATGAAAATTAGCCAATCTATTGTAAACCAAATTTCAAATTTAAAACAAATTTCGATGATTTTCAGAATCTTTCTTTAACGCCGTTAACATTTTCTTGTTCGAAAAAAAAGAAAAAGTTAAGTTTTATTACTTTTGTCATTTACATATTTTATTACAAAAATTTTGAGTTAATACGGACCAAGATCGGATGAAAAATGACAGTTCTATTCGAATTATTTATTTGTATTTCGATTTTGAAAAAAGTACAATAATTATGCCAAATTGAAGAGTAATGCAGTAGTTTCTTAAGTGCATTTATAATTTTCCATAAGTTGTTTCTTACTAAGTGATAGGCCTGAATAGATTTTAAGTGTGCCGTATGACATCACTGGCGGGGAATGGGTTAATAACGCAGAAACTAAAAAATTGATCGAAAAGTTAAGTATGGGGTGTTTATGTAAAATTTTATTACCTTTCTTTTGTTGTCTTACATGTTAAGCTGGCTTTACTGGTTTACGAGATATTTGTGATTATATGAGATCATATTTTTCCCCCCTTCCGTAGAAAAAAAAAAGTTATTTTCGGAATCAGGGAGTCATTTTACATAAGAATTTGATAGTGGCACTCAGATCACAGAAAAAAAGAATTAATTTGTAAACTAGTGTAATTGATTTAGATAATATTGATTAAGATTAAATCTCAGAAAAATTAGAATAAAATTGCTTCGCTAGTTATTTAAATATTGTTTGAAATCTATCTTTGATGATATCAGCGATATATTTCAAAATTGCAAAACAGTTTTCAAATAAAATAATATCCTTAATTTTAACAAGGCAAAAATTGTAATTGAGAGAAAAAGCAAACAAATAAAATAAAGTGATAACTTTGTTGCTTTTAGCACCCGCCATTTCAATTTGATATCTTGATTAATCAACCAACGATTGTGAATGAAAACGAAAGCAAAGAAATTGTTTAATTCCAGCACGCAACAACACAAAAGAGTAAAGTTGAAAATAAACCTGGCCATTAGTTTCAAATGTCACGACAACACCTTTTGGATAACGAACCAAACCAACAACAACAACAAAAAAAAAATTTATATTGCATTTGTTATTGTTATTGTTGTTGTTGCTCCAAATGCGCTAAAGTGCTTAAGGCCGGACAATTGTGACATGAAACAATGTCATCCAATAAAGAGACACACACACACACACACACACACACGCATACAAAACACGCACACTACTCACACGCTCACGCTCAAGTGGCAATAATTTCTCCCCTGAGAGTGTCAATGTATTTTTAATAGCCAACATATTTGTTGTTGCTGTTGTTGTTTCACAATTATTACTATTGTATTTGTTTGTCAAGAACCGATAGACAGTGGAGCATTTAGCGGTTTTCTTAGATAAATAAGCATTTGTAACAAAATTTCCTTAACAAACTTTTCTAACAATTTTGAGCAGGGAGTCCGGTGGTGTCATCTATTTTGCCTTAAAGAACCTACGATTTTGCGCTTAATGCATTGTAATTTTGTGAGGCTCCCTGTAAATGTGCGTGAAACAAAACATGATGGGGATATGTCGGAGGACGGCTGTAAAAATCTTCCTTGTTGCCTGAGAGTTCCGAGAATGGAACAAAATTTCACCGAATACCATAATTTCAGGGAGCACTCCTTTAAAATTGATGTTTTCAGGTAAATTTTATATGAGAGCTCAACTGGGGTTTACAGAAAGAGGGAAAACGAATTGAAAAAAAATCTTTAGCTGAGAAAAATATTAGAACTCAGTAAACATTTTTGCCATTTCAGGGATCTTTGGTGGCGGTTAGGATCGATTGTTGCAGGAAAGTCCACTTAAGAATGAAAAACGGTGGAAAGTATATTCCGGAAAAAACTTAAGTAGGGAAAAATGTAAATTTTTAGCCTCTTTAGCCATAAACATAAAATCTATATATTAATTTAAAACACCTTTTTCGAAATTTAATCAACCATAGGCGGGTTTTCTACCTTAGCCTCGTAATTTATGGGACGAAAATGTAAATGTTTCGAGGGAAGTTGATGATACCATAGGATTCTTCGGCTAAAATTATTTAGAAAATTTTCACTTTCATTGACAAAAATAAAAATACAATTGGCTTAGATTCCATTATTTTTTCTTTATAGTAAACTAGCGATCCATAAATCTCCAACTCCAGGTTTGAAGTCTGTTAATCGATTGCTTCTTATATATATATATATATATATATATATATATATATATATATATATATATATATTAGGGTAGGCCGATTTGCAAGACGACCTTGGCATTCTAAGGATAAATGTCAAAGCAATATTTATTTTCTATTTTTATACTACATTTTCAAAAAACTTTTAGACACAAAAGTAATGTCATAATATGAATTGGCTAGTATTCTGCCAAAAATGAATAAAATTGGGTTCTATTTACACAACAAGTTAGCTTGATAGTGTGAAATTGACAATATTTACTTGAAAGAATTATATCGGTCAAATAACCGATTATTATGACCCATTTTCAGAATAAACGATTCATATTTTTACATGAATTTCTTCAAACAAAACACCAACCTAAGCTGCCGAATCTGACATTCATATTTTTTCCAAGGCGCCATTTTAAACTTTTTTTTTATAATTTTTGAAATTTTTTTTTTTAAATTTTTGCAAAAATTACACAGGCTTACAAAAAAACTAGTAAGGGTGTAAAATTTGGCCTGGCCAAACATTAAATACCCTACACTGCAGTATTTTTAAAATTTTGCTCATATGACAGGTGCTACGCTCTCTTGTCCGAGTTCACCCAGTTTTTGTCTAGAGTTTGGATTTATAGTTTTTAGTGTCTGAGTGGAAAACGTTTTCAGTATAGCGTTTTGAAGCTTTTGCTTATATAGGAGGTGCCACGCCCTCTGTTCGAGTTCGCCTAGTTTTAGCTCAAAGCATGCATTTATAGTCTTTAGTATTTGAGTGAAGTTTGGTTGGATTATCTCAAAAAGCTCTTTCAGTATAGCATTTTGAAACTTTTGCTTATATGGGAGGTGCCACGCCCCCTTCTCCGATTTCACCCAATTTTTGTTGAGAGCTTTCATTTATGATTCTTAGTGTCTGAGTCGAATTTAGTTCGAATATCTCAAAAAACGCTTTCAGTATAGCGTTTTGAAGCTTTTGCTTAAATGGGAGGTGCCACGCCCTCTTGTCCGAATTCATTCAGTTTTTTCTCAGAGCTTGCGCTTACAATTCTTAGTATTTATGCGTATTTTGGTTGCATTGTCGTGAAAAATACTCCTAAAATTGCATTTTGAATATATTTTTTGTATGGGCGGTAGGCGTGTCCGTCGACCGATTTCGCTCATTTTCAATCCCCTGAGCTATCTTTGACGACGGAGGCAGTGTACCAAATTTCATTGAACTATCTTGCTCAGTTTTCCCAAAAAGTGTATTTCAATACACAGCCAGCCAGCCAAACAGACGGACATGGCTATATCGACTCAGGAGGTGACGCTGATCAAGAATATATATACTTTTCTATATCTGCCACGCCTCCTTCTCTTCGTTACAAACGGAAGGACAAAGTGAATATACGCTGGGTGTAGGGTATAAAAAAAAAAATGTCATGGCGTTTTGACCAGACTATGTGTTTCCTAGGGACTTTTACGTCCTGAATCCGAATCCCTGGTCCGTTTTTTTTTTTCAGAACGTCTGAGAAAAAATATTTTAAGGTCATATGGAGGTCATGTGTCGTTTAGTGATAAATTCGCTAAAATTCTGAAACTAATTTCTTATCATTGAATTCTTAGTTTTTTAAAAGAATATGTGATCAAAAAGGGTATCTCGGACCTAGTTTCGCTAGTTTCGGAGATACAGCCATCGTAGATCCGGATATATCTTCTATGAAAACCGCTATAAGTTGGGAACCCCTGGATGAATTTGTAAAATATTGGTGTCATATGAAAGGTATTCTGACAGCCTATAAAAATGTTTCGAGCATATTTTCAATTGAATTCATAGTTTTCGAGATATTAGCTTTTTTGAAATTTTGTGAAATTTTTCAATTACAACAACAAATAAATCAACAACACCAACAACAAAAACAACAACAAAAATAGCAACAACAACAAAATACTTTTCATATGACTCCAATAATTTCTAAATCCAACCAGGGGTTCCCAACTCATAGGCGTTTTCATAGAAGATATATATTCTGTTCTTCCGATGGCTATATCTCCGAAACTAGGTCCGAGATACCCTTTTTGATCACATATTCTTTTGAAGACTTAAGAGCTCAATGATTAAAAATTAGTTTCAAAATTTCAGCGAATTTATCACTAAACGATACATGATCCCCATTTTGACCTCCATATGACCTTGAAATTTTTTTCTTCAGACGTTCTGAAAAAAAAAAAACGGAACCGGGATTCGGATTCAGGACGTCAAAGTCCCTAGGAAACACATGGTCTGGTCAAAACGCCATGATATTTTTTTTTTTTTTTTTGTAAACCTGTCTTATCCAAAGAAAAAAAAAATTTTTTTTTATCTCTCCAAAAAATTCCCGAAAATTTCACACGTATTTCTTGGATTATTCTAAGCATTTTATGCTTAGTACACTTTTTTCACAAGATGCCTTCCTCTTGAGTAAACAAAGAGTTTTGCATGCCGCGGGCGTCAACAAAAGCCAAAAACTCTCATCCAGTTTCCGAATCCTATCTTGAGTCATACATCATTTTAAAGCTTATAAATTATGCTTCGATTAAAAATAGGTACTTTTAAAAAAAAATTTAAGGGGGGTTATTTTAAAAAAAATTCAAAAGTATTTTTAGGTTTGAAATATTTTTAATATTTTGTTAAAAAGAACACGAATGGGACCAGTTACTTAGATATATGAATTTACAAACTTTGGTGTAAGCTATAAATTTTTGAAAAAACACTTTTTTCATGAAAATGACAACAAATGGTGCTAGGACCAAATCCTCCCGGATCATTGTTCTTGTACACCGGATCTACCATATTGCCAAATTTGAGCGAAGTCGGAGACAAAAAAATTTTTAGCTGGTACGCTTGGCGTGTTTTGCTTCATATATATAATCGATTGCTTAATGTTTTAGTCAATTGATTTCTCTTACCAACTTCCTAGTTTTTTGTTTTTATTAGTACTTACTTTGTATCGTTCGTCTCCGTTGTTTTTGAGGCCTAGTCTTTCGTCTCATTTCATAGGATTTTGGAGTTGAGTTGGGGTAAACATGGTATATTGAATAAAAAAAATAATATCAAATTTTTGGAGTTCACTATATTTCTCAGATATTTTTTTTTTAAATCCCTGTTTTCATTTATATTTGAAGTTTTATCACGCTTCTAAACAGAGTAAGCGAAAAACTTGATTCGGCCATCCGAAAGCAACAAACAGGATTCCAGCGATACCGATCATATGTGGATCAAATTAACACCCTTAGAATAATTGACCAACAGTGTGTTACACAATGGGTTATTGTCACTGACATTCACCACTAATTTATGCTACTGGCAGGGCTGTTTGCAATTCTCTTCCTTATCGTTTTTGATGATATCCTAGATAAAGCTTTTAATATGAAAGTCGAAGTCGTGTCAATAGATAAAAGTCATCGCAAGCATCGTGACAAATGGAGACGTTTCATTTTGGCCCCATACATATTCTAGGAGTTATAAGTAGTAGAAAGCAAACATGATCTGTTTGACGCGTAAAAGTTGAATTGTATTTTTGGTTAGAAGCCTGAAATATTTATGTACTACAATAAATGTCCTGACACTATGGTTTGACAAAGTTACCATACCTTGACATATATATTTTGATCAATTAGTTAAATCATTTTGGTTTTTTGTTGAAAACATTTTTTAAAATTTCCATTGTCAAACTACGTGTACAATATATATGGGCGTTTATTCATTCATGCATTCGTTCGGTAGCAACAATATGTCGCTGGGTCTTTGGGGACTTTTACAAACAATAAAAAACGACAACAACAAAAATCGACGTAAGTTTTTGTTCATAATGTCTAGCATAAATGTTTCAAAGTTGAATTGTTAAACAGAAATAGAGAGTGAAATAAAAAAAGAGAAAGAATGATAGAAAGTAAAACAGCACGGATACAAGTACAAAAAAAGGATACCAGAATAAACTTCATGTAAAAATTGTAAATAAAAGATTTCCCCATTGGATATCTTTGTTGTTGTTGTTGTATTTTCTTTTGATTGGCAACATTGTCAATGTATATTACACATATATATATGTATTTGTTGTAACATTATAAAGCATGCATGGTGTTCATACGTAATTTTCACAATTTAAAAGAACAAAAGTATTTGTCCAAAGCTCTATCCTACATATTTTATACTCCGTAATGAAAAGCGAAAAAGTATTGCTCTACTTACTAAATAAACTAAATGTCATGGCATTAGGTACTTAAGTTGGTGATAAAATTTTATATGAGTTCAATATATTTTGCAAAGGGTCCATTTTTGATGTGAACCCTATATCCTTTAAGTGTGGTAAAAGCTCTCTTTTTAAATGCATGATTTTTCTCTTTTGAGCGTAATAAAATACCAATAAGAAATTTTCAACTATAATTTTTAATGGGTTCTTAGTATTAATGCTGGTTTAAGTTGCTTTCGAAATAGTCGAAAAGTTATAAAAGAAACATAAAAGTAACTTTCTAAGGAACTTATTTATTTAAGCGCTATCAACGCAATAAAAAAAAGTACTAAAATTTTGAAAAACCTTTGAATTTTCAGCACAATTGGTAATGAAAAAATTTCGCAAAAACAAAACACTAACTAACTGTATATTATTTGCTTCCAACGAGCATGGATTAGATGACACTGTGTTGGATTGAGCTTACAGTTCAGTGTGTTTTAATTAAAGCACAAAATAACAAAATCAAGGCAAAATGCATAAAGAAAAACAAAAAAATTTATTGAAATGCTGGTTATCGTTAATTTTCAATGATCACCATTAGCATACTTACCATCAGAGGAATTTGCCGACATCCAGAAGAACTGACAAGCATACTTTATTTGAACTTCAGCATAGATTTGTTGAGAATCACTAAGCAAAAAGTAAAATCTTAGAGCGCAACACGCTGATAAACATACGAATCGCGCTTGCTACTTCGTTCACCAAATAAGTTTGAAAACGAAGGCGCTATGCAAAAAAGGAAAAACAAAGAATTGGAAGTTTTGCATGTGCTGCATTTACTTTTTTCTATGATTCTCAACAAATTTATGTTAAAGGTTAAATATAGTATGCTTGTTAGTTTTTATAGATGTCAGCAAATTCGTGTGATGATATGATTGTGGTGATCATTGAAACGTAACGGAAACTAGCCATTCGATATATTTTTCTTTTACTTTATGCACTTTACCTTGTTTTTGGATTTTGTTGGTGTTTTTACTAAAAAAACACACCGAATAGTAAGCTCAAACCAACAATGTTACTTGATCCATGCTTGTTGGTAGCAAATAATGTAAGCCATTATCTGTTAAAAAAAAAAAAAAAAACAATTTAATACCAACAAATGTAGTCCCATTTCATTTAATTTCATTATGGTTTTCACAAGATCTTTGAACCTCTGTGACTCGATTTCTATAAGAATAAAAATAAAATTGATGAGCTCAGAATATTGTAGCCTGAAGTATTTACTTAATGTTTATAATAACTAGTTTCCTGTTCTATTGCCGTTTTTTTGTCGTTTTTTGTCGTTATGTTTTTTAGAAGCAGGTGTAGGACATGCCACGTTTGTGACATTTGGGGTGTATTTGTAAACTTTAACAGTAGACCAATAACACAGGTTTACAAAAAAAAAAAAAAAAATGTCATGGCGTTTTGACCAGACTATGTGTTTCCTAGGGACTTTGACGTCTTGAATCTGAATCCGGGGTCCGTTGGTCATATGGAGATCAAAATGGTCATTTGTATATTGCCGCCCATGAGAACACCAGGGGGATCATTTATGTAAATAGAAAAAAGTACTGGTCCCATGATTGAACCCTGTGGCTCCCTCTTTGGTATGGAAACAAAATTCAGAAATCCGATTATCAACAGACGCAGCTTGTACTCGTCCTCGTAAGTAAGAATTCACTAATTTTACTGATGTGGATGAAAAATTAAACAACGTTAAGAGCTTAACACAAAGTATATTGTGATCTACGGAATCAAACGCTTTGGAATGATACAGTAGCACTAAAAACTAAGCTTTTTTGGAATCTATGTTTACCCTTAATTCTTCGAATACATCTATCAGCACAGTAACACAACTATGCTTAGGCCTAAAACCAGATTGTCTATCAGAAAGTAAACTGCATTAAGTGAGACATTCAGTGATTTGATTGTACACAAGCGTTTCAAAAACTTTTGACAAATAAGGCAAAATAGCAATAGGTCGAAATTCATTACCAGATTTAGGAATCGGTATGATTTTGACTTTTTTCGAATTTGGCGGGAATGATGATTTAGTCAAAATTGTATTAAACAAGTGGGAAAAGCGGGGAAGCAATTTAGGGAGCAATGCTTTAAAAAAAGTTGGACTCATTTCATTCATTCCAATTGCATTTGACTTTATAGCTAGAAAACTACGCAACTATTAACTCATAGTGTCGTTTTTTGTGAAAAAGCCTATTGTATAGGTGAAATCGCCAGAGGACTCAAAAGCGATATAACAAGACTAGGTTATTATTAGCTATGATACGTGATATGGTGGTTGAAAGCATCAGCCTTTATCTTCAAAACGTAATTTGAATTATATCAATATTTTTTTTCTCGGGGATATATTTTAAAATTTTAAAAAATTTCTTTCTTTCAACATTTCAGTTTATGATATTTCGGAGAAAAAAGGAGATATCGATATCGTAATAATTGAGTTTTGAAGAGAAACACTGAAACTTTCAACCACCATATCCCGTTTGATAGCTTAAAATAGCCTAGTCTTGTTATATTGCTTCAAAAAAAAAACGTGCTTTTAGAATTTTTAAGTTAAAATATCTTGAAAACCAAATGAGATTTTAAGACCGAATTCGGAATCAGCATCGACAAAATACATTGAAAATGGCTATTTTAGGTTTTGTTTGACTTACATATTTTTTTACTTTCCTTAGAAGATCCATGAAAACTATCTATTTTGCCCAAAAAAAAAAAAAAGAAGAAGTGCTAAGGTTTCGATTTTCAAAAGCATATCATTTTACTCAGAAGATTTAGGACTATTGATTTCAGCAACAAAAATGGGTACCCTATGTCGCCCATTAAGATATCTTGTTGAACACCGTGTACATGAAAATTTTCAATTTGAAGATCCAAACATTTCTTGTCTTTGGTGACCCCTAGTGAAAATTTTTGTAAAGTATTTCTGTGGGAACAGCCCACAATATTCACCCAAACGATCAACTGGCAACACCAACGCGCACTACAAGAAGTGGACAAAACTACTAATAAAACAATAAACATGACAACACTGAACTTGACGATACGAAACTGAACGATGACGTAGGCAGATCATAAAACGAACGAACGTCAGTCTTCGCAAGTCGCTCATACCGTGTAATTGTAACTTTTAAGGGCAGAAAGTCGCCAAACTTTAATATGTAAAATAAGAATAGTTTTAGTTATTGAACAATAAGTGAAGTTAATAAACTGTGAATTAAATATTTAATGGAAATTCTTTTATTAATACTCGGAAATCCTACAAATTGGTGTCAGAAGTGGGATAATTCCACAGACTGTGAAAATAAAAAAAAAAACTTGAACAAAAGCAAAACCAATAATAACTAAAGTGTGTGTGTGTGAAGTGCAAAAGAAATAAATAATTTTGCGTAACATACCAGAAAAGTAAAAGACTGTGGTATAAAATTTGACTGTACTAAGGTACCAAAAGTAAGAAAAAAGTTTAACTTTTAAATAACCTTCGCACGGGAAACGAAGAAAAAAAAAGTCAATCGTATGATCGGGAAAAATTTAACCCAACAAAAACAAATACTTGCTCGTCAAAGCAGTTAGAATTTTCGCTCGTCATTGCAGTTAGAATTTTTGCGCGTTAAAGCAAGTGATTTGATTACACTCAACAGTTACAGAGTGCGAAAAGTGCAGCAGATTCTGCGTTTAAAATTTTGAGAGCAGCAAAGGCTGTGTTAATGTGGGCAGCGCCGTCTGCGTTTAAAGATATTGGCAGCAAGGACTGCGTTGGCGTAAACAGCGGTGGCTGTGTTATTGCGAGCTGTGTTGATGTGAACAGCAGAGGCTGTGGAAAATTTTGAGAACAGCAAAGGCAGTGTTAGCTGTGAAAGTAATCGGAAGCAGCAGAGGCTGTGTGTGTTGCGGGCAGCGCAGTCTGCGAATACAATTTGAGATCAGCAAGGCTGTGTAGTTGCAGGCAGAGTGAACTGCGAAATATAAAGTGAAGCAGAAGCCGTGCAGTTTGAGCAGTAGAGACAGAGGTCAGAAGCGGGCAGCGCAGTCTGCGAATACAATTTGAGATCAGCAAAGGCTGTGTAGTTGCAGGCAGAGTGAACTGTGAAATTTAAAGTGAAGCAGAAGCCGTGCAGTTTGAGCAGTAGAGACAGAGGTCAGAAGCGGGCAGCGCAGTCTGCGAATACAATTTGAGATCAGCAAAGGCTGAGTAGTTGCAGGCAGAGTGAACTGCGAAATTTAAAGTGAAGCATAAGCCGTGCAGTTTGAGCAGTGAAAACAGGTCAGAAGTTTTTGCAAAAGCGTATGAGCAGAGAAGACATCACCGAATCGAAGATAAGTAATTTGTTTCAATTGAAAATGTGATGCAGCTAAATGAAAATTAAAATATTAAAGTCAGTAAAAACTATTTTGTGATTTTAAGAGAATTTTAAGTTTTGATGAGAAATCAAATAAAAAGTGCTGTAAATTGTGTTGACTACAATTTTTAAAGTCAAAGTTAATTAAAATTGTAAGAGTCGTGAATTTTCAATTATATAGCGACATAACAAACATTATAATTTGAGCAAATTAAATTAAAGAAAAGAATATAACAGCAAAAGTAAAGTTTTGTTAACTTAAGAATTCTGTGAAAATTTTATAGCGCATTAGCATTTGTTAGTATTGTAGTATAGAAACTCTAAATACTATTGAATTTAATTTTTGAAATATTTCATATTTGTAGCCAAACAATATAATTATTTTTAAAAGATTTTGGAATTTTTGTACACATAAAATGGACAGAGACGAAATTTTGAGTTTGAATACTGAGCAACTGAAAGCTAAACTTAGGGAGTTAGGGTTGACACTAACCGGACGTAAGGCAACATTACAAGACAGACTTTTGGAACACTATGGTCTTACCGTTGATGACGATGACGACGACGACGAGGCTTCCAATTACGACGATGTGAATTCCATGCCAGCGAGTGCTAGTAGTCAGGCAGTAATGAGGTCGACGCCATTTTCACTTCACGATATCGAAGATTCATTGACGCCATTCAGTGGATCAGGCCAGCCAAATATGAAGCAGTGGCTTGAAGATTTTGAAGCAAACGCAGCGGCAGTATTTTGGAATGAACTCCAAAAATTTATTTATGCGAAGCAGTTGTTGAAGGGTGCAGCGAAGATTTTCGTGAGAAGCCAACGCAGTATAGTCGACTGGACTTCATTAAAATCAGCGTTACAAAAAGAATTTGGCTGTGGTCGGTCTTCGATTGAGGTACATCGAATGTTGCAAAATCGTAAAAAACGGCAAAGTGAAGATTTGAGGGAATATCTGTACAGCTTAATGGAAATTGGAATGTCAATAAACTTAGATGAGAAAAGTTTGATAGAATATTTTATTGAGGGCATTCCAGATACCAAAATCAATAAGTGCATGTTGTATCAATCCAAATCAGTCGCTGAATTAAAAGACCAAATTTCAATCTACGAGCAAATTAAATCCAATAAGCCGCAGATTTCGAATTTAAATTCACAATTGGTGAATAGGGGATCATTAAATCAGCAAAAGCCGGACAAATATGGCGAAAGGAGATGTTTTAAATGTGGCGATGTCTCCCATATTGCTAGAGATTGTCGTCCTAAAACGATGAAATGTTTCAAATGTGGTCAGCCAGGTCATCGTGCGTCGGAATGTAACGATAAAATAAAAACCGTCAAGGTAGAAAGAAATAGTGTAAATACCTTAACAGCAGAAACGTGTGGAATGCCGGAAAAGACAAGCAGTTTGATGTTTAAGGATGTGACGATAGATAAGTTCACATTTTCCGCGTTAATGGATACCGGTTGTGACTTATGCTTATTAAGATATGATACACTGCTTATGATTGGCGATTTTCCTAATGATAGGAAACGGTTAGTGGGAATCGGTAAAAGCGAACTTACGACATTACACACAAAAAAAAAACAACATAATATTAATGAAAAATTCTTCGAATTTGAGCCGAAAACAACATTCATTGACTGTATGAATCATTTTATTGAAATTTTAGAACTTTTCATAAAATATAAGAACAAAATTCGTAAATTTTTTTATTTTGAAAAATAAAAAAAAAAATTTCCGAATTTCGTTCTTATATTTTATGAAAAGTTCTAAAATTTCAATAAAATGATTCATATAGTCAATGAATTCTGTTCTCGGCTCAAATTCGATGAATTTTTTGATGTTCTATTTTTTGTGTGTAGGTAGCCTTACCACACGAGCAATTATTGGAGGCTTAAAACTCAATTTGACTTTTCATGTAGTAAGGGAACGTGATATTAGCTATGCAGCAGTGATCGGTAACACAATTTTGAAGTTGGTTGACTTGATAGTGACTCAGGATGGAGTCAAGTTGAGACAGAAAGCATATGCTGAAGAAACCTCTAAAGAAGAGAATAAAATTTCCGATGACCAAATTCACGTCGAAGAATATGGTGAATATGAAGTTCGGCGCAAAGCCGAAGATTTATTTAAAGAGTTTGGAGATCTGTGTCTGATGGCTGAAAATCGTGATGAAAAAGAATTTGAAGCAGATATCTCTCACCTAAATGGTCGCCAAGCCGAGGCGGTGCAGATGATAGTTGAATCATATACACCGAATAGTAATCCACCAACACCAGTTGAAATGAAAATTCTTCTTTCAGATGATATTCCTGTATTTGAAAGACCTAGACGTTTATCGTATGCAGACAAACGTATAGTTGAGGAACAAATAATCAAATGGTTAAATGAAGGGATAGTACAAGAAAGTTCGTCAGAATTTGCCTCGCCTGTAGTGCTAGTGGGAAAAAAAGATGGCACCAAACGACTTTGTTGCGACTATAGACGTCTGAATCAGAAAATAGTCAGGGATAATTTCCCTATGCCTTTAATTGATGATGTGATTGAGCGATTACAAGGTGCAAGTGTGTTCACAACACTAGATTTGGTCAATTGTTTTTTTCACGTACCCGTTGAGGAGAGTTCCAGAAAATACACTTCCTTTGTGACCCATAACGGACAATATGAATTTTTATTTGTGCCGTTCGGTATTTCGAATTCGCCGGCAATATTCTCACGATTTATTTTTGCTGTATTCAGAGAGTTGATAAATAATGGAACGGTTATTGCTTATATGGATGATTTGGTAATTCCAGCTAAAGATGAAACTGAAGGCATTCTGAAACTAGAAATTGTTCTCAACAAAGCAGCGGAGTATGGCCTACGCATAAAATGGAGCAAGTGTCAATTTTTGCAAAGAAAAGTTAATTTTTTGGGTTACATCGTCGAGAATGGAACGATACTACCTTCTGAAACGAAAATTATGGCGGTAAAAAAATATCCAATACCAACTGACCGTAAGTCACTACAGCGGTTCCTTGGATTGACGTCATATTTTCGAAGATTTGTGGACGGATATGCAGTGGTAGCCAAGCCGCTGACAGACTTGTTGAGAAAGGAAAGTAAGTTCGAAATCAAAGAAGATCAACTTGCAGCGATTGAACAATTGAAAGCAAATCTGATGCGTGCTCCAGTACTTAGGTTGTACGATCCAAAGGCGGTCACTGAGGTGCACACAGACGCGTGTATGTACGGTTGTGGGGCTGTACTTTTACAAAAAGATTTCGACGATCAGCAGTTTCATCCAGTGGAATACATGAGCCGCAGAACGAAACCAGCAGAAGAGAAGTTCCATTCATACGAGTTAGAGGTAATGGCCATTATAGAGGCATTAAAGAAATGGAGAATATATTTGCAAGGCATTAAATTCAAGATAATAACGGATTGTAATGCGTTTACCATGACGTTAAAGAAGCGCGAAGTTCCGCTAAGAGTTTCCCGCTGGGCAATGTTTCTCCAAGATTTTGACTATGAGATTGAACATCGGAGTGGATCAAAAATGAAACACGTTGACGCGTTAAGTAGAATTTCCTGTTTGGTTATGGAAGGGGAACTGAATCATCGAATGAGACAAGCACAAACAAGTGACGATTGGGTTAAAGCAGTGATGAAAATCCTTGAAAAGGATGAGTATGAAGACTTTTATGTAAAAAATGGAGTACTATATAAAGATCCCGTTAAGGAACTAGTGGTGGTACCAGCCTTAATGGAGGAAGAAATCATAAGAATCGCACATAAGCAAGGCCATTTCTCGGCGAAGAAAACCCAAGAGTTAGTTGAAAAATCTTTTTACATTCCTCAGCTTAGTTTGAAAGCAGTCAAGCTTGTTCGAAGTTGTATTGAATGTATCGTGGTTGAAAACAAAACGGGAAAGAAGGAAGGGTTTTTGAATCCTATTAATAAAGAGGACCAGCCATTGGGGACGTACCATTTGGATCATGTGGGACCGATGGACATGACGAACAGGTCTTACAACCACATCTTAGTTGTAGTCGACGCATTTTCCAAGTTTGTATGGCTATATCCTACCCGAAATACGAGTGCAGAGGCGGTAGTAGACCGGTTGAAGAGGCAGGCAGCTACCTTTGGGAATCCAAAACGAGTGATAACAGATCGAGGTGCTGCCTTTACGTCAAATCATTTTAAAGATTATTGTGAGAGCGAAGGAGTGCAGCATTTGCTTATAGCCACAGGAGTTCCTCGCGGAAATGGGCAAGTGGAGCGGATACATAAGATAGTTGTATCCATGCTAGCAAAGTTATGTAACGAAAGCCCTGGTAGTTGGTATAAGCATGTCGAAAGAGTTCAGCAGCTGATAAATAGTACTCCTCCTCGAAGCACGAAACTGTCGCCATTCAGAATACTGACAGGATTCGAAATGCGAATACCTGGCGTACCAGATCTGCAAGATCTTCTAGATAGTACCATCGTTGATGAACTTGATGGCGAAAGACGAAAACTGCGCGAACAGGCACAAGAAAATATCAATAGAATACAACAAGAGAATCGGAAAACTTTTAATGCAAAACGAAAAGAAGAGCCACAATACGAGATAGACCAGTTGGTAGCCATTAAGCGAACTCAATTCGGAGCCGGACTAAAATTAAAACCAAAGTTCTTCGGCCCATATAAAATAACAAAAAAAATGGGTCATGGAAGGTATGAAGTCAAGAAAGTGGGAGACCACGAAGGGCCAGGACAAACAACGACTGTAGCCGAATTCATGAAATGTTGGGATCCTTCATTCGGGTCGAATGAATCCGTAGGATGGCCGAATGTGGGAACAGCCCACAATATTCACCCAAACGATCAACTGGCAACACCAACGCGCACTACAAGAAGTGGACAAAACTACTCATAAAACAATAAACATGACAACACTGAACTTGACGATACGAAACTGAACGATGACGTAGGCAGATCATAAAACGAACGAACGTCAGTCTTCGCAAGTCGCTCATACCGTGTAATTGTAACTTTTAAGGGCAGAAAGTCGCCAAACTTTAATATGTAAAATAAGAATAGTTTTAGTTATTGAACAATAAGTGAAGTTAATAAACTGTGAATTAAATATTTAATGGAAATTCTTTTATTAATACTCGGAAATCCTACATTTCTATATGTATTCTCCTTTAACTCCAAGGAGGAGCTTTGAGCCAAAATGAAACGTCTTCATTTGTCACGATACTTTGCGATGACTTTTATCCTTTGCCACGACTTTCCCGATTCTCGGATGTCCTTATCCAGCGACTTTTTCCAGATTGTTCTGTGGTTTTTGTGGCAAATATCTGTGGAATTTTGACAAAACAATCTAAGTCGAGATAAGACAATTCTCCAGGATTTTATTTCTAAATATAAAATTTAAATACGCTTCTATTGGTATAACCGCATTGTCTCTGTGATTTCATGTGCCAGAGATATAAGGGAGTCCCATAGTTCACGCAACTTAGCGCCATTTGTGCGGCAAAGTGTTATGAACCAAAAGAAAAAAATAATTTAACAGCTGATACTTTAAGATTAGTAAAAATGTATGGAAAGAGGGGGTTCAACGCTGCATCAACGAAATTGAGCCTAATTATTGAAAAGTAGTTAAGCAGTTCTTAGGCTGCCCTAGAAAGTTGCCAATTTCGAGCTAGGTTGTTTTGTCAAAAGTCAACAGATATTAACCCTCTATAACCCAATTTTTGAAAAGGAGGCAAATTGATCCAGAAAAGCAGAATATAATTAGTTAAAATGTTTTAGCAAATGGTTGACTGCGTTATTTGATGGTGACAACATGGAACAACAAGTTCTATCGAAAATGAAAATTTTGAGTTTTACAGCGGGGTGAAATTTCGATTATCCCTTTTTTGTGGGTATTTGAGCTAAAAAAAACAATATGAGTTTGATTTAAGATTTCAGTTATTATATTGTGCATAAACCTTGATTTAAGGTGAAGAACTTGTATCCAACAACTCATCGCGAACATTTTTGAGATCGTAATGAAATAAAAACCACTTCAGCTTGAGATTTTGCATACATCGATATATAGCAACCACTAAATGACCTTCAAAAAAATTTAAAAAAAAATCTCAGTCCACTTTTTATATGCCTTCTATCAGATTTTTTGGCGTAATGATGAAATTTCCAAGAAAATATTTTTATATAAGTCTACATAAGTTTATACTAACCACATGAATGGTCCTGTCAATGTTTATAAAAATCTGAGAACCCAACTGCAAATTTTTAATAATTTGAGATGAAATCAGTTGCCTTATGTTTGGCTACAGTGCAATAAAGTTTAGGTGTTGTTAATTGAGTTAAACATATTTCCGTATAAGGTAATTGCTGTTGCTATAAAGGTTAAGTGTTCTAAGAGTTATACATAGATGTAAATGCTTACTTCAGTTAAGAGTTGATTGTAGAGATTTAAGTGGAAACATTTCAAAGTGATTGTAATTATTTGAGTGCAACGCAAAGCATCGTTTAAACTCTTAAAAAAAGATGACGATAATTTAAATTTCGTAACAATATGAAAAGTTAAGCATTCACCAAAATCAAAATTGCAGGAAATATCAATTCAAAAAAAACTTTGTTTTTGCTTTAAAATAAGCTAAAATACCACAACTACCATGATGGTAGTCGATATTTTGAAATGATGAAAATTTCAAAGCAATAAAGCACAAAGCAGCTATAAAGTTTCATTTGAAATAAAATTTCCAAATTTAATGTCATTCATTAGAAATTTCCTTTCAATAAAATATATATTTTGGTAAATATTAGCATTTCCTATGCTTCCTATTTCTTACGCTGCTGCTTTTAATCTGTTCAAACGTTTTCTTTTTTCCGAATCAAAAATGTCACCCATAAATTGGATTTCAATTGATTTTTCATGCCATACAAACGACAGTACCAACAAAAAAAAAAGTGTTAAGGTTGGCAAAGTTGGTTTGCCTCTAAATGGCTTTGGAAACTTTCAAGTTTTTCGTCTTCGTCGTCTTTTCTCAAGTAATTAAAATTGAAATTCAAAGTTCGAAACTTTTCGCGGAAATTCTCACTAATAAATTCTGGCAAAATGACGCTGGTTGGTGGTGTGTGGCGGCGGTACACAGTGGTATGGTTCCATACATATTTTGGAAAAAAATTTAAGGAGTACTCCTATAACAATGAAGTTTTGTAGACTTAACAAGTTATAACTATTTAGTTAAGAAAAATTGCAAAAACTGCCGTGTTATGTCATAGCTTCCATAGGAAATGAACGTTCTTTGGTGAAAAAAAAAGAAAAAGTGCTCCTATGACAATAATGTTTTGCATGTTTAATAAGATAAAGCTATTGAAAAAAATATTTTAAAAATGAGAGTCATACGTCATAGAAAACGAACTAAAATTCTTTAACCCTAAAAGTATGCAAGTCATTATTTTCATATACAATTGCTTATATTGCACACTCACATTGAAAATCTCATGACATTTTCCAGAATAGATCATGAATTAAATGATAAGCTTGAATTAGGTCGAACTTTTTTAGACTTAAATTGACAGTGTATACGTATATTTTCAACTTTAGTTTTTTATAGTAAGAAGACGTTTGTAGCTACATAAATAATTTTCCAAGGAAAATTTCAAACGCTGCATTTCATTAAGCCATTTTTAGTTCTTTTTTAAATTGGTTGCAAAAGACTAAGCTTCAATAAAAAATACAATACAAATGTTTGTAGCAAACATTACACAAGGCAACACTGATTTTGCGGCACAAGGTTTCGGAGTCGATTTCGAATAATCATTAATCGATAATAGGGAAAGGCATAATCATCCTTATTAAATCTTACTTTGAACTTTTCCGATTAGATCCTTAGTTTCCGAGAAATCAACCATTGAAGTAATGATATTTCAACTCCATATAAAGGACTATTTCTTTTTTTTTTACGGCCATAGTATTTTGAATTAATTCAGATTCCATGAGGTTACTAAATACTTAGGGTATGGTTTGTTTGTCTGAATTAACTCTAGTTGCTTAGAAATCCTTGCTCGAAAGAGCAAAAATAGCTATTTTGTTTGTATGGAGTTGAAATGGGTGATAACTCGAAAAGTAAGGATCTAATTGGAATAGTTTAAAGGTAAGGTTTAATGAGAAAGGTTATGACTTGTTAATGCTTTTAACAAAAAACAATTACAATGTTTGCTGTGAGTGTTGTACTTCTTCAAATATTCCTCAAAACAGCAAGGATTTCTGAAGTACTAGAGTCAATCCTGACAAATAAATTATACCCTAGGTATTGGATGACCTTGGTGAATCTGAATTTACTCACAAAGCTAAGGCCGCAGGAATAAAAAAAAATTCTTGTCGCCCTGTGTTATCCATGTAGGGGCAAGTGGGGTTAGGTGGCTCACTTTTTATGATTACGGTTACATATATTTTTTTCACTAATTCGTGATAGAATATTTTCTTATGAGAATAAACATCACTCTTAATATACCAGTATTATTCAAGAATAAGATATTACTTTTCATAAAATTATTCACAGTTTAAATTTTCATGTCAAATGGTTCAAGTATCCTCACTCCATGGAGATACTTGAACCACCGCCCAAGGCAGTATAAAATATTGTAGGAATATATCAAAAGATGATTATTTATTTCTTTGTGCAAGCTATTTCTTGTAAAACAATACATAACATTTATGAAGTTTGAAATCTAATATGACAGTTTTTTTATTTATTCAAAGTTTTCGCTTATTTTCTATCTTTTCTGGAAGTTTTTAACAAGTTTTACTTATCGTGATTTTCCTTGATGAATTTTCTTTAATGTGAGTCTGTAGCAATGACACTCCTTTCTCGTTTTCTTCGCTGTGTTGTAGACTTCCGTGGTTTAGCCTTCGGGAACCCTCGTAAGTCTTCTGTTAATCTTACTGGCAGAAACCCATGCATTCTGTATATCAACGGAAGAGCATCAAGGTCAATGTGAAGAGATGCCTCAGACTGAATTGAGTCGTTATTTTCAGCGGTAGTATTCTGAAGAGTTTCTTCAAGATATTTATCAACGACCTCCTCTGTGTCCATGTTTCTGTTAGTAAACTCACTTCCAATAAAGTCTGATGCTGAGAATGTATGCAGATTGAAAAAATTAAAATTAAAAAGTGTTTCATGCATCCTTTCAAGAAATGGTTCATGTATCCCCACAAGGTATCAGCAAATTGAAAATAATTTTAGGGTGGCATGAGATATTTCAATGTAGCAGAATCATGTGTGAAAATGACAGAATTAGGAAGAAATTGTATCGAGTTCAGTGTCACAAGTTGAGCACAATAAACTTTTTCCGGAATAACTTATTGCCACAATTAAAGCACTTTCGGGCAGGTAAAGACTTTGTTAATTGATATACGCGACAAAAAACGTTTGTCGCAACCATAAATGCGTGTGAGGTTAGGTGACCGACAGAGTTATCAACACACATGATAATCGCATGAAAAGTCCTAGACAGTAAACAGATATCCCTAGTGGCTTATGTATCTCCATAAGCCACCTATCCCCACCCTCCCCTACTATACATATCAATACGCAAGACAAAAATTTATCCTACCTTTTTTAATATGTTAGAAATGCAGCACGACTTTGAATTTTACACCATTTGAAAGATATTTGTGTGTAAATTTGCACAAAGTTAAAATTATTTTAATATTTTGCCATTCAGCGAGGTAAAATTAAATGCAAATTTTTCAATATTAACAACGACAAAAGACGCGGTCACACAGGGCTGAAAAGAGGATACAGCACAAAGAGAAAGACCAAAAGCTGACTGACACTGACTTCATGTTTTTTGTTTTCTTTTCGTTTCACTCTTGTCATTGTACCAGGCATGATAAATAAGATTTTTTATTTTGTACCAAATAGCAAAAAAGTACTAAAACTGTCCAAAAAACACCAAAATTATTTAAAACATTCTATTTAGTTTATATAAATACACCTCCATTGAGAAAAAGTAGAAAAACTTTCACACTCAAAATATTTTAGTGAATTTGGCTCAACTTCCAAAGAAAAAAAAAATATAACATTTCAGAAAAAATATTAACAATATCTTCTTAACAAAACATTTTTCTTAGAAACTGCATCATTAGATTTTTGAAATTTTGCGGTCGAAGAATTGCTTCTTATCCGCCAAAATACCACTGTGCGGCATATCGTAGTGCAAAAGTTACAATTAGACTTGCGGGCTTACATTTAATCCTCGTATTTAAGTTGAATGCAGGCAGAGACAATGAATGTTAAGGGTTTGATTCATGACACTGCGGCACTGAAAAGGAAGAAAATACACAAAATCAATTGGTCGCATACATTTCCAGACCAGAATTGCCTTAGTTGAAATTATTTTTCAAAAATTTATAAAAAAAGATTTTATTTCAACTGTTGGACTTTTTTTGACTTGCAATTCAATTTAAGTTTAAATTCATCGCCTTCATCTTCATCTTATTTATTATAATTATCTATAGTTCATTCATACTCCTCCAAATTACGTTAATTATCTACCAAAAAAACAAAAAAAAAAAAAATATTCAAAATTTGTTTGTTTTACCACTCGCGAACGTAAGGATTCCAGAGAAGAAAAATGTAACTTGCTTTTTGTGTAAATCTTTGCACAGGATTAACCAAAAAATTAATCACGCCAAAACAAATAGAAAATGACTGAATACGAATTTCTAAGGGTTATTAATGAGTTAAGGCATTTATGTAAAGAAATATATGTTCGCCAAAGCACCCTTTAATTTGCAACACTGTAAAGTTGTTAAGAAAGTAAATAAGTGTTACAAATCTTGCTACAAATTAGCGGTATTGCAAATGTAAGGACTGTGTAAGGACTACAACGCTTCAAGTGAAATGACGACATACAGGGGTTACTATGGTAATGAAAAATTTTAATTTGATAAATAATATAAAGTGTGCCTTAAATTTCAACTAAGAGTTGCCAGAAATTTAATTTCCTGAAAGTTTTTGTTAAAGTCTGGTGAACAATTAGAGTATCTCGTCTTCACTTACATCATTTTACTAATATCATTCGGATATTCAATAATAGTCGCCTAAGTTCTCTTTTGCCCCAGACTCAAGTTGGTGTATTTTAAGAAAAAGAAAGAAAAACCTTCAAAGAAAAAAAAAAAAAAAAACAACCTTGAGTCAAAAAATCTCAAAAAGTGTGGGACAAAAGAGAACTCCATTGTGGATATATATGTAAAGTTATCTAGAAGACCATATATTGGTATCGTTCAGGGTCGGCGTAAAACAATGCATTTAACACCAAAACTAAGCCCATTTATTAATGATATTGCTTTTAGAGAAGTAACAAGGATGACATTGAAAATGTTGACAGTTTGGGATTACTAGCCAGCTTTTCTCTTTAGACAGTGGATATAAAGAGTGATCCAATACAAGGTCCATTTTCCAACTGAGTTGTTTTGACAGCTGTTATATGTCAAATGGCTTGTCCATATAACGTTTGTGTTCAGTATTCAATACGACTTAATTAAGAATAGACTTACTCCTGAACAAAGTTTATTAATTGTGGAAACTTACTACCAAAATCAGTCATCAGTTAGAGAATGTTATACATAGAGTTCTTCAACATCATTTTGGTCGTTGTGAGCGTCCAACTGAGCGCACTATTCGTGACACCATCACCAGATTTCGAAGCAATTTTACACTATTGGTTATTCATCATTCAACCAGAGAGCATAGAGCCCATAATTTAGAAAATATTGCTGCAGTAGCAGAGAGTTTTCGTGAAAACTGTGAACAATCCATTCGTCGCCGACCTCAGGCTTTGGACATCCCTTATGGATCATTGTGGCGTATCTTGAGGCGTGGTCTTAGTCTGAAGGCCTATAAAATACAGTTCGTTCAAGAAATGAAGTCAGCTGATCTAGGTGTACGTTTTAATTTCCGTTTATGGGCCTTACAACAACTTCAATTGATCCATTATTTTATCCAAAAATTGAGTTTAGCGACGAAGCTCATTTCTGGTTGAACGGCTACGTTAACAAGCAAAATTGCCGTATTTCGGCCGATGAACAACCAGAAGCAATATAAAAGCTTGCACTGTATCCCGATAAGTGTAGGGAAAGAGTACCGCCTGCGGGCATGGTTCGGGTGTGGGCACCCCCCCGTAATTTTTGACAGAAAACAAATGCGGCTGTTTTGACAGATTTTAAGCGCGTGTTAGGACAGCACGAAATTTTTGTGCATTTACCGGAGCAAACAGACGCATTTGCTTTGTGCTGACAAGACAATAAATTTTGAATAAGTAAAAGTCAACACAAAAGTTTTTTTCAATAATTTTCCAAGTGCGATAAATCGAAGTGAATTAAACGAAAAGCTGAGTGCAATTTATATATATGCAGTAAATTTATTATATTTTATAATCCAAAACCGAATGCAACCAAAAATGCTCATACAACACAATTTGCTCATTGCTTTTCAAAGTGGCTGTCGAAGTCGAGTATGGGCCCCGAATTGGTTCGGGTGTGGGCACCCCTCTTTTTTTATTTAAAGTGTGTGTTTTAGTGAAATATCGTCGAGGATGCCAATGTTACTAATTTAAATGGTATTTTTTTGCCTTTTTACGCTATTTTAATGGAAAAGAAAAAACCAAAAGGCCCATTAAAGATATCTCAGAAGAAACTGATTCAATTGTTGCTGGAAAAAAATAAAAAAAAACTTAAGAACTAATTAAAGTGTTTTCACGCTACGTGAAGAACGTAGAACAAAATTTCGGTGACATCGAAGCAGTCGACGATGGTATATTTCTTGTGTAAATCCGGGCACCGCGTGCCACCAAATCAGGCTAATTGATGTTTTTTCACTTTCTTCAGGTAGCATTGTATGTATGTATTCTCCTTTAACTCCTAGGAGGAGCATAGGGCCAATATGAAATCTCTCCATTTGTCACGTTCCCTTGCGATGACTTTGATCTCTTGCCACGATTTTCCCGATTCTTGGATTTCCTTTTCCAACGACCTTTTCCAGTTGGTTTTGGGTCTACCACGTCCTCTACTGCCTTGTGGATTCCACTCAAGGGCCTGGCGACAAACTTCGCTGTGTGGTTTCCGGAGAGTGTGACCAATCCATCCCCATTTGCGCAGCTTGATTTCGTTTGCTATAGCCTTCTGTTTGCATTTTTGATGTAGCTCGGCATTTGATATAGTGCGAGGCCACCAAACCTTTAGTATACGCCTTAAGCATTTGTTGACGAATACTTGCAGCTTGTTCGTTAGTTGTTCAGTAACAAGCCATGTTTCGCACCCATATAACAAAACCGATTTCACATTCGAATCAAAAATGCGTACTCTCGTTTTGGTGGATATAACGGATGAAGACCATATTTTGTTCAGTTGAGCAAACGTGCCTTTTGCTTTTGCTATTCTTGAGTTAATATCCTCTTTTGCTCCACCATCCATGGAGATAATGCTGCCTAAATACGTTTCCGATGTCATCACTGCCAGCTTTAAACGTGATGTCATTGCTTGCGTTTAGCTTCATGCTTTTAGTCTTGGATACGTTGATTTTCAGGCCGGCCTTTTGTGATTCCAAGACAAGGTCTTCAATTTTGTTTTGCATATCTGAATGTTTGGACGATAAGAGGCAGATGTCGTCGGCGTAGTCGAGGTCTTCTAGATGTTTAGTAAAGTTCCATTGGATACCCCTTTTGGCCTTATTAAGAGCTTTATCTAGAATATCGTCAAGAACGATAAGGAAGAGAGATGGTGACAGTAAACACCCCTGCCGTACGCCTGAATTAGTGGTGAATGTCGGTGACAACAACCCGTTGTGTAACACACTGCATTTAAAGCCTTCATATTGTGCACGTACTAAGTTTATGGCCTTTGCGGCAATACCTCTTCGTTGCAGTGACGCCCAGATGTTTTCTCGGGAAACACTGTCGAAGGCAGTGCTATAGTCAACGAAGACAAGTTGAAGTGCAGCACGCCACTCGCATGATTGTTCGACAATTATTCTGAGGGTGTTGATTTGATCCACACATGATCTGTTTCGCCGGAATCCTGCTTGCTGCTTTCGAATGGCCGAATCAAGTTTTTCACTTACCCTGCTCAGAAGCACTTTCGTCAGTACTTTTGATGGTACTGAGAGCAAGGTGATGCCTCTATAGTTTCGGCACTCGCTTAGGTCACCTTTTGTCGGCAATTTGACTAACATGCCATGTAGCCAATCTTCTGGCAAACGCTCTTCACTCCAGATTTTGGTGAACAGAGGATGGAGAATTTTAGCTGTTGTTATGGGGCATGCCTTTAGCATTGAAGAGTGTCAATTATCTAAATTTTATTTCAAAGGTTTTCTCGACGGCCCAGGAGAAGGACTTACATTTTTAAATGCGTGAACCATTATTACGGGCTCAGCACAAATGAGTTGCGCGAATTGCCATACTTGCATTTATTGCACTTCAGATGATGAATTTGTGTCAATCAATGTGTCCAGATTAAATTAATTTAGCATTTTTTTCCATTTGATTGCGTTTAAATTCATATCATATTTTCACATATTTAGCCCACTACCTAAGGGCGCCCATAACCGAACCAACAATTTTTTTTGTCAAAAATTATCACTTCACTATTTTTTTATATAATTTTTCCAACTAACGAAATCAATTTATTTGTCTAGCTTTCCATTGATTTTTATATGTCTGCATAATCTACATTTGATCATTATGAGTCGAAAACAAAACGGTGCCCACACCCGGTACTCTTCTTCTACTGTTTGGTGTGGTTTATTGCAGGAGGCATCATCGGACCGAATTTCTTCAAAAATGCGGATGGAGCCCGTGTTACGGTCAACGGTACTCGCTACTGAGTAATGATCAATGAATTTTTGCTGTCCCGATTCGCAGAGTTTTGCAATTCTGTAATCCAATTCAAAACCCACTTCTGTTTTTTGTATTGTAACGTCATCGCATATTTTTGTTCATATCTTTAAATTCTTTGGGTCGATTGCTTTAATTTTTTTACTGAATATAGTGCTACTTAATTACTACGAAAATGTATAAAAACCTTTTTAAAAATTTTCCTTTTTCATTTTTTGTTAATGTATTGTTGTACGAATGGTGAGTTACGTCACTCTGTAAATACCCATTTCGCAGATTTTTGACTTTGTATTTATGGTACAATATATTTCTGTAAATATTTTTTTCAAGCTTACACAAAAAAAATATCTTGACTTTTTCTGAAAGAAAATACTCCATGTGTACACAAACCTTAAAATCTTTTTGTTTAATGAAAACAAAAATGCTGAAGATGTCAATATAATAAATAAAATGTATTGATGTGTGAAATTGTTGCTATGTATCATATGAACAACTTACATATAAGTATGTCAGCCTCTTCATAAATGTCAAAGTCTATTGACCAAAATATCCCATTTGCTACGTTGTATTGATCTTTAAATTCATCTAAATAAATAACGACAAATCCGAGAGAAGAAAAAACAACCAATCTTCTTATCTGTCAATACGCTGTCCTCATTTTTCTGACTTTACTTTGTATTACAGTATTTTTCTTTGTTGCCTCTTTATTTTTCGTTCTTCTTTTCAAAGATTTTTTTTTTTGTTTTGTTGTTCACCATGAGATGACCAACTAAATTCCAAGCCTAAAATGTTAGCTACCAAATCTATGGCTAAACGAATTCAATGTGTCAACATTAAAACCATTGGCTCCATCTTTTTAACTCTTCGTTGGACCGACTATAACTGTGACATTTCGATGCGATGCCATGCCATGCGAGATACTGACTGTGTGTGATAACCCACAGTCAGTCGCACATAAAGCAATCAAGTGCAGTACACGAAGAAATCAATGTCATTGTGGATAAAACTAACGGTACGTCACGTTATAAGGTCGATTCGCATGCTGACCACAATTGCAACTTGGATTGGACTCTAAGCTCAGCATAGTTTTGGTTGTCGTTATATTGCTGAACATTGGGATTGGGATAGACAAGAAGAGAAGTAGTAGCAGAACGATGATAATGTTATTGCTGAAAGCTGATTTAGAGATGGAATTGTATCTATGAATCAAGAGAAATGGAAGATATTTAGATGATATGTTTCGAGTAACCAATGTGTTCAAACGTTATTTTAAAAGCAAAGTAAAAATCATGATATTTGCAAAGTTTTTGAATTCATAATTCAAGTTTTTTTTTTTCCTAATGAACATTGTTTGTTGTCAAGAAAGTGATTTTCAGTGACATAAAGTTAATGAAAATTCCACAATTTGGATTTACTATCAACACTTTTTATTTATTGCACTGTTGTCAAAGAAACACTGAATTGCTTTGCCATTCGTAGGCTTAGCGTGACATTAGAATCTTCAAGTAAGGACTTGAAACTGTTTAACCTCCTCTACGTTTACTTCGAACCGTACGTCACAGCTTCTGTTGTGAGTTTGCTAAGCACCTAATTCATAATTCAGTCATAAAAGAACCACTAGATATTTTTATAAATACACCCTAATTAAATACAGAACATTCTTTTGCTTGCACATTTGGGATACCAAAATGGAATGTATCCAACGTGATCAATCGTGTGATTTCAATTTTAGTCAAAACAACTTAGTACACTAAGTACACCAACAGCATGCTTTTGCTCCATAGCACCAGAATGAAATATGTCCGGCAAAAGCATGGGAATCGGAAATCGCGTACGTGATCGAACCCATTGGTTCTTAGCAACACAAACTCGTCTACGTGATCAAACCTATTAATTTTTAGCTATGCAAACTCACAGCGTGAACTCTCCCCCGGAAGTTAGAACGAGCTCAGGTATGAAACGAGGAGAAAAGCTCGGATCATGCAACTAAAAGCTTTTTCTAGCTTACCAGGCATAATTAATAAATAGAGTAAGTGAATAAAGAATCAAGGTGTAATGTTTTACGTTCCGACGTTAAGATACGTTTAAGTGTTAACAATAAATAAAGAGGACAAGTTGGTCCGGTAAAAAATTCAAACCAAAACTAAAAGTGAAGTGTCGTGATATTGTAAAGATAGGGAAGAATTACAGGAGGTGCTGATACAGAGATTCACAGGCGGTACTGACGGAGGAAGACGTGGAAATTATCACCAACACTTCAGTTGTAGCTGGTCAATATAACCTCATCAGTTATTCCCGATGTTTCTTTTCATCTTTATTTTGCTATAATTTCTATGTAGCACCCAGCAAAAAAAGCTTTGCATGCTTTTAGGATTTGGTTGTGATGCATTTACTTCACATTATCTTATGGAGTTTATGGAGCCTATGGTGAATCATTATTAAATCAATTTAAAAAGTATTGATTTGAAACGGAATATTCAGGATGATTACACTGTACAATAATTTTGACCCCCCTTGAAAACCACAAGAATTTTGAAAATAGTTTTTAATGCATTTAATCTCCTAAACTCGAATCTGGTATCCATTTTTTTGAGTAACTCTAGGTAAGGAGTAAGAGTGAAAAAATCTTAACACACGTTTTACCTAATAATTTTTTTTGGATGTAAAATTTTAAAATTCTTTGATCTAGTTATCTTTGAAAAATATGTCAGTTATTATTTTTAATGACAAACATGTTGATTTGTTGTGAGTTTGGTCAAAATGAGTGAAGAAAAAGAAGTACGTCTTAAAATTATTAAAAATTTTCAAAAAATCCAAATTGGTCCTACAAAAAATTGGTCAAAGAATTGAAGATCTGCCGTCAACCTGCTTTCAATGTTATTAAACAGTTTCAGGAGAATTTGACTATCGATACGAAACCTGGTTCGAGAAGAAAACAAGGATCACATGATATTGAGAAACCCAAGAAAATTGGAAGCATATTGAAAAGATCTCCAAACACATCTGCTAGAAAAGCTGCCAGGTTAGCCCAGTGCTCTGACTATTTGGTGCGAAAAGTTAAAGCAAATGTAGGTTTGAAGACATACACAGTCCAAAAAGTTTAGTAACAAAAGTAGGGCTCAGAAATTAAAATCGAATTTCATACAAAAATTTTCATGTTGTATATTAGACGACAGATTTTACTGGCAGATTTTACGATGCTTCCAGGTCAAAATTTTTATGTTGCTAATGCTCGAGGAAATGTCAAAGAACAATTTAGAATCTAAAAGCAGACAAAATTTCCCAAAAAAATTCCTTGTATATCAAGCTATATGCAGTTGCGGCAAAAAAAGCAGGTCATTTGTTACATTGTGCTCTATAAATGCCGAAATATACATCAAAGATTGTTTGAAAAAAATACTTCTTCCTTTCATAGGAGAGCACAATGCGTCCACATGTTTTTGGCCTGATTTGGCATCATGTCACTATCTATGGGAAGAAAGCTCTGGAGTGGTATCAAAGTTTTTGTACCAAGAGTGGCCAATTCTCCAAATTGTCCGGAGCTTAGACCAGTGGAAGGATATTGGTCTCTTGTAAAAAGAAACTTAAAGAACACTAAAAAGGTGTCCCAAAATATCGAAGATTTTAAAATGAGATGGGCAAACTGTTCCAAAAAGGTGTCTGAAACAACTAACAAATCTCTAATGGAAGGCTTACAAAAAAGGTCCACAAGTTCATAAATAGTGGTTAGAACTATAAAAGTTATATTTTTACTTTAAGAATTTTTAAGTGTGTAACTTAATGACATTTTATATATAGAAAATTGATTTTTTTAATTGAACTTTTAGTCATATATTTGCAAAGATCGACTTACATATAAATCTATCAATGCATTTTCTAACACATAATTATGACAAATCAAGGAACGGATTAAAAACACGGCTATAGTGACATATGTTTCTTTCTGGCGAAAGACGAAACATATGTCACTATAGCCGTGTTTTTAATCCGTTCCTTGATTTGTCATAATTATGTGTTAGAAAAATGCATTGATAGATTTATATGTAAATCGATCTTTGCAAATATATGACTAAAAGTTCAATTAAATAAAATCAATTTTCAATATAAAATGTCATTAAGTAACACACGTAAAAAATTCTTAAAGTTATTTGGGAGAACACGCCCTGATAAGGTGGAAACACCTGCAATCGGTATTGAATTTGTTCCAAAGGAACAACTATACCAAATATCAATAAATAACACAAAACAACAATTATGATATATCAATACGTATTAACACACAAGCAAAACTGGCAAAAGTCGGCTTCGCAGCCGGGCAAGGCTGGTGCAGTTGTAGCGACTTCTGCTACCAACCGCGAGTTCCTTGGTTCGACTCACGCCCAGGCCAAAAAACACAAAAAGTTTTCAAACTTGCAATTTTTCAATTATAATTAATTTAGTAAAATAAATATAATTATAATTACAACAAAAATAGTCTGATGAGTCTTTGTGGCGAAAGACGAAACATATGTCACTATAGCCGTGTTTTTAATCCGTTCCTTGATTTGTCATAATTATGTGTTAGAAAATGCATTGATAGATTTATATGTAAGTCGATCTTTGCAAATATATGACTAAAAGTTCAATTAAAAAAATCAATTTTCTAGTTATATTTTTATGTAATTTGTAAAATATGATCAATTAAATATAAAAAAATCAAAACTCTAAGATCAACCGTTCAAAAGTTATTGAATTTTAAATATGTTAAGATTTTTTCTATCTCACTCCTTATTCTATAAAACCGGCTTAGATATTGCAGAGTTGATTTTGATAAGGTGTTGAAATATATAAAATTCCACCAGATGGCGCCTTAAAATTCATTTAAATTCATATAGAATTTTGTTTGGGGTGAAACACCTCCTCTCTCCAATCCTACAAGTTAAGTTTGACAATGTGGACAATGTGGATGTGGAAAAAAACCAAGGAAGAAAACACATTTTATTCCTCTAAGAGCGACACCTGAGCAGCTATGGGGCTCATCCTCACATTTTCTTGAACTTTGACCACCATAAGACGCAACTTAACATCACCCAATGCACCTATTTTTTTGGCTCATGCATGATCAAACAATGGGGTTGTACCGTATCCAAATCTATCTCTGCAAAGTTTTGGAATCTTGCTGAAAACTTCTTTCTAAGATCTCACATAAGATTAAAAAACTGTTTATTTCAGAAATATTTAAATATTTTCATATTCAAGGATTATTGGAAAGTAAATTAGTTCTTAACAATAGTAGTGGAAAAGTGCCGCCAGCGGGCATGGTTCGGGTGTTGGCACCCCTCCAGTAGCCCTTTTAAAGATATCGCAGAAAAAAAGTTGTTTTCATTAAATGTGGGTGGTAAGGTTGCATACCACTTTGCAAAAATTCTCGGTTTTGAGTTTCCAGACATGTGGACCGAGGAACAGATGGCGGGCGTGGACTGGTACAAAAAATTCATGGTTGGCAAAGAACAATGTCAACAAGGGCTAGAAATTACATCACCTGCCCTGTTTATTCTGCAAAACAATTAATCTGCCATTGACGCCGAAGACAATCAAGGCATGATGCCATTCGATCAAACCGTTTTCAGTGACGCTGATTTTGTTGAAGCCGTTGAGCAGAATTTGTTCAAATTGTTTAAGTCAATGTTTCCAAAATAAATTACATAATTTTGTAATTTTGCTTTCTTTTCCATTTGATTGCGTTTTACTTCATATTTTCCTATATTAAGCCTATTTTCTAATGGCGCCCACAACCGAACCAAAATTTTTTTTTTGTCAAAAATTATCACTGCACTATTTTTTTGATATAATTTTTCCAGCTGATGAAATCAATTTGCTTTCTTCACTAGTAGTTAGCTAAGGGCTCCAGCTTTCCATAAGCACTTATGTCTGCATAATACATATTTGGTCAGTAGTTATGAGTCGAAAACTAAAAGTTGCCCACACCCGGTACTCTTCCCCTACTTTTATCCAAAACAAAATAATTTTTAAATAATTTATTTAAGTAACCTAAACTTTAAAATGTTTTTTGCGGCTCCAGTTTTTTGCGTTTCGCGGCGGCCCGGCATTGGAAAAATTACTTCCGAATTTCAACAACATATCAAATTCTTCCTTTTCGTGAATTCATTACGCTTTGGACACCAAACTGTTTCATGTATTTCCTATTCAATTCAATCTTTGTAACAGATATTTCAGAATTATGCCTTTTCTGTTTTTAGCCCTTATCCATGCCTATCCATCTCTACGCAAAAATTCGTTACTGTGGTTGTTATCCTCAGCAGCCTCAACAATGACAACGATGTCGACTTAACAATAAAATTGATGGCGAAACATTTATTTTGCCTTAATTTTTGGGGAGTAGCTGCCATATCCTGCGGAACAAGATGCGACGACGACAACTCCAAGGGAAACAACAAAACGAAAGGATGAATACAAATCTTCGATTTTGGATTTATTGAGTTTGATGTTCGTATCGGCTTTGCTGCTTCTGTTTTTGTACTTTTTTTTTTTTTTTTTCATTGCTGAAGCAACAAATGCAGCATACAGGATAGGACAATTGGTGATGAAATAATGACGATAACTTCGTTGCGCAATGATATTTGTGGTGGAGTAGGATTGTTGGTGATGTTGGGTACTAATACGCACACAAAAACAATAAAATAATACATATGAAATAATATTTAATGGCACAAACGGCTGCAGCAGCAGCATAACCAAGCGTAGATCCTTTGTGGCTTTTGTGGTAAATGTAGCATTTTTGATTTATACTTTTATAGTAAATTAATGGTTGATTGCATCAGAAAGTCACAACTAAAATGATACAAACAAATTCTGCTACATTATTTTAATTTTTTTTGGTATAACATTGAAGGTTGTTGCTTAGAGCCATAATTAACATTGTGAGTGTTGGATATTGAAAACTGGCCATTGGCTTATTCACCACATTCATATCAATATCCATATCACCATCATCATCATCACCATCATCATCATCAATACTTTATTGAGTGACCAATAGAAATGTGCGTTGTTGCTGCAGTTCAACAAAATATACGGGTCACATGGGTCATATGCATACTTACAAATGTACATACTTATGTATGGTACTAGTATATTGAAAAGTGAATTCATTATTTGATCGATAGTTTGAATAAAATTTGTTGCAAGTCTGTTACTTCCGTTGATGCGGTTGAATAGCCCCATTTTGGATGTCATTGCACCGGAAATGTACAGATTATGTTACGCTCTAGCAATAAGTGGCACTAGTGGTGCTGGTTGATTTCGATGTACTGGAGTGCAAGTGACATGTTGTGTAGAGGAAAAGGAATGGCAACATCACATTTGTAGTTGTATTTATTTTAATTTATTGAAATGAATATTTATTGCTTTTAGTTTTTGTCATTTGTGATAGAACTTTTTGCATCGAAGGACCTAATTTTGCTTAACGTGCAATGAAATATGTTGCAGACTGTGTCTGACAATATACGTTGCTTCTAAAGTCTCAAAATGAATCATAAGCTATTCTATAGTATTTTGAAGCGTTTGCGACAAGTTATTTAAAAATTATTTGTAGGGTATCTTATGGCTGAAGAGTAGATTCGTTGGGGATATTAGGAAAATCTAATGCGTTTAAAGCAGTGATAAGTTATCACATGATCACTGAGTTGATTACTGTAAGTAACTAAAGATTAAGACAAGATGTGTGATGCCACGACAATTAAATTTATAAGAAACCTTAAGCCAATGTAGGGACTTTCTAATGATGGAAGTGGTTTATAGTGTGACAAACAATTTTCTAAAGTTCTGGTTCCTTAAAGTTGAAATTTTATAATTTTTTTCCTATTTTTTGATTGTAGCTGCTCCTTTAGTTAAATTTCCTTTAAATCGATACTACATCTGTAATACCAATCTTTTGAATTGAAGTAAAAAAAAATCGCCCAAAAAAAAAAAAAAAAAAAAAATACGAAAAATATTTAAAATTTCAACTTTAAAGGCCCAGAACTTTACAAAATCCTTTTAAATCCTATAAACCATGCCACTGTAAGGAAGTTCATACAATTGGCTATAGATTTTTCATTGAAAAATTGTCTCTAAAACGTTTGTGAAACAACTTAGAAAGTTAGATTTTTCCCCATAACTCCTTAGTGGTACATTTTAGACGTCCTTTCACATATAATTTTGTATTGTATTTGATCTCCTTTATAATCTCTCAGAAGCTTCGTTACCTTAAAGTTTATACCCTGTATATATCGAAATTTGGTAATAAATAACAAAAGATAAACATATTTGATAAAGGCGAATCAAATATGTTATATTAATAAGCGATATAATTTAGCAATGCTGTTGGTTCAAATGTATATTATTATTATCAAATATAAATTTGAATACAACAAATGCCTACTTGATTCTATAAATATATGTTTCATTTTAACAATCGCTTATTATTTATCAATCTTTCTTTTTTAAATAAAACAAAACAATAAATTTTATTTCATTCATTAAAGGAAACAATTCACCTTAATTCTGATTCACTTTTAGATGCATATCTCATCAGGATAAAGAAAAAAAAATTAAAAAACTGAAAATACTCAAAATGATGATAAAAAAAGTGTAGTGTTATATGAACTATATAGTCCATATTGCCCCACATATGTATTTGGTACAAAAGTTGCGTATATCCATAAAAATGTCACTTCCACATCCAGCGCATTCTTCATGACTCAAAGAACGCCAAATTACACATTCAACCCAAACCTCTTCATGGCGATCTTTTAAGTAAAGGATATTACAGTATATGCATTTTTCATCTTCCTTTCCTTAGGGGTTCTCGAATTCCGTATCATCACCATCAGGCTCGTCATGAAAACTGCAACTAAGCTCTCCATCTGAAAAAGATGATAACTACATTTGTTTTTGAGGCTTTTTTCTTGGTTGTCCATATTATAGCAGACTAGATCGTAACCCTGACGCTGACCTAAGTTTTTACTCATTTCACATGCGTCTAGATGTAAGCATGTGGAGAAGTTTTTATCAAAGTAATAGGACAGTAACATTAACATGTTGAATTTTATATTAGTCTTCAGGTTTCTAGCAGTGAGAGGAGGTATTGTGCCGATAATTACAATTCTCACAGCCAAATGGAATGAAGTTACTGCATCTATCACATCTTTAGGATCCCATAGGGGACTTTTCTCTGTGAGCTCCGCCTGAATAATTCGGGCATTTAACATGGATTGCTTATGCGAATCCCCAAAAGTAGGGATAAATTCCCCGTAGTTGGCAACGCAACTCCATTGCTAAATTAAACAATGCCCCACTACTCATAGCTGTCAAATTCTTTTGTGATTTTCTTCCAATTATTCATTCGTTCTTTAACTACCTTTGAAACAGCATTGGCTGCAGCATAAAAAATTAAAAGTTTAATTCTCATACTGAATAAAGTTAAATTGTAAAATCAATAAATTAAATCTAAAGTCTAATACTCAATAAATAGTTCATCATAAAATTTGTACAACAAAACAGTATTTGTTTTTTTTTTCGTGTGGGCGCTACCCACTGTGGGTTTTTCCTTATTTTACATCACGTGGCAAAGCAGTGCCGAAGTCTTCGAAATACCAACGATCCTCAGTGGAGGAATTAGTACGACGTGCAGGCGATTTTTCTCAAGCAAAGTACCGGCAAGGTGTTAATCTGGAGAGAGGCATACACAGCAACTTCTAATAAGTACAGTTTTGGTCAAGGACAAGTTTAACCCTCTAGTTCCCAAATTTTTTTTTAAGCTAAAAAAATTACAGAAGGTAGCTTTGGGTTGTAGAAACAATGTTTGTTCAGGAAAAAATTTTTTGGATTTGTAGAAATCGTGGTAGGGGGTGTAAAAGGTAGCATGCCTAGAGGCCGCCTTGGGCAAGTAAGCCAAAAAAAATATAAAATGATTTATATGGAATCTTTGTATTTTTGTTCAAAAATCGAATATAAAAACTAAGTAAACGTAAGTAACGATTAACCATTTCAGCTGATTAAATGCAATAACTATTTTTTAACATCGGTGAATAAAAATATACCCGCATATAGAATCAAAATGTTGTTTTTAGTCACGGAATCAAAAAAATCATTCCAGTTGACGAGGGGCACTGTGTATGTGTGAACTGGCGTAGCTAGGGGGGGTCGATGGGGGCCACCGCCCTAGGCGGCACGCTCAAGGAGGTGGGAAATTTCAGGGCGACCGCAAAATTAGTTTTTGGTTCATAGATATTGTGATTTTTTTGTTGGTCTCACGAAGTTCACTCCGGGAGGCAAATATATTAGTTGGGCCACTTGTATATTACTTTTTCTGCATTCAAATTGTGCTTCAGATGTGTAATCAAGATATTGGCACTCCGTTTATCAGTCAGAGTTAAAAATTTATGTGCAAAAGCTACGGTTTTGAATCGACTTTTTTCAGGCACTATGCAAGACTTCTAGGATCGGTAGCTTTTGCCATATCCATTTTCCTAAATGAACAGAGTGTTTGTGAAACCTGAACTTTTAGTTAAGGTGATTAGAACTCTTTATATCAGTTTTCTGTCTTGCTGGTTCGTCTGTATAAGACATGGGACTATCTCCAGAGATTCCATTTGCAGCCTTTGTCATGAAGACAACATTCTTTCATAACAGAAGAGTTTATTTACGACAGAAGTTTCTATCTCCAAAGGGTCTACCAAATCTTAACCTCGAAGAATAGGACTCTAGTTGTGATCAAAGAGAATGAACTTGATAGTGCTTCTACCGTTAATTCATCGATCAATTCAAATGGTGAAATAGGCGACTGAAATATTTCGAAATTTTATAAAAAAATTTGTATCGCACGATTTGCCCGAACCATTTGACGTTTATTCTCATGAATAATATGTAAACATGGAATCCTAATATATTTTCTTGCCGTTTGATCGAAACAGGAAACTATAGAATGAATATATTTTTGATCAAAGAAAGGTTTCATTCTAACATACGTAGGTGTCCGTCGAATGTCCTTGTTATATGTTCACATAGTTATTTATAAATCTGCCCGATCAACGAAGCTACAAATATCTGCTAAAAAAATATTATTTTGTTTTACATTGGTCTTTCATATCTAAGAGTGCTTGGAAAATGGGGATATCCGTGATCGAGAACGCACTCCATCTAGACCTCCAGGTATACCTAGATGGTATACTAAAATCAATCCAAATCAAACATTTTAAGCACCATATGTGGGATTTGTTATTATATACCCCTGAAGATACGACTTATGATTCGTGGCACACAAGATTTTAGTGAAAATTGGTAAAAAAATCCAAATAGCACGAAAAAACTATATAGTGACCGTTACAACTTTTTTATAATTTGTTTCCCAAGACGGCCTACAGGCACGGTCTGGTTGGGGGCCAGTGAGGGGAAAGCTAAAAAGTTATTTTGTCAAATTAATTTTTTTTCCTATAGCACACATAAATAGCTGCATCTCATAATTTTTTTGAATCTTATAAAGCTTAAGAACTATTTTTAAAAAATGTTTGTTTATAGCGCAAAATACAAAATAATTAATTTATTACTTTTTCACAAAATTCCATCTTTGGCTTACAATTACGGCTTTTGTACGTATTGCAGCTTTACGCAAATGCATTTATTTAGAAGAATGGGAATTTCCCTTTCAGTGTGCAGAAAATCAGTTTCAAAACACATCAAATACGATTTATGGAATTTTTTTAAATAAGGCTGTCTACAGGCCTCCTTGGGAACTAGAGGGTTAAGGTAATCTTTGACATTTCTGCCACATTTCCCCCAACAAAAAACAATTCTCTGGCTCCTGGTTTATAACTCAAGCCAGCGGCTAGAACATGAATATTATTCGACCATATATTTGAACTATTTGACCTATAATGAGCTAGTTTCGTGCATTTAAAAGTTGTAACCTTAAATACCAACATAAAAATTTGTTCCATCTGATGAAGATATCAGCAGATGTAAAAATTCGAATGTTAAAATGCCAAAATATATACGACGTTAATGCGCCATTCTTATATTTTATTTTTATAAAATAAAACATTTTCTGTAAGTTGGCGTGGTACTGCCCCTCATAGAAAAAATTTCATCACGGCTAAGTCGTGGCAATGACTTATATGATATTTGATATGGAGTCAGATTTAATACCAGGGATGTGCTCTTAAAACTTTTAGTTTATTTTATTGGGCTTGATACCACACTTAATATTAAAATTCCTTTACGCGGCCCAATCGCTGCACCGAATTTTATGAGATCAAACATTCCAAAAATGGGCGTTTTAGTGAACGTTCTTTTGTTCTTTTTTGGCATTGATTGCTTTAACTGAACTGAAATTCAATAGTCGAAAAATTTTTTGTTTTTTTCGTCAAAATATCACAGTGCATGCTGCACAGTACTTATCACTTAAGCTCATAAAATATTTAACTGTATTAAAAGTATAACGAGTTGAAAAAACTTATCTAAATGCAGGTCGCAGCGCATAAAAACCAATTTCTTTCATAACGATACATCTTTTTACTGTAAAAGTCAATAAAAAAGTTTGACCTTGTACGTTGAAAGATATGCTCGTGTTTAAATGATGAAAATGCTTTAACAAACGCAATACATCATACTCACAATGATGATGATATAAGTGAAATATTTCTGTAAAAAATTTACAAACACATGATTTTTACTACTCTCACTATACACGCTGAAGCACACTCGAGTTTTGTGTATCCTTGAGTCCTTGAGCTCAAAATTGATGTTTAGTATGTGCAACATTTTTTATTACAAGTGATAAAAGTGTTATATAAATATTTTACGTTTGTGTTATAACAAGTTCAAATTTTACCTGAGGATATTTTTTTCATGCTTGAATAAAAAAAGAAACATAAATAAATTTGCCAAATTTGTTAAAAAAATATTACAGGAAAAATTATTATAACAAGTTGATTAAAAATTCAAAGGACACCCTGTTGTCGCCAAATTAATTCATGTCAAATTAATGCTAATCCCATTTCGAGCCAACAGCCCTTAGACGGTATGGTATGTGGGTTTGCTTTTGTTTCGTCTGTTCCCATTCATATTCGGTATGATTTAAGCTCAGCTAAGCTGCTATGTAGCCACTTTTAATGTGACTCTGCTTGCTAATTTGTGAGACCATACAAATTATGTTCTCACACTACTTTTGTTTGCATTTGGAAAAAGTCATGGGTTGGTACCTTGACTTGTGCTCATTAAAACTTTTTACACAAATAGGCAAACAAAATGCATAAAATTTGCTTTTTTTTTTTGAAAACTAAAACAAAAACCTCAATATTTGAAAAGACTAAAAATTTGCCACGCTCATATTGTAGTCAAAACTAGGGTTGCCAAGCCAAAAAAAGGATATGTTGAGCTCAAAGATTGTTTAAGAAAACTATCAATAAGTGTACAAAAAAGTGGAAAATCATTTCTTTTTAAGGGCTTGTCATAAAAAGGTCCAAAATGGTCACATTTTCATATATGAAAGTCTTAAAAATTCTGAGAAGGTTAGAAAGTAGATATTTCAATCGGACAATAGCGGATAAGAAAAGGCCTCTTTTCAAATGCCACAGTTCCTTATATGTTTAAAAAATTTACATCAGAAATAGAAAAACAAACACTATGGTGTTCTGCAGTAGGGAGGAAACAGGAGGGTTATGAAACCCCCGGATTTTTTGCTGATGTCTTTTCTGACCCAAAAATAATTTTATAGTTTAAAATGCAGCCATTATATGCCTAGCGTAACAAAAATTTAATATAACCCTCTCCGATTTCGCTGAAATTTGGTAAATGGTTTTGTTTCATGCCGATTACAAAAGAAATGGCGAAACAAAATTTTTTTTCTATTTTTTGTGGATTTTGGGGGGGCTTAAAAAGTGGAAAATCAGTAAAGTGTGGCAAACAGTCCTTTACAAAATTGCCCTAAGCTTAGACACTTCTTAACCGATTTTCATGTTCTTACCATTTTTGTTAAGATGTTGAATCAGGCTATAAGATAAGACAGATTTTTTTTTTTTTTTTGCAAAAACTTCTACATGTCGTATTATTTTAGTACTGAAAATACAAAAACGTTCCGTGACTTACTTTTACGACCTTCCCATATATATTTTGTTGAAATAAAATAACAGAACCCTTTCAAATAAACCAAAAATTAAGAAGATTTGTTAAACGGTATAGAAGTTATAACTTTTCGAACTTTAAAAAACATGAAACTGACCGAAACGGCTTCTCAAAACTTAAAAAATGGTCGATATCTAGGAAATTTCTTAACTGATTTCCATGTCCTGAGGCAATGAATCGGGCTATTATTACTAAGTACGTTTTGTGCTATTTGGAAAAAGCATTTTAATACTTTTATTTTATAGGGATAGTAAGAACACGCTCTGAGCAACAACTAGGCGAATTCGGACTTGAGGGCATGGCACCTCCCAAATAAGCAAAAGTTTCAAAATGTCACACTGAAAGCTTTTTTTGAGATAATCCAATCATAGTGCACTTAAATACTCAGAACAATAAATGCAAGCTCTGAAAAAAAAAACTAGAAAAAACTCGGACAAGAGGGCGTGGCACCTCCTACATAAGAAAAAGTTTAAAAATGCTATACAGAAATGGTTTTTTAAGATAACCCAATAAAGTTTCACTCAAACACTAAGAAAATCATTTGCAATTTCTGAGAAAAAACTAGACGAAATCAAAAAAAAGAGCGTTGCACCTCCAATAGGAGCAAAAGTTTCAAAATGCTGCTCTGAATGCGTTTTTTGAGATAATCTAACCAAATTGCACTCAGAGACTAAGAACTGTAAGTGAAAGCTCTAAGCAAAAACAAATTAAACTCAAAGAAGAGGGCGTTGCACCGCCCATACAAGAAAAATTTTCATAGTGCTGTGCTGAAAACGTTTTCAAGATAATGAAACGTAATTTTGGGCTGATACTTGGAATAGTTACTGTAATATCTGAGCAAAAACTAAGTGAATTTCGTCAAGAGGACGTTGATCCGCCCGTTTTAAAATAATGCAGTGTAGGGTATATTATTTTATGGCAAGGCCAACTAGTTTAATAGTTTACTACATTTTTAGTACTTAGATTAATAAAAATGCTCTATAACATTTTTTAGATCTTCTAAAATATTTTTTTGGAAAGAAGACAAAACTATCATTCATATGAATCTAATACTAAAATGTTAGCTTTAGCGGCTTAGGAGCTATAATTTTTTTAAACTATGACTATAAAAGTGATGTGTATTTTGAACTATTTAAAAAACCATAATTTCTAATTCGGTAAAGATACCATACTTCTTATTGGATTGATATGAAATGTAGCTTTGTCTGCTTACCAGTAAAATATTAAGAAGATTTCTCGGAACTCTTTAAGAGTTAACTATACCATTTTACATTTTAATAAAACCAACATATCTGGTAATCCAGTCTAGCGCCCATTCAATCAACTGGCTGGATGGAGTAAAAAAGCATCGGACGTTGCCACCTAATTTAAATATTTTTTGTTGGAAGTTAATCACATGCGGGCGTGCAGAGTCTGATTCAATGTATGTACGTATACATTGGCAATGCGCGCTGCCGACGACAGACAGTCATAGTCATAATTTTCGGCTCGGGTTTGAATGGTGGGCGTTTTAACAGGAGTAACAGCAGTGGCATAAATTAATTGTATTCGTAATGATAATTAAAATTTATGCATTTTAACAAGGAGACAAAGTCAAAGACAAAACAAAGAGTTCGCAGCAATGTTGAATGAATCCTTTTTGCTTTTGTGTGGTCGCCGAATGGCAGGAGTCTACTTGTTAATTCGGCTGCTAGCAAAAATAAAAAGATATAAAGCCTTAAAAGAAGGTAGGTGGTACTCTTGTGGTTCGTATCGTTACCACAGTAACGCTGAAAAGGCTGTCAATTGTTTTTGACAAATAAAAAGTTACCACAAAGGCGTTGAGAAATGTTAAAATATTTTGTATTTTATTTAAATTAATTAGCATTATCGTCAATGTAAGATTTTGATTCGGCTTTCTAAGCAATATTGGTACAAGACTGATATTTATTCCTGATCCTTTGGTCACTGAACCTTAGTATAGTGCTTTTTTGTTATCATAAATATAAATAAAATATTATAAAATATTATATTTTAAGATAAATACAAAACTATTTCGCTTAAAATCGCAAATTAAACCACAAAAGCATAAACATAATCAGTAATTTCAATATATATTGTGTTGAGAAGTTAAGCAAAATAAATCAATCAAAATAACAAACGTGGCATGGTTGCAAAAATAATATCTTTGAGAATTATAGCATGTATGTATGTATGTATTCTCCTTTAACTCCTAGGAGGAGCATAGGGCCAATATGAAATCTCTCCATTTGTCACGATCCCTTGCGATGACTTTGATCTCTTGCCACGATTTTCCCGATTCTTGGATTTCCTTTTCCAACGACCTTTTCCAGTTGGTTTTGGGTCTACCACGTCCTCTACTGCCTTGTGGATTCCACTCAAGGGCCTGGCGACAAACTTCGCTGTGTGGTTTCCGGAGAGTGTGACCAATCCATCCCCATTTGCGCAGCTTGATCTCGTTTGCTATAGCCTTCTGTTTGCATTTTTGATGTAGCTCGGCATTTGATATAGTGCGAGGCCACCAAACCTTTAGTATACGCCTTAAGCATTTGTTGACGAATACTTGCAGCTTGTTTGTTAGTTGTTCAGTAACAAGCCATGTTTCGCACACATATAACAAAACCGATTTCACATTCGAATCAAAAATGCGCACTCTCGTTTTGGTGGATATAACGGATGAAGACCATATTTTGTTCAGTTGAGCAAACGCGCCTTTTGCTTTTGCTATTCTTGAGTTGATATCCTCTTTTGCTCCACCATCCATGGAGATAATGCTGCCTAGATACGTGAAGCTATCGACGTTTCCGATGTCATCACTGCCAGCTTTAAACGTGATGTCATTGCTTGCGTTTAGCTTCATGCTTTTAGTCTTGGATACGTTGATTTTTAGGCCGGCTTTTTGTGATTCCAAGACAAGGTCTTCAATTTTGCTTTGCATATCTGAATGTTTGGACGATAAGAGGCAGATGTCGTCAGCGTAGTCGAGATCTTCCAGATATTCGGTAAAGTTCCATTGGATACCCCTTTTGGCCCTAATAAGAGCTTTATCTAGGATATCATCAAGAACGATAAGGAAGAGTGATGGTGATAGTAAACACCCCTGCCGTACGCCTGAATTAGTGGTGAATGTCGGTGACAACAACCCGTTGTGTAACACACTGCATTTAAAGCCTTCATATTGTGCACGTACTAAGTTTATGGCCTTTGGCATAATAAACAATAATGAACATAATTTTCTAAAACAGTCGACATGCAGTCATTCAATGAAAAAATACTGGAAGTTCAAAGCCTGCAAAATGGTTATACTGAGAAGGAAAATAATCAAAACGACTATTACTAGGACATTTTCATAAGCTACTTATCACATAGGAACGTGGGCGTAAGAATATGCCCAAGGGGAAAAATTTCGATCGCTTCTGATCCAAGAACTTTAAAAGCGCATGTCCCCATAGAAATTTAGAAGCACTTTCACTATGATTTTTAATAAAGCATTCAAATATCAACATAGGCTCGAAACCCAGCAATGATTCTATGCAAGGCTGTAGGAAGCATTCATATATCAAATGCTGTTTAGACCTCTTCATCATATAGATCAATGGTGTAGAGGTCTAACGAGTTTGTAATTGTATGTGAAAATAATATTTTTCTATCCATCACACCGACGCACAGTGGCAGATCGTGATCATGAATAGGTAAAATTTGAAAGTGCTATGGATTTAAAAAATTGTTACGCAAATCGTCGGATAATCCTTAGGAACGAAAAAAAAAAACCATGAAAGCTTAAAATTTTGTTTTGGTTTAGTAACACAGTGGGCTTAAAGTTGAACTAATACAGCATACTGTAGGAAAATACATTGTTTCTTCTTTGTTAAAAATAATTTTTTCATTCAATTTTAGGCTTACAGTCTGCTTAAATTCCGAAGATGGTTTTTATTTAAAGAATGGGTAGTAGGTAAGGGGTAAATTTCCCCTTTTTAACATCCCTTGGAAATTGGTCTCTCTTAACTTGGACATACCATAGCAAAACATTGTACCAAATCTTTTAATTTGCGTCAAGTAGTCAGTAGTCAGTGAAGAATTTTATGTTCATAGGGAGTGGCACCATCCCTTTTTTCATTGAAAATTATGTCTCTAAATGCCCTTTTCATACGTAGTAGATTTTATCTATCTGCGTCAAGCAGTTTCTGAGGTAGGGGAGATGTGTGTACCTTGGTCCGCTTTTCAGTTTTTTCAATGTGCTGGATTTTCCAAAAAAGTTTCTTAAGTGTTTTGATTAAGTTATATTTCTACAATGTTCGCAGCATCAAATGACGTAACAATGATATTTCTATGTCTTACCATTGAGTAGAAATATTACTTTTTCCGTTGCAATCTCAAACGGTCCAAGGTACACCATGCAAGTGAACCTTGGACTATTAAAAATAAAAGAGAATATATTGTATTTAGGTAATAAAGTATGAAAGAACCATTTATTATGTAATCAAAAGTAAAATTTTTTTCAATAAAAAAAAAAAAAAAAAATTCATAAACAAAAATTATAACACAAAAAAGTGCATTTAGTAAAAAACAATTAATTAAACAAAAATGGTTGCAAATACATACATTAATCACGTAAATAATAATATTAATATTATATTGAGAGGCAATTATGGCTTCCTGGTTGCCCGTCGAAAAAGGCTTACTGGTCAATAAGCATAGGTCCAAGGTACACACAGACAGCAAGTTTTAAAAACTGTCAACTACCATAACATCTGTTAACGAAAATACATCTAAAACACACTAAAAGCTTAAAACAATAACTAAACTTCCTTCCTGATGTTGTAAAACTGAAATATTTCAAGTAAGTTTCTCACAAAAAGTTTCTTAGTTTACTCCAAAAACTAATTTTTACACACCAAAAACACTTTTTCCGTCACTTTTTATACACGCATACAGCTTGACGGTCTGAAGTCTACTAATATGAGTCACCGGTATGAGTGGAAATTGCATAGAAGAACATTATCGTACACGTGCAACAGTTGAGTGGCAACCGACACTTAAACCGAGGTACACTCGGACCAAGGTACACACATCTACCCTATGAAGAATTAGCATTCAAAGAGGCGTTACACCGCCCATTTTTCTAATGAGAATTAAATATTTGTTCTAATTGTTTTAACATATGTACCAAATCATATCTAGCTGCGTCAAATATTGTCAGAGAAATGTTGAATTTATTTTTTTGAGGGTGTGGCAACGCCCATTTTTCCAGTGAGCATTATTTGTCCTGATGATCTTTCCATATTTAATAAATCTCATGTATCTTCGTCAAAGCGTTTCGGAGATATGATAAGTTGAATTTTTAGAGGGCGTGGCATCGCCCACTTTTTTATCCCATAACTTAGACTTTTTTTATACTACGTGTAATACAATGTAAAAATTTCTTTAAAAATAGTTTTAAATCTGTGTCGATAAGGAAAAACTGCTCAAGTCAGATTTTTTCGTTTTGAAGGAGATCACTTTTAATTTTTGAGGAAGACGTGGTAGATTCGTACACAGCAAAAAATTTTAAAATAAAGTATAAACTTTGGATTTGCTGGGTGTAAAATTCAAACCAAATTGGAATGAATACAAATCCAAAGTTTATAATTTATCCTCAAACTTTTTGCTGTGTACAGTTTTGAATTTACGGCTAAAAATAAATCAAGCTACCACCTTTCTCAAAATTTCTGGTATGCAGTTCTTAAAGTAAAATATTAGACTTTTGAAGTAATGTAGGCTAAATATAATAGGATTTATCAATAAAGAGTAATGACAGATTTTCTGAAGATACTCAAAACGTAAGAGTGTGCCCCGTTAGCGGGGTAATTCGAAGATAACGTGGGGCTATACGTGCAACGGTGGATGCAGCAAATATGGCGATGAAATCGTATGAGGATCGAATGAAATAGTATCCTCTTGAACGTATAGAACATCTTTTGCATACAGATCTGCCATAGAACTGGAATGGTAAATCCCAACAGATTCAAAAACATTGCCGCTAAGCATAAGTTCACTAAATGGCCATATTGTAATCTTTTCGAAAGCACCATGACAAGATTGAAAATTTTAGGAACTTTTAGGGCCAAGCAAGCCTATAATGGTTTAGGACGTTGTGTAGTGTAACTTTACTACTTATTTCTTTTTAACTTTACCAAGAAATGCTTCAAGGTAAAAAAAATCTCTAATTCATAAAAAACAAAAAAATATCCCGTTGGTGAAATATGGCCAGTTTTTTTGGTTGCTTGAGATTTCCAACAGTTGTTGTGGCTTTTATAACTGTACAACTCAAAGAAATAATAAAAAAATACTCCTTTTTAATTGTAAATGAACAATGTGCATTAACAAATTTCGCACTGACTGAACCCACATTAAAATTGTGCTTCATAACTTTCTTGTCTTGTACCCTAAAGCTGGTCGTAAGTATTTCTTCCATTAAAATTTTGCGCATGTTTCGCGAACTTGCATAAATTAAAAATATCTTTAATTTTTCGTTATTTTTGTTGTTATTTTTTTATTTTCTTTCCTAATGAAAAATTCATTTCTGAGCAGGACATGCCATTATAAAGTGCTCTTGCTCGATGGATGTGGCTGCTGCAGCTCTTTTTTATTGCACAGTTTGACATTTTTAAAAGATTTAGCATTACCCCTACTCCGCCACTTTTCTGAAGAATAACTTAACTCATTCATTTAAGCGTTTTTGCAGTTTTTGTTTTGTGTCTTTCTCTTGCCACGATAGTCATTTAATTTTTTAACTCATTTCGACGATTTTCTCTTCATTGTGGAAAATTAAGTTTGCCTGTTCATTTGAATTTTAAGAAAATGCAGCAGCAGCGTTAAAACTAAAAACTTATCTTGCAATTTGCTAGAAAAAAAAAAAAATAAAAAATAAAATTTAAAAGAAAAATGTACACTATGCGTCAAATTTAGACATGAATTTTCAAAAATAATCATAGATTTCCATTTTAAATAGATCATAGCGACGCATGATACGAAAAGTAGGATGATTCATTTCTTCTATGAAAAGCAGGATGTTTTATATTCTCGGAAGAAAAGTAGGACGTTTCATAATTTTTAACAAAAAGTATGATGTTTCATATTTTTTTATGAAAAATAGGATGTTTTACATTCCTGGACGAAAAGTAGGACGTTTCAAACTTTTTTACGAAAAGTAGGAAGTTTCATAATTTGTTACGAAAATTAGGTTGTGTTAAACTTTTAGACGAAACATAGGATGTTTCATATTGAACGACAAAAAAAAAAAGGGTGAATCATATCATAAGCGCATGTAAAAATTTTTTAGCTTATTTTATGCATTTATATGAACCCTAGCCTTCCCTGTGAGCTTCTTTTAGTTTATGCATGACCTAAAACGCTTGTGTCATTAACAAATCTGCTTAAATATTTATTGTTTTGATGCTCGAACTAAACATACAGCAGCGGTGATGGCTAAAATAAAACGTGGGTTAGCCTAAACAAAACTACAGCAAACTAACAATCACAAATTTCAGAAAAATCGATGTGGTGGCTTAGACGTGAGAAGGTTTTTTCTATTTAGGGGCGTGGTACCGCCCACTTAAAAAAAATATCCTATGCACTGCAACTCTTCACAGCCTTTCCAGCAAAATAAATCAAGTGAATATGTTGAAATTAAGGCATAGAAAGGGACTGAACCGATTTCGTTTACCTCTTTATATATAGATACTAGCTGACCTGGTTGCGACTTCGTTCGCCTATTCCCGATGCCTTTACGTACGAAGTCCCATCCATCTTCATCATCCCTCTCTTCCAATCACCAAAGTTTTTAAAGATCCATGTATCAACTTTTGTAATCATAGCTCCCATAGGAACAGTGATATAGCATTTTATATATTTTTTGTATGAAGGGTGCAACTCCCCCTTCTCACCCCCCCGCCCAAGTTTTTCAAAGTAAATGTATACACCAAGTTTTATAACGATATCTGCGATATGTGAAGAAATATAGCATTTTGTGTATTTTTGAAAAGTGGATGCAATTCTCCTACACCCAATATCCCCCAAGTTTTGCATGGTGAATAGTAGATATGTACATAATGCATTAGTTCATCAACTTTCATAATCATAACTTATATAACTGTAGAGATATAGTATTTTTTGTATTTTTTTCGTATGGGGGGTGCGACCCCCGTTCCCCTCAGTGGCATCCCACCCCTTAACAACCTTCTACGGACCATACCAAACAATTTAAAAAAAAAAAATTATGTAAATCGGTCTTGTAAATAGTTCCCGCGTTTATAAGCTACATTCGGACACCATTTCATTTTTATATATATAGATGTCATGGTTTCTCATCGTTCTTTCGTTTAATAACTTACACCTGATATAAATATTTCATTAACATTAGGAAATTGATGTAACAAAATAAGAAACACCCTAGTTTTCACCAAAAATATGCTGCAAGAATCAACGTCAACCTAGCTTTCTTGCAAAGCATCGAAACGTCCTAGTTTTCGTCCAAAATGTTCAGACATCCTATTTTTCGACATAAAAACTTTAACACAAAACTTTTATACACAAAACTTCGAAGAAACCTAGTTTTCGTCATATATAATGAAAAAACCTAGTTTTCGTCCAAATAAGTTTGAAACGTCCTACTTTTCGTCTAAGAATTTTTGAAAACCTACTTTTCATAGGAGAATTGAATCATCCTACTTTTCGTATCATGCGTCGATAGGTACTATGTAAAAATCTAAAGTTTTAACTTGAAAATTCTATTATTTCTTTCTGTTTCGTTTATAAAAAATGAAAAAAAAAACTAGTAAGGGTGGAATCTTTGGCCTGGCTAAAAACTAAATACCCTACACTGCATTTCAAGTATATCATAAGGAGATTATAAGAACGAATTGCTTATATGAAAAGTGCCACGCCCTCACCTCCGAGCTTACCTTGATTTTGCGTAGAGCTTGCATTTACTGTTCTGAGTGTTTGAGTAAAATTCGGTTAGGTTTTCTTAAAAAAATCTTTCAGTATAGCATTTTGAAACTTTCGCTTATATGGGAGGTGCCACGCCCTCTAATCCTACTTCGCCTACTTTAAACTCAGAGCTTACAATTAATGTTCTTCGTGTTTGAGTGAAATTTGGTTGGATTATCTCAAAAAAACTGTTTCATTATATAATTTTGAAACTTGTGCTTATATGAGAGGTGCCACGCCCTCTTGTCCGAATTTACCTAGATCTTGCGTATAGCTTGCATTTATAGATCCAAGTGTTTGAGTGTAATTTGGTTGGGTGCATACTACTGGAGAAATGAGCGGCACCATCACGTCCATAAGAGCAATATTCCTCACGCCTCTAAAACTATTTGACAAAGAAGGACGTGATTCAGAGGTCCATAAAGTGAACCATATAGGTGTGACGAACTTCTGTGTTTTTTGTTTGGGAATTTCGAGTTATTTTCGAGCTTTTCAACAGTAATTTCGAGCTGTCTGGGAAATTTTCCATTTTCCGCAAAAGCTTAAAAATTGTTCTGTATGGCTTACTCTTCTTTTTCAGCCAGACGAATCCGCGGGTAAAGTTAGCGATGAAATTTATTAACTCAGGAATTTCGAGCTACTTTCGAGCCAATTTTAAGCTTAAAACATTTTCCGGAAAACTCCCAATTTTCCCGGGAAATCCCAAAAAACTTTCTTTCATGGCTAACTTTATTTTTTTCAGCCAGACGAATGCGAGGGAAGAGTAAGCGATGAAATATTTTAACGCAGAAATTTCGAGCTAGTTTCAAGCTGACCTTGAATGAAGTGTTTTCCGGAAAACCTTAAATTTCCCCGCAAAATCCCAAACAATTTTTTTAAGGGCTTGCTTTATTTTTTCAGGCAGACGAACCCATGAGAATATTTGGTGATCATATCATTTGACACACGAATTTTGAGCTAGCTTCGAGCTCATCAAAAACGAAAAGTGTTGTCTGGAAAACCCTAAACTTTCCCGGAAAATCCCAAAAAACCTTTTTTTATTTCGGTGCCATGACTTAATCCCTACGGACAAAATCCCCATTTCATAAATAGGTGTTATGTCTGCAAATTATTGGATATATTACAGACTGGTCCGCGGCCAATAGCCGCAGCGAAGCCGGTTGGATTTTTGGGAGTTTTAAGTCCAGAGATGCGGCCGCATTATCCCCAATTACGAAATGGGGATTATATCATGCCACCGCCACAAAAAAAGATTTTTTGGGATTTTCCGGGAAAGTTTGGGGTTTTCCGGAAAAAACTTTTGTTTTTGATGTGCTCGAAACTAGCTCAAAACTCGTGTGTCAAATGATATGATCACCAAATATTCTCATGTGTTCGTCTGGCTGAAAAAATAAAACAAGCCCTTACAAATTTTTTGGGGATTTTCCGGGGAAATTTAAGGTTTTCCGGAAAACACTTCATTCAATGTCAGCTCGAAATTTCTGCGTCAAAAGATTTCATCGCTTACTCTTCCCGCGGATTCGTCTGGCTGAAAAAAATAAAGTCAGCAATACAAAGTTTTTTGGGATTTTCCGGGAAAATTGGGAGTTTTCCGGAAATTGCTTTAAGCTCAAAATTAGCTCCAAAGTAGCTCGAAGTTCCTGTGTTAAAAGATTTCATCGCTAACTATTCCCGCGGATTCGTCTGGCTGAAAAAAAAGTAAGCCATACAGAACAATTTTTCCGCTTTTCCGGAAAATGGAAAATTTCCCAGACAGCTCGAAATTGTTGTTGAAAAGCTCGAAAATAACTCGAAATTCCCAACCAAAAACAATCGAAATTCATCACACCTGTATGGCTCACTTTATGCATCTGAGACTCGGTACAGATGTAAAGAATTCCGGAACAACGAAAAAAAATACAATATTTTAAAATCTATATACAGCGTGAACAAATTATTAGTTATTTTTACTTATATATTTATTCGCCACCATATTTTTTCTTGTCCATTTGTGTTCAAACTTAATGTCTCTCGTATTTCGGTTTTGCATCCTCAAAATGCAAGCAACTTCTTGCTGCATTTGCGAATTCATTAAAAATTGTTTTAAGCTGCAAGCAAATGTACGTAAGAAAAAATGATGCTGCTTTGCAACAAAGTTCCATCATGTCCTGACTGCACAGTTAATCGTGATCCTATTACAAGCGTTAATTACGAGGATGTTTTTTTTTTTTCTTTCTCTCTATGCTACGCTGTCACTGCTTATCGCTTGTCTCTATTGTTTTGACCGCAACTGTTGCAATGTTGAGGCACCCCACAAAAACCACTCAACTGTTGGTGGCACCTTAGGGCGTCCAAAATGTTGCTACGTATATCCTTGCATTTTAGTAGCGCAACAAGAGTATAAGTAAGGGTAGAAGGGGTGCGAAAAGGAGGCTGATGATGTCGGAAGTTTAAGTGCGGGCGTTTCATTTGCCTACTTACACACTTTTCATAAAACAAAATGGCAATAAATTATTTTTACTGTGCTGTTTTCCTGTCTCACGTAGTAGTCACCAGGCAGGCAGGCAAGCAAGACTTTGGTGCTTATTTGTGGTTGCAAAGCCTGTACTGTACTGCACTGGTTAAGCAGGGTAGGAAGGAGTTTTTATTTATTTTCTTTTTTTCTTTGTTGGGTATCGTATTTCGCCGTTTATGTATCAACAATAAATCTTATCCTCATATTTCTTTGTTTTTATTACTTTACTTCTTCTACTACTACTATTTTTTTTGCATTCTTTTATTATTCCTTTTCTTGGCCATAGATTTAAAGTTGCGCTCCTTAACTCATGTTACACAACGTTACCTTGTTTGCTTGATTGCGCGCAAAATGTTGGTGTTGGATTAAGCGTATACGGATCAAATTAATTTTATGTTGATGGAGAACAATTACAGTTTCAGCGTATTTATTATATTATGACCGTATTTTTTAAGAGCAATTTGGGGAAGCTCTAAGTCCGATGCAGAAAACAGCAGTCAATCCAAGCCATGTATATCACAACCTTCGGAGCTTACAATTAACGGGATGATATCTATCAATCGACTTGCTATCCTTGGAACTTCACCGTCAGCGTACAACGCAAGATGATAGGAGCTCATAGAGCGCTTCTAGCCAGTCATAAGTCTTTTGGGATTATTTGTTAAAAAAAAAAAATACCATTTAGTAAGTTTTTGGGGTTAATAATTCAGAATTTGAAACCGGTTTTTGTTTTAAAACGAAACGGCAGATCCAAAATGTCAAAAAAATACCTATTTAATGTCAAGATTGTAGCTGAAGGGATTTTATATGTCTCTTATTCCACTTAAGAAATTAAATTTTTCGAAACCAAAATCCCAAATCGAACAAGGCGGACATTTTTATCAAAAAATGATGAAATGATATGATATTTGAAATGACATTGACTTCGCTGATTCCGTATTCGAGATCAATATTTTCGAAGACAAAATGGGCAATCCAAAATAGTCAATTTTCTCAACTATTATATCAAATGTGATATAAAATACTAATATTACTCAAAAATGAAGCGAGGATAGGGTGGCTGATAAGTAGTTTTATGATCTTTGATACAACTTTAAGTCACAGGACACAGATTTCAAATTTCGTAAATTTGGGAAACAAAATGAAGCATTTTTCTTATATTAATAAAAACTAATATCTAAGTAAATAGACCCAGCACCGTGCGCAGGATTTGCTCCTCGGGAAGGTTTTTCAAATAGATTAAATTTATTTTATTTCAATATTTTTAATTCATATATAATTTATATCGGAAAAGATCTTCCACAAAATTTCCCTGTGTGCACGGGTCTGAATAGTTCAAATAAAACTCAGTACTTGTTTTTCAACTATATTTATTGAGACTTTTAAATTTTGAAAGAGATGTTTTTAGGAAAGTTACATTTTCTAAATTCATCAAAATGGTATTATTTCTTTTACGTAATATTTCAAAATATAGCGGACTTGCACCCAATAGAAAAAAGGCCCTAACTCATAACTTGAATATGAAATGTTTGTTTTATTTTTTCAAAAAATCATAACTTCGAAGCCTCGAGACATACCATTTTTCTCTTCTTCATATGAAAGGTTTTTTTTTTTCCAAAATATATACTTACCTATTTTGGAAGGCCAAAATATGGACATTGAAGAGTTTTTAGTAGTTAAGTACTAAAATACTAGTAAATTCAGTAATTTATATCATATACGAAAAATTTACTTTAAATTTCTAGCCTAATTCAATACCTTTCTAAAATTGTTCTAAGCATGAAAATCGGTTAAGAAATATCCAAGTTGTTGACAATTATGTGAGGAGAGTTTGAAACAATTTAACGATTTTTCCACGATTTGCACTCATCTACCTGCCACAAAAAAAACTAGTAAGGGTGTAAAATTTGGCCTGGCCAAACATTAAATACCCTACACTGCAGTATTTTTAAAATTTTGCTCATATGGGAGGTGCTCTCTTGTCCGAGTTCACCCAGTTTTTGTCCAGATCTTAAATTTATAGTTTTTAGTGTCTGAGTGAAAGTCCGTCTAGTTTTAGCTTAGAGCGTGCATTTATAGTCTTTAGTATTTGAGTGAAGTTTGGTTGGATTATCTCAAAAAACTCTTTCATTATAGCATTTTGAAACTTTTGCTTATATGGGAGGTTCCACGCCCTCTTATGCGATTACACCCAATTTTTGTTGAGAACTTTCATTTATTATTCTTAGTGTCTGAGTCGAATTTGGTTCGAATATCTCAAAAAACGCTTTCAGTATAGCGTTTTGAAGCTTTTGCTTATGTGGGAGGTGCCACGCCCTCTTGTCCGAATTCGTTCAGTTTTTTCTTTGAGCTTGCGCTTACAATTCTTAGTATTTATGCGTATTTTGGTTGCATTGTCGTGAAAAAACTCCTAAAATTGCATTTTGAATATATTTTTTGTATGGGCGGTAGGCGTGTCCGTTGACCGATTTCGCTAATTTTCAATCCCCCGAGCTACCTTTGACGACGAAATCAGTGTATCAAATTTCATTGAATTATCTTGCACAATTTTCCCAAAAAGTGTATTTCAACACACAGCCAGCCAGCCAGCCAGCCAACCGGACAGACGGACATGGCTATATCGACTCAGCAGGTGACGCTGATCAAGAATATATATTCTATGGTAAATTTTTTTTTGTAAGTATTTCATATCGGACTACACTTAAAACTAAAATAAAGTCACTCAAATTATCAATTGTATCAAAAATGGTCCAAATGTAATGCATAATCCCTTAAAAGTACCAAAAGTGTTCCAATTGTGTATCGATTATACTCATAAGTAACCTCCCAACAGGAATAAATAAAGCTGTTTCCAAAAATAGCGCAGTAGGAGCACATCTCTGGTAGCATACAAAATTTTTCAAATTCTATTCTTTTTTTATATTACTTATAAAAGTTAATAAATCTACCAAAAGTTACAGAAAAAAGTAATTTTTGTGAAATGGAACTTAAAATTTTGAAAAACTTCAACGGAAGCGTATTTCATATGTTTCCAAATGTGTGCTTCCACGGAAGCGTATTTGAAACATATTTCATGTGCTTCTGAAGATGTGCATCTCCTCTAGGATATGTTGTGTTAAAAAAGATAAGCAGCGAGAACAGCACTGGAATTAGCTTCTTGCTTCCCTAGAAGAGCCACTGAAGTCGTTTCAATGCGCTTCCGTTTCCCGTTGGGCTAGACTGATACACTTATCAGTCTAGTGACTTGCGCTGCGTGGAGAGGCCCGCGTTCAAATCCTCCACTCAGTGATTTTCAATTCCAATTTTTAAATTTCTATTAATTTATATACAATTTGTTTGAAGAGTCTCTGGAGCAGAAAATGAAACATATGTCTAACATAGTCGAGGTATAAAATAATAAAAAATTTATTGAAACTCACGGTTTGAATTGTAGAATGAATAAAATATTTTTATTTAGGAAGAAAAAAGGTTCTGTATCACAAGAAAAATTGTTTTAGGATGAATGAAAAAATCTGACAATAATTTTTTCATTGAATTTGAAATACTAAGATTGCTTAAATTCAACACCCCTTCTCAATCTTGCAATCCTAATTTCAAAGATAATATATTGAATCTAGTTATATCCAAAGATTTGGTAAATATATCTGCAAGCTGATTTTCAGAATTGATTGGTGTTAACTTGATGAGTTCCTTTTCAATGCAGTCCCTGATGAAATGGTGTTTTATATCAATGTGTTTTGCTCTCTTTGATTCCAATGTATTAGCCATTCCGATGCAGCCTCTATTGTCCTCAAATATTTCAACAGATTGATTATTTATTTGCTTAAGCTCTTTTAGTATTCCATGAAGCCAAACTGCTTCCGCTGTTGCTGCACTTAAAGCAATGTATTCTGATTCGCTTGATGATAGTGCAACAGTCACTTGTTTCTTGCTGGACCATGACACTGTACATCCATAAACTTGAAACACAAAACCACTAACAGATTTCCGGTCCGTTATGTCACTTGCCCAATCTGCGTCCACGAATCCAATAATTGGTACTTTTGAAGTTTCTTTAAAAAACAGCTTCTTTTCTTTAGTTCCCTTTAAGTATCTTACTATTCTTTTAAGACACTGCCAATGTTCTTCTGACGGGTTTTGCTGATATCGACCCATATACGACACTGGATAGCATATATCTGGTCTAGCACAGAGCATTATATACATTAAACTTCCCAACATTTCTCGGTAAGGTTTATCAAGATTACTTTTGTCCTTCTTTTGTAAGAGCTGTAGGCCTTTTTCCATTGGACTTTTAACCGGATTGCAATCCATCATTCCAAATTTTGTTAGAAGATTATCAATGCTAGCTGTTTGCGATAGTTTAATGCACCCATCTTGGTTTTCAATTTTGATGCCAAGAAAATGCTTGAGCTCACCACAATCGGACATTTCAAAGTTCTTACTTAAGGTGTTTTTTAACCAGTTGATGGAAGCAATCGTCGTACCAGCAATGAGTAAATCATCCACGTACATTATCACAAACAAAATATTATCATCAGAAAACTTTGTATACAAACAGTAATCATGATTTGATCTAGTAAAGCCAAGATTCAATAGATGCTCATTAAATTTCCGATTCCAGCATCTAGGAGCCTGTTTCAAGCCATAAAGCGATTTCAGAAGCTTACATGCCTTACCTGGCTCCGACTCAACACCTTCTGGTATTTCCATGTACAATTCTTCGTTTAAGTCACCATGCAGAAATGCTGTTTTTACATCAAGTTGGTGGAACAATAAATGCTCATGCACACCAACTGCTAGTACAACTCTTATTGTTGTAAGTTTCGCTACTGGTGCATATGTTTCGTTATAGTCGATTCCTGCTTTCTGAAGAAAACCCTTTGCTACGAGACGTGCTTTGTACCGAGTTGGAACCCCATTTTCATCTTCTTTCACGTTAAAAACCCATTTCGATTTCAGCAGTTTCGTATTCTTCGGAGGATGTACTATACTCCACACCTTGTTTTTCTCCATAGATTTCAGCTCTTCATTGACTGCTTTAATCCACTTGGCCGCATCACTTCTTTCAGCAATTTCTGAGTATACTTCAGGATGATCTGTAGGAACATAATCGGCAGAAGTTGCTCGATAACCAGAAAAGAAGTCTAACAACTTACGTGGAGGTCGACGCTCACGTTCGTTGCGCCTTAAATTAACCTCAGCTGAAGAATCATTGTTAGTTTGTGAAGTAACAATATTTTGATTATCAACTGCATCTTCATAGCTATCACCTGCTTCTTCTATTTCTGCATCGAATTCTTCTTGCTCTTCTACAGGCATGGAAGACACTTCTTGAACATTGTTTCCTTCAACATTTTGAACATTGTTGCTTTCATAATTTGCCGCGAGAACTTCATTTTCATCATCCCCTTCTTGCTCGTGATTGCGAATTATTACAAGTTCTTTATTCTCCGCTTTGTTTAATAGCTCGTTTTTGAAAGGAAAGCAATCTTCATCAAATTTGACATCTCTTGCAATGATAATCTTCTGCGTGTTCATATCCCAGAGTCGATAGCCATTTGGAGCATAACCAATCATTACCGACTTCCGACTTTTTGAATCCATTTTCTTTCTAAGTTGGCTGGGTATCCACGCATACGCCTTGCATCCAAATATGCGAAGTTTATCCACATCAGGCTTAACTCCATATCACATCTCAGCCGGCGTAACTGAACCTTCCAGAGATTTTGTCGGGCTTCGATTTATTAGGTAAACTGCAGTATAAATACCTTCACACCACAGACGCTTTGGAATGTTGGATTCAATTAACATGGATCTTACTTTTTCCACCAAAGTTCTGTTAAATCGTTCCGCAACTCCATTTTGTTGTGGAGAGTAAGCTACAGTTGTTTCAAGCTGAATCCCCTTCTGCTTGTACCATGCAAGTTGTTCTTTGGAGCTATATTCTCGTCCTTGGTCAACTGTTAACTTCGATATCAAACAACCAAATTTTGCAGTTACAAGTGCTTCGTATTCTTTCATTGCTTCAAAAACTTCAGACTTCTTCTTAATGGCGAATACAAATGCAAAGTGAGTGTAGTCGTCAATAAAAGACACAAAATATCTTGATCCATTCCATGCAACAGGATCAATAGGCCCACAAACATCCGAGTGAATCCGTTCAAGTGGTCTTTCAGCACGATGACGACTTCCATTGAATGGATCACGACTATGTTTGGCTTCCACACACACGTCACAAAATCCTATTTCCTGAGTTTTCACATCCAAACCATTTGCAAGATTTTTATTGATTAACTCGTTGAATGCTTGCTGTCCAATATGGCCGAAACGCTTGTGCCACAACTTCATTTTCTCTTTATTACACATATGCGCAGAAACGCATTTGATGTTTATTTCGATTTCATACAAGCTACCTCGTAAATATGCGGTAGCTAAAAGTTCTCCATTCTTTATAATTCTCGCCTTACTTTTACAAAATACAACATCAATCCCAGCATTGGTAAGTTTACGAACAGACAGCAAATTATCTCGCAACTCCGGAACATATAAAACATCTTTCATTTGTAACTCCACATTTTCATTGCTGAATCCACTTATTTGTCCAGAGTAGTTCGCAATTAATGATTGAATGTCTTTAGCAACATTAATCAAAACAGCGTTTTGCAATTTTGAAAGTTCTTTGAAGTACCATTTCTCATTCACCAAATGGTCGCTTGCACCAGAATCCAATTTGAATTTTATTTTGGAATTAGTTGTTCCTTTGGAGTTATTCCCCATACCAGCAACAAAACATACATGTGAGATTTTCTTCTTTTCAGTTGCACTTCGAGCTTCCACTTGTTGACAATCTCTAGCTCTATGACCGATCTTCCCGCATTTAAAGCATTTCCCAACAAATTTCGAGGTCTTCTTTAAATGCTTCTTTCCCGAAAACGCAGTTTTATCAGTATCATCCTTTTGCTGACGGTCAGACAACTTAATTTCTTCAGCCAGAAATCTTTCTTTAACGAAATCAATTGTCAACTTAGAATCGCTAAGATTTTGCAATGCAGTGACGAGTGGATCAAATTTTTCTGGTAAGGTCAAGAACAATTGCACCAACAAATCATCTTCGCTCAATGTAGCACCTGCTGTCCTTAACTGCCTCACTAAATTTTCAAATCCAATTAAATGTGCAGCTACCGATTCATCTTCTTTCATGCGAAGCGTTGTTAGCTGCTTGCGCACCAAGACTTGACTCACGATGGATTTCCTCGCAAATCCCATCTGTAGACTCTCCCACATTCCTTTGGTCGAATCCTTATCGCGAATATACGGCAAGCAATCATTATCAACGAATCCCACCAAATGATCCTTTGCTTTCTTGTCCCTTTTTAAAAATTCTTCCTTTGCAGCAGCATCAGTTTGTGGAGAGTCCGTTAAAACATCCACCAAGTTGAGAGCATCCAAATGCATTCGAACTCTAAACTGCCATTCATCAAATCCACTGCCACGGAATTGTGGTATACCATGATCTCTTGAGTCGCCCATAACCTATTGAAACTCACGGTTTGAATTGTAGAATGAATAAAATATTTTTATTTAGGAAGAAAAAAGGTTCTGTATCACAAGAAAAATTGTTTTAGGATGAATGAAAAAATCTGACAATAATTTTTTCATTGAATTTGAAATACTAAGATTGCTTAAATTCAACAAAATTAATAAAAAATGTTCATCCACACTGAGATTCGAACCCGAAACATATTGCTCAGAAATATATAACAAACTCTTTACCACATTCAGTTATGAAACCTTTTGAAATTTTTGTGTAAAATTTGAATTTCAAATTAAATTTGTTGAAATTTATAAATAAAATAAAAAAAAAATATTGGCCTTTTTCTGTTCCAAATGTAATGCATAAGGAGACAATTGATCTGGTTCTGGTCCGATTGTAATGCAAAAGGAGATAATTGGTCACGCCCAATGAAAATCTAAAACGTAAATATAACTTTATATGTGATGGGACCAGAAACTAGTCGGTTTCTCCCATGGAATAGTTTGAAAGCTACTTAATTTTGGAATAGTCCGTGTTTCTGCAGGGTATAATATCTTTATTGAAATTGCCCTTTTGTGTCTATCGCTTAAACATTTTATTATGTTTACTGTGCTAACTGCTTTATTGCCTTTAAAGATTTCAACGTTCCAGTAAGAGATTCAACGCACTTTCGCCGGTCAAATTATTCACAGTGCTTTCTGTAGCATTTTAACAGTTAACACCACTTATGTACTTATATTCTTTGAATGACTCAATCGCTATCCTTAAATGTAAAACAATTCTGGCGTTGAACTCTTAGCACGCGCAGCGTTTTCCCCTTTCTTCATTATATATCGAAATATGGAATTGATGATAATTTATGTATCCACTGACATTGTCATTATTGTCTTGATATTATTTTGATTGTCTTAATTGTCACATTTCTGTTTATGTTTTCTATTTTCCATAAAGTTTTTATGGTTTTGACTGACTTTACATTCCGCGTGATCTACATCGACTACCTATACTATTTACCCCGTCTTTTCAATGGCTTCTTCATTAGTATTTTTTTTAAAAATAAATATGTTCCTAGCACAGCGTTCAACTGCCGACTTTTTTCGCGTTTTCAGCTGCCCCTTTGGTAGAAAGGAACAGAAACGATGTAGCTGCGATTTGTAGGAGCGTAAAAGCGAAACGACTTTTTTAACACAATAAATTGTAGAAAAAAATGACAAATTTATGAGTTTTACTTTACAGTGAGGGTAACCAATATTTTTTTCCTTCTTCTTCAACTTTTTCCACTTTTTCTGGTTTACTCGAATTCCTTTTTAAATTATTATTATGTGGCTGGTTCTGCAATGATGCAAACCCCCTCCCCGCCAAGATACTCTTGTCCCCTACCGGCACTTATGCACCGGCCAGCCGTGTGAGCAGATTATACGCTATGTGATTTACGAGCGAACGAGCGGCTTACGCGATTGCAAAAGGCGCACGCGAATACAACAACAACAAGAAATTTGTTATCGATGTAAAAGTTTTGCTCAGGAGGCAACAACGCCGTGCGATGGTGTTGTTTTTCCATCTTTTTCTTTTGTTTGCGAAAAGCATCACAAATGCAGCACAAGAGGACAAACACAAACAAACAAACATTGTATACACATACACACAATACACGCACACACACACTGTTGCACACACACAGAGAAAATCTACATTGGCTTTACTGACCTACAACCTGAAGTTTGCGCTTGCAGGCGGGCGGAGCTTGTCATGTGTTCTTCGTCGTCGGTCGTTGGTACTGTCGCTGGAGTAGAGACGAACACTGGGATATTGGAACTTAAAGTTATTTGCACATAAAGTTTATGCTCCGCATGACGCTAATTCGTACGCAGTGCCTTCAAAAGCCTCATTGATGCGACATAGCAACAACAAAAACAAACGCACTACTCTTTCAGTCTGAAAATTCTCGAATACAGTGCATAGGTGGTGGAGTAAACAAAAACTTTTGGATAAAATCCTTAGTTGGAGTTAGTTTCCTTTCCAAAGAACCTTATAATTTGTTCTTGAATTGCACTTAACGTCCTTGAAGCGAATAGAAATAAAACACTTGAAACAGTTTTAGTTACCTCTTCGTTAGAGCTCAGACATTTTCGGCGATCGCCTGATCACACGTCATTAGGGCTTAGACTTTTTTCTCCTAATGCCTCACATCGCCCCAGATCGCACTTCTCCCATTAGTGATCAGATATTTTCGTCAATCGCCTAATTTCTTACTGTCCCAGTTCGCTGCGTTTAAATGTAACTACAGAAACTTGAGAGGTTCCAGAATGTATATATTATCGACATATCTGTGCTCAACCAGCAGGTTACCCTTGGTCACCCTTGGAAATGTTGGTTGAGACTGTTGACTATCATCTAATGTTCTCTATAATTTTTAAATGTTGCGTTACGCTTAAGGTAAAGTGCCTAAAGCAATCCAAGACAGGACTTCAAGGGTTTTCCTGAGGAATGCGCAATTTGTAACTCATCCTACGATTTGTGTATAGTAACGTGACTTTGGATAGGACTATCTCTCCCAAGAAAGTCAGGGCTTTCTTGAAGGTAAAATAGCACCATGTACAATCAATGACAATTCGTTATGGGTACCTAGTAGACCGGTGCGTTTTGGACGAAAGTTTAAAATTTGTCGCGCAACCGGCAGAATTGTAAAGTTTAACTATCGACATGAAGATTGCCGCCACCCTAGCTCTGTGAGATGACGGGAAGGGGTGTCGATATATTTTTGAAGGTTGAAAAACGTGGTTTAAAAATGCATGCTCATAGGTCCGAAGTGAATCAATTCTCAGCTTCGTAGTAGGTCGAAAACTGAAATCCAAGACATGGATTCCTATGTATTTTTTCCCGTAAAATCGAATGGCATCATTAGTTTTCTGATTAGACGTCCATTTTTGGCGTTAAGTGAACTTTTCAGCTCAAAAAAGTCGAAAATTTTCCAAATCCCCTGCTTGAGCACTCCACAATTGAACAGAAAAAATCTTAGAAAAATTTTAAATATACATTTTGTTAGGATTTTTTCTGACGAATCCAGTGGTACCATTTTTTTTTGCGCTACGACATTATTTTTATTCATGAAAAACGAATTTTTGATTTTTATTATGAAAAAATATCACGAAATCGGGCGTAAATATTTAGTCAACGACGGTTCCCAACGTCCGGACGGTAAAATTTTTTAAGAACATTTTTGGAAATTTTTTAACCCATTATAAACAAGTTTTTGAAAAAGGGGTCAAAAGGACCCTTAAAAACGGGATATAATGGGTTAAAATGTTCACATAACTGAATGTAGAATCAAGCATGGAACAATATTTTAGAACATCTTAAACCATTATAAACAAGTTTTTGGATAAAGGGGTCGAAAAGAACCTTAAAACGCTATATAATGGGTTAAGATGTTCACATAACTTAATGTATAATCAAGCATGGAACAATATTTTAGAACATCTTAACCCATTATATCGCATTTTTAAGGGTCTTTTCGACCCCTTTTTCCAAAAACTTGTTTATAATGGGTTAAGATGTTCTAAAATATTGTTCCATGCTTGATTCTACATTATGTTATTTGAACATCTTAACCCATTATATCCCGTTTTTAAGGGTCTTTTTGACCCCTTTTCAAAAACTTGATTATAATGGGTTAAAAAAATTTCCAAAAATATTCTAAAAAAATTTTACTAGGGGGCACCGAAAAAAAAAAACCGTCCGGACGTTGGGAACCGTCGTTGACTAAATATTTACGCCCGATTTCGTGATATTTTTTCATAATAAAAATCAAAAATTCGTTTTTCATGAATAAAAATAATGTCGTAGCGCAAAAAAAAAATGGTACCACTGGATTCGTCAGAAAAAATCCTAACAAAATGTATATTTAAAATTTTTCTAAGATTTTTTCTGTTCAATTGTGGAGTGCTCAAGCAGGGGATTTGGAAAAATTTCGACTTTATTGAGCTGAAAAGTTCACTTAACGCCAAAAATGGACGTCTAATCAGAAAACTAATGAAGCCATTCAATTCTACGGTAAAAAATACATAGGAATCCATATCTTGGATTTCAGTTTTCGACCTACTACGAAGCTGAGAATTGATTCACTTCGGACCTATGAGCATACATTTTTAAACCACGTTTTTCAACCTTCAAAAATATATCGACACCCCTTCCCGTCATCTCTCAGAGCTAGGGTGGCGGCAATCTTCATGTCGATAGTTAAACTTTACAATTCTGCCGGTTGCGCGACAAATTTTAAACTTTCGTCCAAAACGCACCGGTCTAGTACCTAGTCTCAGGCTGGTCAGAGCTAAACTAGTATTAGCCTTGCGGCTACAAACCAAAGAATGACAGAGTTTTAGTTAGTCCTCAACTCCCCACCTAGATTGACTTTTTTTTCAATTAGAAATCAGCCGTCATCCTTGATCGCATTAGTTGCCTATCCTATCGTTACATATGAAATAAAACTGTGAAATTTCCAACATTCTGTGTGAGTCGTTGAGTTCAGTCGTGTTTTTGCCCGCTCGTACTTAAAAAATTTATAACTCCTCATACGCGGATATATTGGTGCTGCTCCGTGCTTGCTTACGTAGCTGATTGCTGTTGGAGTTGCTGGAGGCTGCTGAAGCTGTTTCCCAGGCCAAGGTACCTTCATATTTTTTAAATCAAATTTTTTTTGGTACCCTAAACCTGCGCCATTTTTCCTGGCACTTTGGAAAATTTTCTTCCCGAAAAACCGACGATTTTCCATTAAATCACAAAAAACAAAAAAACAATTAAAAACCGAAGATTTTACTTTCCACGCAATAAACATAACAAAATAAACTGTCAAACATCAGCTGTTTCTTGAACACTTGTGTTGTCAGCACTACATAGCTGTGTTTAGTAGACATCTTTTAAGCCTCATCTACATACACTACGTGTACTTAGCAGATGAATTCACCTGCAGCTAGAGCGCTAAGAGCTACACTGGCTCGGCAAAAACACTTGTTGGATAGATCCGAAAAAACTCATAAACCTGATAAAAATAATAAATCTGAAAAAACTAATAAGAATGAAAAATCTCAAAAATCTGAAGAAACATCAGTGCAACTAGAAATTGAGAAAATCGTTGATACTGTTGAAATTAATGAAGTTGGTGAAATTGATGAACTTTTTGAAACTGATCAAGAACCATCAAATAATAATATTCTATCGCATTTGAGATCGATGGAAGTGAGGTTGCGGTGTCACACTAAACAACATTTTGCCAAATTATCAACTGTACTTACCGCACTTGAAATTTCACTTAAAACTAAAATTGATTCAGAGCTTGACTTACTAAAATCTAAATTTGCGGAACTAGAAAATAAAGTTCAGGCTATTGAAACAGAATTGACTGAGTTGCGGAAATTGAAAGCTGAGTTCTGTGACCTTAAATTGGAACAACAAAAGTCTAAAAATCTTTCCAACGTTGATATTTCATCTGACGGTGTTTTGTTTGGAGTTCCATATGCTGAGACTGAAGACTTAAGAGCCATCTTCAACACAATTTGTTCCTTTATTAAGTTCCAGCCACCTTATCTTCGTGATATCTTTCGTACTAAAACCAAATCTGCTATCATTTTGAAATTTATTGCTGCATCTGACAGAAACCGTGTCCTTGGTGCCTTTGGAAGCTATAGACGTCAAACGCAAAAATCTGTCTTATTACGTGACATAGGTTTCAGTGGTAGTGACGCAATATTTATCCATGAAAGCCTAACACCTGAATGTCGGAAGATTTTGCAAGCTGCGGTGAAGCTGAAAAAACAAAACAAGCTGTTTGGTGCCTTCACGATTCAAGGAGTTGTGCACGTGAGAGGTCAGAGGGGTGGCTCTGCTGTCTCTGTTGTATGTGTAAAAGACTTGGACCAATATGTACTCCGCCAAAAAGAGGCTCAAGTTTTCAAGCTTCAAACTACAGAGTTCTTAGCTTCAGAACCCCAAACTCCAGAGCCACAAAATACTGTGCCTCAAACTCCAGAAATGCCAGAGCCTCAAACTTCAGAGTGATTTTTATTATAATCAATTATTATTTTATTTTAAGTTTTGACTATTCATTGTCTGTAAAGATGTTTGGATACTTTTTATTCCCCTTTCAGTACAACTTTGTTAGGCTCCTTCTAAAAATGCTTTCTGTTGTTGTTTTTGCCTTTTATGGTTTTTGGCATTGATGATAGTAATGGCGTTGATCAAAGAATATTAATTAATATTTTATGCAAACAACACTCCGGCTTAAAAATAGTGCATTTTAATGTCAGAAGTTTGAACTCCTCTAAAATGGACTACATCAGGTACTTATTTGAAAATTCAACTTTGGATGTTATAAGTATCACTGAAACTTGGCTTGTCAATGAAATAAGTGACTGCTATTATGATTTGCAAAACTTTAAACTCTTTCGAAATGACAGAACACATAAAAAGGGTGGTGGAGTTGCTATATACTGTAAAACGCATATCAACGCTAAAATATTAAGCAAGTCTTGTAGTGGTTCGGTTGAATACCTTAATTTGGAGCTAACTGATGGCAATTGTAAGGTTATGGTCTCTTGTGTATACAATCCTAGTAGAGCCTGCAGCCTGGATTCCTTCTTTTCTGAGTTATCGTTGCGATCGATTGATTCTGATCATTATGTAATCTGTGGTGATTTTAATACTAATCTACTAGTAAATGATAGTGTGACTGAGAGGTTTTGTGACCAGGTCAGTGCCTCTGGACTTTCAATTGTTAACTCTGCTGTGCCTACTAGATTTGGTAATAATGTTTCTCCCAGTTTACTTGACCTTTTTATTGTATCCGATAACACAGAAGTTCTCATCTATGATCAGTTATCATTCATCTCGGACCATGATTTAATTTTCTGCACGTTAGATATTAATTTATGTCGTCGAACTGAGATAACGACCGTCTCTTATAGGGACTACAATTCTATTAACTTTACTGCTCTATATCATGAGATCATTAATATAAACTGGAATGATGGCTTATATTTAGCTTCGGTGGGTGAAAAATTGCAGTTTCTTACATACAAGATTCGTGATCTCGCAGTGAGACATGTTCCCACTCGATCGTTCCAAATTAAGAGTAACTCTTGTCCTTGGTACACATCCCAAGTTAAGCACCACCTAAAACTAAGAAGTAAATTGCATGTGAAATGGAAGAATAGGCCTACTAGTGAAAATTGGGAGGCTTATAAGTTGGCTCGTAATGCTGCAGTTTCTATTGTTAAGAATGAAAAAAAGAGGTATTATTGCTCTAAACTGAACACATCGCTCCCAACAAAACAATTATGGAAAACCTTGAAGAAGCTTGGTGTGCATAGAAAAGAAACTATTGAATGTAGCATTGATCCTAATTTAGTAAATGATGCCTTTGTAGCTAATGCCTGCTGTAGCGGGACTACAACATTTGAGCCCAACGTAAATAACATGTTTACTTCTGCTAACCAATTCGAATTTAGTGTTGTGGATGAGTATGAGGTACAGATAAGTACTATGAAAATTAAGTCTAATGCGGTCGGAGATGATGGGCTTTCAATTAGGTTCGTTAAACTCATTTTGCCATATGTTCTTGGTCCTATCACGCATTTAATAAACCACTGCATTACAACTTCCTGTTTTCCTAAGTTGTGGAAAGTAGCAGTTGTTACGCCGGTGCCAAAAACACGATCTGCATCTGCTCCTACTGATTTTCGGCCTATAAGCATTTTGTCATGCCTTTCTAAGGTATTTGAATCAATCTTGTCATATCAAATATCTGAACACATAAAACAAAACAACCTTCTATCACCTTTCCAATCAGGTTTTCGGTCAAGACATAGCTGCTCGACCGCTATGATTAAGGTAATTGATGACATACGTATTTCGTATGATTCGGACCAGTTGACCCTCCTCTGTCTTTTAGATTTCTCTAAGGCATTTGATTGTGTGAACCACTCAATCTTATGCAAAAAGCTTAAATTTTATTTTGGCTTCTGTGAAAGCTCTTTACGCTTAATGAAAAGTTATTTGGAAGATAGAGTGCAAAAGGTTAAGATTGGTAATTTTTTCTCTGATGGAAAGTTTTGTCGCGCTGGTGTTCCGCAAGGCTCTGTCTTAGGCCCTCTCCTTTTTAGCATGTTCATAAACGACATTTTTCTAGTGTGCAGTAATGTTAAAATACATGCATTTGCTGACGATATTCAGATGTACTTGTCGCGTCGCGTTGGCTTACTTGAGGACCTTACACACAGATTTAATGAAGATTTGTCGGCGGTGAGTAATTGGGCTTCACGCAATGATCTTCGCTTAAACCCCAGCAAATCTTGTATTTTACCCATTGCGCGGACGTTACCTGATTTTGAAAGTATTCCGTCTCTATATGTTGGTAACGCTGAACTAAAATTGGTTAGTAAGGCTTTAAGCCTTGGGTACCATTTAAGCACTGATCTTTCATGCACAAACCATATCAACAATGTAGTTAGCAAAATATATTTAGTGCTTAGATGCTTGCGTATGTCTGCTGCTTTCACACCTACTGATTTGAAGCTTAAACTGGTAAAGCTACTTATAGTTCCCTACATTAATTATTTTGAAGTTGTTTTTAGTAAGTTGGACTCAAGATCTCTTCATAAGATGCAGGTTGCGCTTAACAATGCCACACGATATGTTTATGGACTAAAAAGATATGATCATGTTTCTGCTTGGAACACGAAAATCCTGGGATGCTCGATTGAACATTATCTTATGGCCAGGAATTGTTTATTTTTGCATAAAGTCATCCATTCTAAAACTCCTTTCTACCTGTATGAAAAACTCCATTTTAGTGTTTCTTTAAGGTGTAATAACCTGATCATACCCAAGTATAAATTTTATAATTCCACGAGATTATTCTTTATCAATGCCATCAGAATCTGGAACTCTTTGCCTAGCAATATCAAAACCATAGCAAATTTCAACAACTTTAAGCATTCTGTTTTACTACATTTTTCGAGCCTTTAATTATGTCCCCCAGCTCTATATTTGTTTTTAATAAATTATTTATTTATTAGTATCCAAACAGCTCATTTGTTAAGTTATTTTTACTTAATTTTAATATTATAAATGTATGTGCTTGTTTTTACTTTTTTAAATTAAACGTTTGTAACTAATTGACCACCGCAATTTATGTTGTACAGCAAAAGAAATATATTCTTATTGTACTAAAGCATATTATATATAAATAAATGAAATGAAATGAAATGAAGAAAGCCACATAGTATTGTGTCCAAAATGCTACTCAGAAAAGTGCCAAACTCTATCAGAAATTTATAAATTACTCAGCAATCTGTAAGATTCTCACACGATTTATACATTTCTGAGATAGTTTGCGATATTGCTGAGTGCAATTTTTACCCATAACTGTGTGGGACCTCTTTTACATGAAAAATTTCACTCAGTTTTGTGTTAAGTCTGGGGTTCAGACTTGTTTGGCGAACGTCTAATACTTAATATCACAGCATTTCATTGTCCTAGATCACGCAATCATGAATAGAGCCCGTATATTGTAAACTTTTTTCTCAATCCGTCTTCCAACTCTGTAAAAAATTTAAATTTCATGTCCCATAAACAGTTTATACTTATTTCGCTTTTTTTTTTAATTTTCGAGCTATTCGTTAACGCTGCGCCCAACTTCTCAAGAAAACTTCTGTACAGATTGATCAACCTCACCAAATTTTACGCCTTATTGATATTGGCTTGGAAACTGTTCGTTGTTCATTCTTCTCTGGTTAATTTTGGGCAAATCATATGAACTGCTAAAATTTAAACTTAGATCTTTAAGCTTTTGCAGCTCATCCTGTAGCCGCTGTTCAAAACTTTGCTCATTCTCACCAGCCTTTCTTTTTTCTGTTTCTTGTCAGACTTTCTACAAATTGCTTTTCTTCTAGTCATACGTTTATATGCTCCTGCATTCTTATTTCTCCGGTTTCTTCAACATTTTTCTTATAGTTTCTTATTTCATCTTTTCAGTTTTGTTTCTTTCATCTTTCAGCTTCTAATTTTATCCTTTTAGTTTATTCTTCTTGTTTCTTTAAGCTCCGAAGCTTGTTCGTTTGGTTTCTTCTTCCTATTTCTTCCTTTTCTCAGCTTCTTACCTTAACATTTCGTTGCTTCTTCATCCCACGTTTTTTCCAATCCCTCTTTTTCATATGATTTGATTCCTCGAATCAATATTTATATTTCTGTCGCCATCTTCGGATAAATCGTATTGACGTCACGCTTCTTGGAGATCCTCATGAGGTGTTTTATTCCAATCCTTGTCCATCAGATTTTTTCGCTGTCTTTTTAAACATGTTGAGCTCCTAATAGTAGGAAATGAAAATTGATCAGGAAAATAAGTATACTAAGATACTTGCGAAATCACTGTGCGCCGATTAGTCTCCACGTATATACCAATATATGTAGCTATAAAAGTGGTGGGCAAACTCGTACCTCCGTGTTGTGTAAACTGGTCTGTCCTAAATGCATTGTTCATCGTATATCGTAGGCCTTTACTTTGCTTTGTTGTCCATAAAGTTTTCCTTTTGTTTTATGTTCCCTGTGCCATGTCAGACTGCTTCTTCTTTTTCTACGGTTTTAATGTCTTATATTCTTCGCTTTTGCATTTTGGTGCGTAGTCGCTTCTTTTACTTTTAATTTTATGTCCTGTTCCTTGCTTGAATTTATAGCTTGGCGCATAAAATAATGTGGTGTTTGTCGGTCAGAGTTCAACTCTGTATCCGTTCTACGAAAGAGTTTATATTGAGCAGTACCACGCAGCTAATTTGAAACCCCGCCACACTGATAGTTTTGCAAGGATGTATGTGTAATGAGAATTTGCATGTGTTTGTTAAAATGTGTATGACTTCAATTTACTTGCCTTTTTTTATAGTCCTTTCGTCTTGGACGAAAATTGAAATTAAATATGTCCTTTTTCATTGTGTTTATATTGTATTTATATTGTTTATGCTTAACCATAATCCCGGCTCTACAGTTCTCATTCCAAGTTAACTTTTGAGGGTTTTTCTATAGAAAAAAATTGAAATTTCTATTTAGAAGCCTGCATTGTAAGTTTTAGTACCAGTAAGGGCTCATTTCTGAAAAAATTTTATCTCAAAATAGTACATGCGAGAGTTTGGTGTAAGGCCCTGTCCTGTTTTATGACAATCACACACTTAGTGAAACGTCCGACATGAAAAAACCAGTGCATTAATTGTGGTGCAACTTGGAGAAATAGAAGTTTCGACAATAATATTTTTGTTGAGAAATATTGATTTATTATTACTTTAAGAAATGAAGTAGGAGAAATTTGCTTTCAATGAGTAGAAAAATGTGCACAATGCTAGATTTACCTCTAAACATGGGAAATGACTATTCCCAAACCATATCCAATGTATCAAAAAAACTTTTCTTTAGGACTTTATTTTGTACGACTGGACGATTTGCAGAGCTATGCTTAGCTTAGAGAGTCTCAGAAACACTTTGGTTTTTAGAAAATGCCCGAACACATGTTAGGTATAAATTTATTTTGCCAAAATTTTAATTGAATCAAAAATATTCAAACTTCTGTTTGTTATTCATTTTCGAAAAATAATGTACATCCATTCCAAATAAATTATTGCCCACATTCGTACATACATTTTAAATCAAAAGATAAATGGATTTTCAAATAGTTTTCCACAATTATTGGGAAAATTACATTGAAGCTTTGTTATTTTTTAATGAAAAATTGTTTGAAACATAGCATTGTAGGCGATACAGAAAAAAAAAACTCACTACGATGATGTTCATTGGAAATATGCTAACTGTTTTCTGGTTTATATGTAGGGGAAGAGTACCGGGTGTGGGCACCGTTTTTTTTTCGACTCATAACTTTTCACCAAATGTATAATTTGCAGACATATACGAAGTGTGAATGGAAAGCTAAAGACCTTAGCCAGCTATTGGTGAAAAAAGTAAATTGATTTCGCCAGTTGGAAAAATGATATATAAAAAAAAATGAAGTCATAATTTTTGACAAAAAAAAAAAAATTTTGGTCCGGTTGTGGGCACCCTTAGAAAATCAGTTAAAAATAGGAAAATATGAAATTAAACGCAATCAAATGGAGAAGAAAGCAAAATTAACATATTTTGAAGACATTGATTCACAAAAATTTAACAAATTCTGCTCAGCGGCTTTAACCAAATCAGCGTCACTGAAAACGTCTGGATCGAATGGTATCATAACTGTTGCCCCGAAACTGGACTTGATTATCTTCGGCTGATGACAGTTCAATTGTTTTGCAGATTAAGCTAGCTAGGTGACGAAATCTCTGGCCCTTGTTGACATTGCTCTTTAGCCAAGCATGATTTCTTTGTACCAATCCATGCCCGCCATCTGCTCCTCGGGCTACTTGGCTGGAAACTCAACACCGAGATTTTTTGCAAAGTGTTATGCCAACACAACACACACACTTAATTAAAATAACTTTTTTTCTACGATATCTTTAAAGAGCCTATTGGTTCTTTCCTTCACACTAAAAAAGCGTAAAATAGCATAAGGATACCATTTAGATAAGTAACATTGGCATCCAACACGATATTTCAGTAAAACACACGCTTTAAATAAAAAAAGAGGGGTGCCCACACCCGGACCAATTTTGGGCCGATACTCGACTTTGATAGCCGCTTTGAAAACCAATGAGCAAATTGTGTTGTGTAAACATTTTGGTTGCATTCAATTTTGAATCACAAAATATAATAAATTTACTGCATAAATATGAATTGCATTCAGCTTTTCGATTGAATCAATTCGATTTATCGCACTTGGAAAATTATTGAAAAAAACTTTTGAGTTGACTTTCTCTTATTCAAAAATTATTTTCTTCTCAGCATCAAGCAAATGCGTCTGTTTGCTTAGGTTAATGCACAAAAACTTCGTGCTGTCATAACACGCGCTTAACATTTGTCAGAACATCCGCATTTGTTTTCTGTTAAAAGTTACAGGGGGTTTCCCACACCCGAACCCTGCCCGCTGGCGGTACTCTTCCCCCATATATAACTATAATTTTATTTTTATAAATAAAAGGAAGAAGGTTTATATGTTAATATAACAATAACACTGCGAAACAAAATTTGGTCAACAAAAGTTTACTCGGATCTGAGGCTGCGGGGTGAAAATATAGGCCAAAAAAAAAAAGACCATTTGGCTCAGTTTGTTCAAATTGGCTCTAGTTTTCGAGAAAAGGCCATTTGAATTTTGCACCTTGAACTATGTGGTTTTTTCGATATATCTCGTAAGTTAACTGAGTTTTATTGCATTTAGTGGTGGGGTTTTGTTCATCTAATCCATATTTAATCTTTTATTACCAAATAAGTATTTTTGGATGCACTTTTGGAGAGTTAGAGCACAAAATTCCAAAAAAAGTGTTATTTTTCGCCTTTTATGACATTCGGCTCAATAGTAATCACCCGAGTGGTAGATTTATGCCTTTTAACCTATAGCCGAGATCCGTACAAACACTTTGATATAATATACGTTTCATATGGGCAAAAATTTCTCAAGTGAGCCACCTAAGAAATTAAACGTAAAAAAGGTTTTAACAAAATGATGTTTTATAACAACTAGTAAAGATTTTGGAAAAATGTTTTTTTAAAAGATATTTTGCATAGGTCGGGGAATAAAATGGTGTTTTTGATTTGTAAAAACATGTTTCATTTATTATTGAAAATCCCTATTTCAAATAGGTACATAAAAATAAAGCAACTTCTTCGTCTCTGAGAAAACTATAAAAAATAGGTAAGCACTCTCCACTTGTCAAGAAACTATATTCCAGAAAAAAAAATTGGGAAAATCGATATTGGTTCAAAAGTTATTAACAATATAGTGATGCCGTGCAAGTCTTTTTTCAGCATTAGAGAAAAACAAGGCATCCCACGAAAAAAGTGTATATGGCATAAAATGCTTCAAATTACCTAAGGAATACGTGTGAGTTTTTTTGGCCTTTTGAAAAATTATAAAATGTCTCAAAAAATTCTGAAAAAACTCACACATATTCCTTAGATAGTTCTAAGCATTTTATGCCATGTACACTTTTTTCGTAAGATGCGTTGTTTTTCTCTAATGCTGAAAAAAGACTTGCACGACATCACTATATTGTTAATAACTTTTGAACCAATATCGATTACCCCAATTTTTTTTCTATGATATAATTTCTTGACAAGTGGAGAGTGCCCACATATTTTTTATAGTTTTCTCAAAGGCGGAGAAGTTGCTTTAGTTTTATGTACCTATTTGAAGTAATGATTTTCAATAATAAATTAAAAATTTTGGTCCAAAAAAAAGTACCATTTTATTTCCCAACCTATGCTAAATATTTTTTTAAAAAAAAAACATTTTTCCAAAATCTTTACTAGTTGTCAGAAAACATCATTTTGTTAAAGCCTTTTTACGTGTAATTTCATAGGTGCCTCACTTGAGAAATTTTTGCCCATATGAAACATTTATTATATCAAATTGTTTGTATGGATCTCGGCTATGGGTAAAAAGGCATAAATCTACCACTCGGGTTATTTCTATTAAGCCGAATGTCATAAAAGGCGAAAAATATCACTTTTTTGGGAATTTTGTGCTCCAACTTGCCAAAAAAAGCATCCAAAAGCACTAATTTGGTAGTGAAAGTGTAGATATGGACGAGACAAACAAAACCCTACCATCAAATGCTATAAAACTCAGTTAACTTAAGAGATGTATCGAAAAAAACCACATAGTTCAAGGTGCAAAATTCAAACGGCCTTTTCTCGAAAACTAGAGCCAATTTGAACAAACTGACCCAAATGGTCTTTTTTTTTTACCTATATTTTCACCCCGCAGCGTTAGATCCGAGTAAACTTTTGTTGACCAAATTTTGTTCCACAGTGTAATTTTAGTTTTATAAATAAAAAAAAAAAATTCGAAACATTATATATAGCAAGCTTACAATGCAAACTAAATTAAAACCAAACAAGAGCAAATCATAAAGATTTATACAAAGAACTTCTATTCAATTCATTAATGAATAATTATAAATATTTTTTCATTGAATTTTATTATTATTTACCGACATATTAAATTTGAAAATTGTCAATTTACAATATATGCCTCCCAGAATCGAGATGCCATAAAATCAAATTAAAGTTAACAAGGGAAAGGGACGGTTAAGAGGCCTCCTCCGATTCAAGGATTTTGAAATTATGTAAATCCAAATATGCGTCTGAAATTGAACATTAACGCGAACAGGTGAAAAATGTAAGCTAGTCATTTCTGGGTTTCGCAATTGAAACCTATACTTAAATGTGAAATTTATCTAGTCATATACTTAGTTTTTCCGGTTTTTCTCGACTTTCGAAACAGCTCAAAATCTCTATCTGAAATCTCGAAAAAAGATCGAAAATGTGGTAAAGGTTTCATATTCGAAAGCATGAGAAATGACTACCTTACTTTTGAGCGAAATATCAAATTTTTCCGATTTTTCGGAAAACTATTGGGCTTAGAAAAAATCGGATGGTTCTCGTAGTTTTTTTTTCGAATGTAGCTTTTATTTTCAGTGTTGTCGTGCTTAACCCTCTAGTTCCCAAATTTTTTTTTTTAGCTTAAAAAATTACATGAGGTAGTTTTGGGGTGTAGAAACAATGCTTGTTCAGGAAAAAATTTTTTGGATAGGTAGAAGTCGCGTGTCTAGCAGGTAGCGTGTCTAGAGGCCGCCTTGGGCAAGTAAGCAAAAAAAAATATAAAATGATTTATATGGAATCTCTGTATTTTTATTCAAGAATCGATTATAAAAATTAAGTAAACTTAAGTTACGATTAACTATTTCAATTGATTAAATGTAATATCTATTTTTGGGCATCGGTGAATGAGAATATACCCGCATATTTAATCAAAATGTTGTTTTATTGTTAAAAAAACAAAAGAATCATTCTAATTGATGAGGGACACTATGTATGTACGAACTGGCGTAGCTATGGGGATTGATGGGGGCCATCACCCATGGCGGCACGTCAAGGAGGTGGCAAAGTTCAAGGGGCCGCAAAATGAGTTCTTAAAATATAGATATTGTGTTTTTTTTTTTTTTTTGGTCACACGAAGTGGGCTCCGGGAGGCAAATATATTCGCTGGGCCACTTTTATACTACTTTTTCTGCATTAAACTTGTGCTTCAGATGTGCAATCAGAATATTGGCACTCCGTCTATCAGTGAGAGTTCAAAATTTACTTGCGAAAACTATGGTTTTGCATCGTCTTTTTTCAGGCACAATGCAAGTCCTCTAGGAACGGGAGCTTATGCCATATCCATATTCTTAAATGAACACAGCGTTTGTGAGACCTGAATCCAAAATTTTGGTGGTTAGAACTCCTAACTTCAGTTTCCTGTCTTGATGATTCATCTGTATAAGACATGGGACTATCTCCAGCGATTCCATTTGCAGCCTTTTCCGTCAAGACAACACTCTACTATTGCAGAAGAATTAACTTACGACAGAAGCTTCTATCTCTAAAGGATCTACCAAAGTTTAGCTAAAAAGAGTAGGACTCTAGTTGTGATTAAATAGCGTGGACTTGTTAGTGCGTCTACGGTTAGTTCATCAATCAATCGAAATGGTGAGATAAGCAACTGGAATTTTTCGAAATCTTCCAAAAAAATTTGTATCGGCCGATTTGCCTGAACCATTTGATATTTGTTCTCATGAATAACATTTCGACATGAAATCCTAATATATTTCCTGGCAGCAAGATCGAAACGGGAAACTATATAATGAATATCTCTATAATCAAAGAATGTTTTGTTCTAACATTCGTAGGTGTCCATCGAATGTCCTTGTTATACGTTCACATAGTTATTGATAAATCTACCCGATCGGCGCAGATACAAATTTCTGCTAAAAAGATTTTCTCTTGTTTTACATTGGTCTTTCATATCTAAGAGTGCTTGGAATATGAAGACAGCCACGATTGGGAATGCGCTTCATCTAGTGCTCAAGGTATACCTAGTGGTTACACGAAAATCCTTCGAAATCAAATAATTTTAAGCACCATTTGTGGGATTTGTTTTTATATACAGCTAAAGATACGACTTTAGTTTCGTGGCATACAAGATTTTAGTAAAAATTTGTAAAAAATTCAAATAGGTTGAAAAAAATATATAGTAACAGTTACAACATTTTTATGCTTTGTATCCCAAGACGGCCAATAGACACGGTGCGATTTGGGGTGAGTGAGGGGAAAGTTAAAACATTATTTTATCAAATTGAGTATTTTTCTTATAGTACGCACACATAGCTACATTTTATAATTTATTTAATTCTTATGGAGTTCAAAAAATATTTTTAAAAAATTTTTGTTTCTAGCACAAAAAATGCTTTACGCATTTATCTAAAAGAATGGGGATTTCTCTTTATAAATCCAAAAAATCAGCTACAAAAATTATAACATACGATTCATGGAATATTTTTAAACTAGGCTGTCTACAGGCCTTCTTGGGAACTAAAGGGTTAAATGTAACATTTAGCTTTTCACATAGTTTTTCCGAATTTTCCGGTTTTTCTCGACTTTTCGATACAGCTCGAAGTTACTATCTGAAAGCTTGAAAATGTAGTATAGGTTTCATATCCGAAAGCCGGAAATGACTAGCTTACTTTTTTCACCTAGCCCGAACTCAAAAGCAAAAAAAAAAAAACGTTGGTTCAAGTAAATACATATTAGCTTCATTGCCAATTACCAAGTGTCACAGTCACTTACATTTTTGACATTATCCAATAAAGTAATTATAGTACATATATATGTAGCATATTTTCCGAGAATTTCCAATCAAAGTTGAACTAAATTTGCAATTGAATAAAAAATTCCATATTAAATACAACAATTGTTTGTTATTTACAATAGTGTGGTTAATAATCGACTGATTCTGAACAACTTTTAATTGAAATTTTAAAATGTTGCAATGACATTTGAAATATAAATAATAACAATAATAAATAAATAAATGTGTACAAAATTGCATTTGATTTAATATTTCATGCTTGAAATATACCTATAGGTACATACTCCTATATCAATATTATATAAATATTATTCTTGACATTTGCATAAACAATATTTGTGGATTTCCGCACGAAAAGTTTACATTTCTATTTGCGTTCGTATAATATAAAAGCTTTTAATTAGGGCCTATATCATTATCAATATTAAAATATAACGGGTGATCCAATAAGATCTTCTTGCTTTGTTTTCTAAGTAAAATACATAGAAATCAATGAATTGATGCAAATTTGTATTATTTCTTTCAAATGTTGGCTTCAACTAGCTCTTAAATGGTTCATTCTGTGGGTTCAATTTTTGACAACTCTTTCGAGCATAGGTATCAGTCGAAAAAATTTATTGATCATTGCTCTGTAGCGAGCACCATTGACCGTAACATAGAGGCTCATAACCACCAAAATGATATTGAAGAACTCTATAACATTCTCTAAATGATGACTGATTTTGGTGGTAAGTTTCCACCATTAATAAACGTTGTCCAGGAGTAAATCTATTCGTGATTGAGTCGTATTGTATTTAGTACAGCTTTTTGAAACTTTTGCTTATAGGGGAGGTGCCACACCTTCTAATTTTGATTCGTTTAGTTTTTGCTCAGAGCTTGCAATTAATGTTTTTAGTGTTTGGGTGAAATTTGGTTGTATTTATGTGTAGATCGATTTCAATCCCACGAGCTAACTTAAACAACGAAGTCAACGTATTTTCACGCACAGCCAGCCTCCCAGGCAGATAGACGAACATGGCTATATTGACTCAGGAAGTGACGCTGCTCAAGAATATATATACTTTTTCTATACCTGCCATGCCTCTTTCTCTGCGTTACAAACGGAAGGACAAAGTGAATATACCCTGGGTGTAGGGTATAAAAAGAATAATTTGTATGGCCTCCGTTGTACAAAAAGGAGCATTGAAACAAAAAAAAAAAAAAAAACTATACCAAAGTAAAGAGAAGTACATAAATTCAAAAATGGCCGGAATGAGTAGTTCGAAATCTCAAATTTTTAGCCTTGTATAGAGGTATATAAAAAAATAAAATCTCAAACTTAACATCAACCATAAATATATCCCAATGTGCACAAAAACGGATAAGGATCCGTTTCGAATCCATTACGAGTTCATAAAGGTATAAAAAACGTAATCAGCGGTAACGGATCCATTTCGAACCCGTAACGTACATCAAAAACGAATTTAAAACGCTTTGTTTAGATAAAAAAAAACCATTTTGAAGCGCTTATCAGCGAATAAAAAAAATTAAATTCCGCAGTGCGGGCCCGTTTCGAATCCGAAACTTATGTAAAAACGAATTCAAAACGGATTTTCTTTTAAATATGTTAATGCTGTATATTTATAGAAAAAAACCGTTTTGATGCGCCTATTAGCAATTAAAAAATAATGAAAAGAAAAAAAAGGAAGAAAAATAAAGGGAAAAAATCCACCTCTCCCAGTGTGCCAAACGGACTCGTTTCGGATCCGTAACAGTTTCATATTTTCGTTCTTTTTATCAGTTACGGAATCCGTTACGTATCCGTTACTGATCCGTTTGCGGGAAGGATTCCTAAAAAAAAACGAATCGTTTTTTCTTCTTTTATGGATCCGTTTCGAACCTGTAACGTACATCAAAAACGAATTCAAAACGGATTCGCTTTTAATAATGTTAATGCTGCTTATAAAAAAAAAAGAAAACAGGGTGAAGCGCTTATTTTTAATTAAAAAAAACAAAATAACTCCCGGCGGCCGGGAGTCGAACTCATGCTCCCGGGGTATTACTCTCTTATACACGAGACGTTAGACAACTAGGCTATTGGCCGATATGATGTATACTTAACTGATGTAGACTTATTTGATGTTGAGATTTAAAGTTTGTATATTAAACAAATTTCTGTTGTTTTTTTTATAAGTATTCTGTGTTGTTTTTCTTCCCTTCTTTTGATAAAAAATGTTATATACTCAAATTTGGAATCAAAAACATTTTTTCAAACAGAGTTAGAAAAGTTTACAAAAAATCATACACAATAAAATAAAAAGAAAAAAAAAAAACAAATCAAAAATATTTTTTTTATCATAAAAATTAAATAAAGCAAATCCGTTTTGAGTTCGTATTTGAAGTATTTCGGAATCGAAACGGATTTGCCCAAGTTCGAATCCTACCAGAGGTGGATTTTTACACATTATTTTTCTTCCTTTTTTTTCTTTTTATTATTTTTTACTTGCTAATAGGCGCATCAAAACGGTTTTTTTCTGTAAATATACAGCATTAACATATTTAAAAGCAAATCCGTTTTGAATTCGTTTTTACATAAGTTTCGGATTCGAAACGGGCCCGCACTGCGGAATATAATTTTTTTTTATTCGCTAATAAGCGCTTGAAAAAGGTTTTTTTTTTTTATCTAAACAAAGCGTTTTGAATTCGTTTTTGATGTACGTTACGGGTTCGAAATGGATCCGTTACCGCTGATTACGTTTTTAATACCTTTATGAACTCGTAATGGATTCGAAACGGATCCTCTTCCGTTTTTGTGCACATTGGGCTGGTAGGATTCGAGCCTGGGCAAATCCGTTTCGATTCCGTAAATACTTCAAATACGAACTCAAAATGGATTTGCTTTATTTAATTTTTATGATAAAAAAATATTTTTGATTTGTTTTTTTTTTTCTTTTTATTTTATTGCGTATGATTTTTTGTAAACTTTTCAAACTCTGTTTGAAAAAATGTTTTTGATTCCAAATTTGAGTATATACCATTTTTTATCAAAAGAAGGGAAGAAAAACAACACAGAATACTTATAAAAAAAACAACAGAAATTTGTTTAATATACCCAGTGTGCCAAACGGACTCGTTTCGGATCCGTAACGGGTTCATATTTTCGTTCTTTTTATCCGTTACGGAATCCGTTATGTATCCGTTACTGATCCGTTTGCGGGAAGGATTCCTAAAAAAAAAACGAATCGTTTTTTCTTCTTTTATGGATCCGTTTCGAACCTGTAACGTACATCAAAAACGAATTCAAAATGGATTCGATTTTAGTAATGTTAATGCTGCTTATAAAAAAAAAAGGAAACAGGGTGAAGCGCTTATTTTTAATTAAAAAAAACAAAATAACAAAAAAAAAAAAAAAATTACTAGCCCGGCCGGGAGTCGAACTCAGACTCCCGGGGTATTACTTTTTCATACACGAGACGTTAGACAACTAGGCTATTGACCGATATAATGTTTACTTAACTGATGTAGACTTATTTGATGTTGAGATTTAAAGTTTGTATATTAAACAAATTTCTGTTGTTTTTTTTATAAGTATTCTGTGTTGTTTTTCTTCCCTTCTTTTGATAAAAAATGTTATATACTCAAATTTGGAATCAAAAACATTTTTTCAAACAGAGTTTGAAAAGTTTACAAAAAATAATACGCAATAAAATAAAAAGAAAAAAAAAAAAAAACAAATCAAAAATATTTTTTTTATCATAAAAATTAAATAAAGCAAATCCGTTTTGAGTTCGTATTTGAAGTATTTACGGAATCGAAACGGATTTGCCCAGGTTCGAATCCTACCAGAGGTGGATTTTTACCCTTTATTTTTCTTCCTTTTTTTTCTTTTTATTATTTTTTAATTGATAATAGGCGCATCAAAACGGTTTTTTTCTGTAAATATACAGCATTAACATATTTAAAAGCAAATCCGCTTTGAATTCGTTTTTACATAAGTTTCGGATTCGAAACGGGCCCGCACTGCGGAATTTAATTTATTTTTATTCGCTAATAAGCACTTCAAAATGTTTTTTTTTTTTTATCTAAACAAAGCGTTTTGAATTCGTTTTTGATGTACGTTACGGGTTCGAAATGGATCCGTTACCTCGGATTACGTTTTTTATACCTTTATGAACTCGTAATGGATTCGAAACGGATCCTCATCCGTTTTTGTGCACATTGGGTACAAACTTTAAATCTCAACATCAAATAAGTCTACATCAGTTAAGTTTACATCATATCGGTCAATAGCCTAGTTGTCTAACGTCTCGTGTATGAAAGAGTAATACCCCGGGAGCCTGAGTTCGACTCCCGGCCAGGCTAGTAATTTTTATTTTTTTTTGTTATTTTGTTTTTTTTAATTAAAAATAAGCGCTTCACCCTGTTTTCTTTTTTTTTATAAGCAGCATTAACATTATTAAAAGCGAATCCGTTTTGAATTAGTTTTTTTGATGTACGTTACAGGTTCGAAACGGATCCATAAGAGAAGAAAAAACGATTCGTTTTTTTTTTAGGAATCCTTCCCGCAAACGGATCAGTAACGGATACGTAACGGATAAAAAGAACGAAAATATGAACCCGTTACGGATCCGAAACGAGTCCGTTTGGCACACTGGGATTGCTTTTTAGCTAAAATCCCCAAAAATAACGTATTTTCGAAATTTAATTTCACCCATCTGTAAAACCCTAAAACTCCATTTGGATATAAATCGTTGTCGCAAGATCATCACGAAATCGCGCAAGGAATATTTTTCTAGAACACTTTAACCCATCGTACCCTGCGTTTATTGGTCTTTTTGATCCCTTTTTCCAAAAACTGGGCTGCAATGAGTAAAAGCATTAAACAAAAATATTCGGCGAAATTTAATAGCTGCTTGTGATATTGGAATTTTTTTGAAAGTTCATTAATCTTCTATAAGGCGTACACAGTTACTTTTGAACTTTATGCAAAACACAACCATATGCAAATCTTCATCACTGTCAGCAAGCTGCTAAAGAATTTTTTCTATGATTCTAGTAAGCAGTCGCTGTTTCACCAAATGTAAAACTCACGTCATATTTTTCGGTTTGTGCTGAAACACACTTGTTCAAAATCCTTAAAAGCTGGCCAAAAGCCAAAAAAAAGTTTTTTAACTGTTTGTGAACCGTATTGTCTAACAGATATTCATAGAACTCAAAAAATTTGTAAGAAAGATCCAGGTAATCCTTCAATGCTCTTGGGATCTCTCCAAAAGTATGCTTCTCAGAAGCAAAAGAAGCAAAATTCTGTGATTTAAAAGTAAAAATTAAGTGTTCACTGTTAAAATTGTATGGTTACTGTAAAACTGAACCGATTTTAATGTTTGAATATGGAGTCTCTTCGTAAAAAAAATACTATCGAACCTCTATATTCAAAACTTGCAATATTTTATACTTTTACGGTAATTATGATTAACTTAAAATCAAATTATTTCATAAAATCAGTATGCAATGGTTATGAAAAAAGCCCAGAAATAATTTATACCACGTCATACCACCATGATTTTTTGGATTTAAGAAGACTGAAACCTTTCCTAACGCATATTCAAAAATTTAGGTGCCTTTTTTTGCCTATTTTCTTTGATGCGGTTTTTTCTGAAGCACCCATAGGAAAATTTAACTCATATTGCTTACCAAGTGTCAATATGTGTTGCTCGCCTGAAATGGAGAAATTTTTATATTATTATACAGCTTATACTCCATGATAACGGAATCTAAAACCCATTTTTATGTAGATCAATTTACCGACGCGTCGCACGCAACTCTATCAAAGTTAAAGTTTTGAAATAAATTTTTACAATAGATTTAAAATGGTTTAAAATGGTTTATGTTGACTATATGAAAATTATACTAATTTTATGAACTTTAGTCAATGTTTTGCAAGAATCGAAAATTCCATGCATTTTCCAACTTAGAATATTATGACAATTAGGAGAAGAGAAAAAACTACTGAACATGGCTATGGTGACATATGTTTCGGTTACCGCCACGTAACCATCATCAGACCAATTTATGTTTTTATTTAATTTATTTTAAATTAAATGAAATAACAATTGAAAACTTTTTTGAACTTTTTTGTCTGAGGCCGGGATCGATCTACGAACCTTTCGAAATCAATCTCTCTACATAGCGCATTTATCAACGGACTGCGCTGTGTGCCCTCGGAAAAATTGGTAGATATAAAAATTGCGCAAGTGTTGTTTTTTGCCATTTCGAATCCGCCATTTTATTTTTTAAAAATCTAACATCAGATTCGTAATCAGTGACCCCAAAAACCCTCGAGTTATTTTTTTTGTTGGATTTAGTTGAATATTTATACAATTCGTCCACCAATTTTGAATCCGTCATTTCCTTTTTTTAAAATCTTACATCAAATTTGTAATCAGCGACCTCAAAAACCTCCAGGTAAAAAATTTCGTCACGAAACTTTAATGATTTCGACTTTTGGCCAGCTTTTCGGGATTTTGAACAAGTGTGTGATGTTATAAAATTGCTACAAAATAATAAAATATTTTCAAAAGTTTAAAGTTCAATAGCCTCCACATAAATGGTGGATTTTAGCATTTAAAGTATGTCCCCAAAATACGTACATTTTCAACAAACAATAAATTTTTGTCCGGAAGCCAATTTTCTTTTGTTTAAAATTGAAACAATTAAAATCAAATGACATGGTTATTAAAATAAAACATAAAAGTTTTATTATGTATTTGTGTGTGAAATATATATGCTTGCTGTTGGCTTTAGGAAGAAAGGCATTAAATCCATAAGTACTTATATCCTTCTTGAAGTAAACATAAAATTTTACAATTAATTTAAAATTTGAGAGTCTAATTAGAATTTATGAGCGAAGGATATAAAGTGCGTGTTGTCTGAATATTCCATTTTATGGTAAAGATATGCAAAACAACAAAAAGATAAATAAGATGCATTGCTAAGGAGCATTATATCTACAATATATTTATCATAAGGCAACACTTTCATAGCCGACGCAAGGTAATTCAACTTAATGAAGGCCCATAAAATTGAAAAATGTACATATGTTAATGATCATAATGGTAATAATATCCACCGTACATCAAAAACTTCCTACTTTTACCATAAATAAATTTGCTGCAATCTCATTAAAAAGCATACAAACATATTTACTTAGACATAGCAATGAAGAAACAAACACGGGAGTTATGGCATCTGAAAGTAGCTTAAATATTAAAGGAGCTGTGTCGATATACAAAAAGGTGCGCTTCAAAATGCATATGTTCACTTTGATATCGCGTTTAGTATGTTCTTTTGAAGTAAAAGTTTTTTATGTCGCCGGAGGTAAAACTTCAAGATCGCGATATTTTTTTCGAGGACATTTTTCCACCGATAATTTTTTGAGACGCCTTTGCTAACTTTTTTTTGGCGTCACATGACATATCTCGCAAACTATGAAAACCATTTTGATGGAATTCTTTAGGTATCCAGATGCCAAACTGGTCGAAAAGTGGACGTAACCATTTCAGTGCCACAACCACTTTTAACGATTGAACATTTAAACGCTATATCACACAATCTGTGCAAGTGTCGACCATGGTTAAAATGCTTTCTTTTGTTGAATTCGATCTTAATTTTGTGATGCAATCAAAATCACAAATGGTTTAAAGGTCTACAATACTTCATAATAGTGCACTCAAAATTATAATCAATTTTTATTGAAATTCAATAATTTAATGCATTGTTATCAGAGTCTAACCAAACTGTAATGCAAATTGTTAACGTTTCATTAACAACTGCAGTCAGTTAGAACATTCTCGATGTTTCTAGCAACGTCTGCGCACAATGTTTAATATTTAATTAACTCAACACTTTGACGTTCATGCACTGTAATCAAAATAAGTATAACTAAACTGAAATTTAACATGCACGCGCTTCCCTGTGAATGTCAATTGGAACCTTTTCAAATTTTCTACCAACTCCTTAGTACATACTGTTACGAAATTTCCTGACTCTATGACAATAATTTCAGTCTCCTACAGTTTTCTGAGTTCGATCACTGGATTGTGTAGCAATCAATAACACACACACACTTTATTTATTTGTAAAATGGTTTATTTAAATTATAAATGTTTATTTTCACACGGTACAATTGTTTATTTCACTATTTATTACATTCAAAATCTAATATTACAATTAGTTCGATGCAGACTGCACCATTTTTTGTTTATTTTTTTTTTACTAAACTCATCACAAAGTGCTGCTCTTTCTCTTTAAAATGAGCACTTGAAAAGTGTCGAAAAATAATTTTTCAAAAGTTATGGTCGTTTTAAGATGACATCACATATCGACGGCTTATATTCAATACCCTCCATCTACAATACATCTACAAAATTAGTTTTTGATGGTAAACCCTTCATTGAGTCAAACGTCATCTATGATATTAATTCCAAACGAAAAATTTGCATTTAAATAAATTCACCATCTACATAAATCGATTTCGTGAAATGCAATATCCTCTATCTACATATGAAATGTGAAGGATTATTCATTTTATTATATTTATTGGATGGCCGTTATATACAAGATCATGACGGACGGTCATCCATCGGCTCCAAATGCCGAAAATAAATTTTCCCGATTTTTTCAGGCTTTTATGTTGACCCTTGCTGGCACTGCTGAGTCGTGATTGGTCCTTTTGTAAATGTGTCTGTCTGCTGAAGTTACGATTACGGCCAAACAGATAAATCTAGACGCTTGAAATTTGGTATTACTATTAATATTACTAGGCTGCCTGGTCGGTTAAACTTCTTGCATTAACCGATCACGCACAATCACAATCAGACAACGTAGAGAGCATGTGATTCTTTTTGCACTTTTTATTTTGCGGTTCACCGTTTATGAATTATCGTAATTTGAAAATAAAAATAATTGTATATTCGCATCAAAAGAAACTGGGTATTAGAGCGGGATCCGACGCAAAATATGCAAAATATGAGAACTGAAATCTGAGCTCAGATTTTTATATGAAGAAAGTAGATATACCCAAGAGTAAGGGTGGTCCACTATTTTTGTATAGCAGTTTATAGTAGACTAGGATCTCCTTATTACATACGTATACGAACTAGGTTTTTTCTATCATGTTAGGATCCTGAGTTATGTTTACTTACTTAGAAGTGCAAAAATCGCTATTTTGAGGCCTACTTAAAGCTATATAGCAAAAATGACAAGTAGTAAAATTATTTTTTATCAACAGAATCGGTTAGTTAAAATTATCCTCAACAAGCCGTATGCATAACATTTTTCAATTGGGTTCCGACTTTCCGAGTTAAAAGCCTTTAAAAAAAGGATGTCTCTGTAACATACAAAGGTTTCTTTATCAACATATTCTGTGATGTTACAAAAATTTCGAACTCTTGCTGACCAGTATGTGCTGGAAAGAATTATTTAATAAACCTTCTAAATTATGAGAACAAAATTTCCTTTGTTCATTCACTTAATCTAAAATGGAACTGCCATTTTTCATCCGATCGTGGCCCGCAAGGGTTTGAAATCTTTGTAAAAATCCTACATGTGCTATTAACTTTTTAATGACCAGGTCTAAATACGCGAAAGAATTTCAAAATAAAAATTCGACAAAATCTAAGTAATGGGGGTTAATAAAACTTTCATTCAAGCGAATGGCGTTCTGGCAAACATACTTTCCTTTGGTCGTTAAAGGGTAAACCATTATCCATTTTTAAAAGCTTATAACTCGGAAAGTCGGGAACTGATTGAAAAATGGTATGAACGCGGCTTGTTAAGGATAATTTTTGCTATTCAAATCCGTTGACAAAAAATAATCTTACAACTTGTTTAAGTAGGTAGATCTAAAAACAGTGATTTTTGCACTTGATACAGAAAACCAAGCTCATTTTCAAATCCGTCTGGCGCCTAACCTTTGTTGAATTTTCTTTTGTTAAAAAACCATCTATTTTTAATAAATTTTAGTAAACCATCAACAAATAATTTATCAAAAAATTGGTTTTTATTATTGTGCAATATGCTCTATCTGCTTGTTTGGACACGCACTTTAAATTATACTAGCCTTCTTTGCCCGCTCCGCAAGGCATGTTTGTTATGTTTTTTGATTCCCAATAGCTTAGAAGGTATAAAGGGATAAAATTTTGATTTACGCCACTGCCACGTCACCAATAAAAATTTAAGTATTTTAAGAAAGTTAATTTCATTTCAAACCATCTTAAAAATTGGTTATGGCATAGCTGGAGTGTCCCAGGAAACCATCAATTAAGGCTTGTTGATAGTTTGCCTTAGATGTTTTTCCTGTAGTACATCTAGATATTCTTCGTTTTGACTATAGAGCCTTCGGGTGACCTTCGGGAAGCATCGGGTATTCCAAAAAACTATCAGTTAAAGTTTGTTGATAGTTCACCGTAGATTTTTTCCATCACGTATACCTAGATATTCTTCGTTTAGACTATGAAGCCCTCGGGTGACCTTCGGCAAACTTCGGGTTTTGCAAAAAACTATCAGTTAAAGTTTATTGATAGTTCACCGTAGATTTTTTCCCTCTCGTGTACCAAGATATTCTTCGTTTTGATTATGAAGCCTTCGGGTGACCTTCGGAAACCATCGAATGTTCGAAAAAACTATCAATTGAAGTTTGTTGATGGTTCATCATAGATTTTTTCCCTCTCATATACCTAGATATTCTTCATTTTGACTATGAAGCCTTCGGGTGACCTTCGGCAAACTTCGGGTGTTCCAAAAAACTTTCACTTACAACTTGTTGAAAGCCTGCCATAGATATTTTCCCTCTCGTATACCTAGATATTCTTCGTTTTGACTATTAAGCCTTCGGGTGGTCTTCGGAAAACTTCGTGTATAGCATAAAAACATTTCCATACCCAATTTATACTCATTTCCAAATTTTCAGCTCAATTGGACGAATGGTTTCTGAGTGATAATGCTTCAGACAGACACACATTCATTTTTATATACTTATATAGATTTTAATTGCACTATCCTCTATCTATGTACTATACTAGCGCGAATAACTAAACTTTTTAAAATCTTTTTGCTCTCCTGACAAATTGTGTTATTGTAGAAAGAGTGTATTGAATATAAGGCTCCCAATATATATTTTTATTAATTTTTGTTTAAGTTGATTTAGGTACTAGAAAATACAATACCGATACACCGGTATTCTTTGCAACAATAAAAGTGGAATAAAAAAAAGGGTGAATATGAGTAACGGCAGTCCGTGGAGCATAGATTAAAGATCTGGTTCGGTATTAAAGGATCATAGATTAGAATATTATTATCGTAGTTTTCAATTTAGTTAGGTTTTTTGCTCTCTTTTAGCGACATTTTTCTTTAAATAGATCCACAAATTTTCGATAGGATTTAAGTCGAGACTTTGGGTAATGCATCCATCACTCTGCCATAGTTATACTGAAACCACATTCACACCATAGTCGCTTATGCTTCGGATCTTTATGCTGATAGAATTTAAAATGGGGTTTCTCGTCCCTGATGAACCCGAATGTTCAAGTTTTTTGATGTAAAATAATTAAATATTGTTCCAGGTTTATGGTTGTGTCTTTGAAAGAAAAGCTCCTACTCCGATGGCACCTGGAAGCCATATAGACAATTTCCAAAATTTAACAGTCAGAATAATGTTTCAATTATAACCGGTCCATCGTTGTTATACAATATCATTTTCGTTTCATCACAGAATATGACGTCGCATTACAACGATGGACTGGCTATAGTATGGCAGAAAGCGTTAAAATCGTTAGAAAATTCAAGCATTTTTCTTACTGTTAAATTTTTGAAATTGTCTATATATCTTCCAGGTGCCATCGGAGTAGGAGCTTTTCTTTTAAAGACACACCCATGAACTCGGAACAATATTTAACTATTTTACATCAAAAAACTTGACAATTCGGACTAATCAGAAACGGGAAACCCCATTTCAGATTCTATCAGTATAATGATCTAAAGCAAAACCGATTTATTCTTGAAATATTTAATAATGCTTCATTCGTCTCTCCCTCCTTTGTACTACCAGGATGCAACAAATTATTGCGGATATAAAACATTAAGAAACTTCTTTAAATAATCAAAAGATGAAGCGTTAATGAGTCATTTTTGTTTTTCGCTTCAATTATTAATTCTTTATATTTTTTTACCTAAAAAAAAAAAAAATCACCTAAAGCACAGATTTTATAACTTATACTTACCCACTTAAATCGAAATTATTACGCCGTAGTAGACACCTATACATGCACTTTCGCGTACATAAAACTTTGTAAAAAAAAAGAGTTTTTATGACAAATTTTACAACATGCGTATAAGCACACCAAAAAGTTTGAGGATGGAATAAGCTTTGGCAATGGCAATGAGGAAAATAAAGAAGAATTACTTCAATTGTGTAAAATCAAGAATTTGTGCATGAGTGTAGTGATTAAGGTGTTGGCATCACTTTATCTGAAATCAAATCTTATTCACCTGTGCCAAACAATTTCGGAGATATGACAAATTTGCTTTTTTTAGAATGAGAGTGCGTAGCTCCGCCTATTTTAATTGAACATTTTTTTTCCAGTGCCAATTAGATATGTACCAAATCTCATTTACCTGTGTCAAATATTTTCAGAGATACAACAAATTTCTAGTGGAGGGGGTGTGGCGCTTCCCATTTTTTATTGGATACTATTTCCTCAAGGATTGTTCATATATGTACTAAATCTCATTTTCCTATGTTAAATAGTTTCAAAGATAGGAATGATTTTTTCTTTATTTTCATATAAATAGCGTTTTTCCGACCTTTAGGGTAAACTGGGGTACATTTGACACCGGGGCACATTTGACTTTGCCATTTTCGGTGTCAACACGCCGTTCGAACCAAAAACCTGAAATGCAGAAACACAACTAATTAGAGTGGAAGCAACGTAATGAACTTTGGCAGTTTTCTTTCAACTCCTCCCGCGATAATACGCTTTTTTAACTTTTTGTGTATTTTTTTGTAATTTTTGACTTCTTGTTCGTAAGGGTTTTGCAAATAAAGTTGTATTGTTTTTTAAAAGTAAAAATGAAAATTTGGTAGCACTAACCTTTATAATTAATAGAATGAAAGTGTTTTTTATGAAGGTCAAATAGTTTAAATTTTAAAATACTTCTAATTCTCCAAGAGATTTTGGGGCACATTTGACTTTTGCCGAAGGGGCACATTTGACGTTCGTCCAAACATATGTGTTTGTGTATTTTAGAACATTTTCTAGTGTTATCTTTTTCAAGATAAGGTACACACTATAAAATGAAGATGAACAGACGCGATGGCGATGAAAAAAAGTTAAATACGCCATTTCTGATATCGGAAACCAGATAGAAATTCTGACTTCCGACACAGAATCCATTTCATTTTCATAATTTGTTACCTTTGTTTTATCTACAACACAAGATTTTTGAATAGATGCTTTCCAGGACCTCCACCACTTATTTTAATTTGAAAATCTGGATGGATGAATTCCCGAAGTAAACATATTGACATCAAAGTTCATCATGTATGCGAAGTTTTTAATAATTATCAAATTGATTTGAAGTGCGCCCCATTATGTGAAAGCGCTGCAGATATCTTGACGAAGGTGTTACCCAAAATCCAGACCAATGAAATTTCCACCAAACTGGGTCTTACCTAACATTTTATGTTGATGTTTTCATAAGGGGTGTTGTTGGAAATTGTACTTTATACTTATATATTGTCCTTGGGAAATTTGGCGAAAAATCCAAAAACCCATTTTTTTATGTTGGAGAAATTGTAGAAGTAATTAGCTATACTTCATACAAGATCAGTTATTTGAGAAGAGTTTCACCACTAAATTGGGTTTTTATAAAACCAGAAGTGGAAGATGTTTGCCTGACTTTAAGGAGTGCAATTGAGTTTAAACTACCAACTCCAACAAATCCAACTTCACGTTCACGCACTACGTATTTGACATCGACTTCTCACACTTATATATAAAATAAGTCTTCGTTAATACATACATACATACTTATGATTTGTATTTATATGAAAAAAATATATGTATTAATGTTTTGTTTAATCCCAAGGGGAAGAGAAGTGCTCCAAAAACCCTTCTGAAGTGCATCCTTTTCACCAATAAGCGCTTCCGCTCCGTAAGAACAATACTTTCTTTTTAACATTGCATGTCATAGGATGTAAGTGAGCAAAAGCTTACCGCAGCCTTACCAAAAAAGAGTTTTTAAAGCGCTTATTTGTAATGCTGCGGTAAGCGTTTTTTCAATAAAATTAAAAAAAAGAAAAAAAAAAGAAAAAAAAAAAAAAAACTGGCCGCGCCAGGATTTGAATCCACGACCCTCCGCGTGCTTGATATTTTTTTCTTACATTTACCAACCCTTTAGACCGCTCCACCAACGCCCGATGATATGAAGAGGTATTAAATTTGTATATTAAGCAAATGTTGTCCTGCAGCATTACATAGAATCATTGTGCAATCAGTTTCAATTCAAGTAAGCAAAAGTAAATAAAAGTGAGAAATTAAAATAGAAAAGTGAAATAAAAGATGTTGAATAAAAAATATTTAATTAAAAAAAAAAATAAAGCAAAAAAAAGTTAAAAAAAGCAAAAAAAAAAATCTCCCGGACTGGGTTCGAACTCACGTTGTTCTTACTGAAGCCTTATATGGAATCATTGTGTAATCAATTTCAATTCGGTTAAACAAAAGTAAATTAATAAGAGAAAGGAATATAGAAAAGTGAAATAAAAGATGTTGAATAAAAAATATATAATTAAAAAAACAAGTAAAGCAAAAAAAAAGTAAAAAAAAGTAAAAAAAAAAATCTCCCGGGCTGGGTTCGAACTCACGTTGTTCTTACTGCAGCCTTATAAAAAATCATTGTGATAGTGCTTCTAAATTTCTATGGTGACAAGCACTTTTGAAGTGCTTGGATCAGAAGCGCTAGAAATTTTTCCTCTTGGGATGTTTCTGTGTTATTTTTGTGAGTGTCAAATGTGCCCCGTACCTGGGGCACATTTGACAAAATGACTTTTTTTGAAAAAATTTAGAAAAGGACTTTCAATGCAGTTTTTTTGAAATTTTTTTTTTCTTGGTTTTAATCTTAAATAATCAATCTTTCAGAAACGGTAAAGAGTATTAAGATCGTGCAATAATTTTGTAAGATACAGGTCTTTGAAAATTTAGTGTCAAATGTGCCCCAGTCTCCCCTAACGGCCTGCAGGCACGGTCAAATATGTTCCGTTTCCGACCAAATGTTTTTTTGCTTGGTATCTGTACCTAGGAGACCAAATTAAGAATAGAAAAAAATACTGCTTCTATGTCAACTAAGTACCTAAAATTGGCTTAAAATTTTTACAGTGCCATATCCTGTTCGCTTCACTTTACCTGAAATCAAATCTTATTCATATGTGTCAAATAGTTTCAGAGATATGACAAATTTGGGGCTTTAATCGCATAAATATTTTCCGATCGGAACCAAAATTTTTATGCTTGATATTTACACCAATGGAAAACTTTTTAGCCCCTGGGAGTAAGGTTTTTTTTAACCTTTAATTTTTCCCATATAACAAATCATAGGTCTATACTGCTTCCATGTATTTTTCTCATTCCTCTACAATGAAAAGATTGATATTCATGTTTTCAATATTATTCGAAAACGGATTTGCAGTACTCATCCAAATTTTCAATAGCCAAAAAGTGGGCGATCTATCCTGCTATTTGTTCATTATAAGGCATTGATAGTCTGTAGCTATGTACCAAATTTCTTCAAAACATCTTGTATAATGATACTTATATGACCAGTTTAAATTTAAAAGTCAAAAATTAGTTCATTCTTCACTCCATGCTAATGTACATCATTATCAAAAATTTCATGAAAATGCTTCAATCCGTTTTTGTGAAAAAGCTTCAGAAATATGCAGTTTTAAGAGAAGATATCTCCTAAACTATAACTCGAATGAAAATAGCTTTTACATAGATTCATAGTAAATTTGTTGAGCTATAAAACTATTTAAATTTTTCTGTGAAAGTAACCATTAGCGAGTTATTTCAAAAAAACTGATTTTCGTGTCATTTGACCATGAAAATGGTCATGTTCCGCCACAGTGTTTTCTAGAATTTTTGCGTGTAATTAGTCTTATCTTATGATGTACTTTCGATTGATATTTGCTTGAAAGAATTGGTTCTTAGTTGTCCCTAACTCCTTTTTTTCAGCATAAGTTGCAGTACTAATATATGAGACATAAAAAAGAAAAAAAATAATTATGAATCATAAGTTCATTAACGCACATTTTAAGATCTTATAGTCATATTTAGGATAAACTGATTGTTCTCCAGTTAGGCTCCTAACATATTTTTGGACACACTTTCGAACATTTCTAGTCGGGTACTAAACTGAATTCAGCTGGAGTGATAGAGCTTAACGATTTTTGCTTCTAACGATTCTCTTCTCCCCAAACCTAATGTGAATTTTTTCAAATGTTAAATGTTATAATGAAGTATGCATGCCAGCAGTTCTGGCTTTTATATATTTCGTCCTTTGGCTACCGTATTTAGTTATATACCAGTTAAGACATTTCACAAAAAAAAAAAATAAAAAAAAAAAATGATATGGTATCTTTTTTATTTATTCTTACAATATGAGGCAAAACAAAATCATACATATGAAGAAAAAAGTACAAACTGTCCAATAATGAGAACATTTTTATGAAAATAGTTATATCCGAACATGTTGTTGCTACTGTCCAAAGCGTGAAAACTTTCTCGTAAAAGTCCTGCAACACACAACACACACACACACATTCACACAAATAAGCCATGAGAAAAATAACAAAAATTCCCCGTGTGCAATCCATTCCGGTTGTCAATTCCATCATAAAAATTCTAAAAAGGTATTGTGGTGGAAAAAATTCCATACACCACACATTCAATAGAGAAATGAAACCTTTTGTTTTTGCTTTTTTCTGTTTACCGGAAACGGAAAATAACGCAATCGAAAAATAACACTTTTTTTGTTTCATTTGATTCTTTCTTCTATCTATGTCCTTTCATATATATATAATACATATACGTATGTGCTATATGATTGAAATTTGTTGTCGTTGTTGTTGTGCTCACATTCTATGTTACAATTTCATTTATTGATCATATTCAGGAATTCAACGGAATCAGAGTGTCCTTTTTTTTCTTTTTTGTTTCAATGTTGGAGATTTGAATCTTTTCTTTTCGCCTTTTCAGTAGCAATGAGCAAATTTTTATTTACGGTGTCCTGCACAACAGCTCAAGCGTTACCCTTGAGCGTTAGGCACACACACACACTTACACGCATGCCAACGCATATCGTGTTACTCTGGTGACGTAACTCATAAAATGTGAAAAAAGTCAATTCAACTTAAGCTGATACTGACAGTCGCACAGTGTGAGATTTTGCCAATCTAAGAAGTCAAAATTCAATTTTAGCCGTAGTTTCAAAGATATCGAGTTGAAATTTTGTATATAAACTTTGATTCTTAATGCGGAGGTTTGGTTCAGAGATGAAAAAAATCGGTCAAAATCTACTTGTGCCTCTTAAAAAAAAAAAAAATATTAAAAAATTGGTTGTAATGAAGATATCAACTTGAAAATTTGTATTTACCATTTCAGTGGTAACTGAATACTACTGTCAAAAAATGGGAGTGATTAAAAACGATAACATAAATTTTTTTTTATGATTTCAGTGCAATTGTTCATTATAACACTTCAGTCATTGTAAAAAAAAGTACCCTTTGGGCAAAAAATGGGCAAGATTTTATTTTTTAAGTCTATTTTATGAGTATGTATGCTCATCCTGTATGCTTTGTCATAGCCTTACTACGTCCAACTTGCAAGATATAGTGTATGAAAGATTCAAGATTTTTGAAATTTGTCTTACTTTTTAGCTGATTATACTTAAGTGCAAATGTAAGGGTTGTGTATAGCAAAAATTTTTAGTGAAAGTATTGACCTTTAATGCAAAAAACTCTTTGCTAAAAAACGAAAGCGCACAACTTCAATTTGAGTTTGTTATCGATGCAACCTTGAAAATTTGATTTTGCATGCTGTTCAATAGTACGTGTTTGATAGCTGTTATCATGACAATGACATTTTTTTATTCTCTTTTATGCTTATTTTCGTAACAATTGGGATCTTTTCTAACATATTACAAAATATGGTCAATTTTCAAGCACATTGTTTTTCTTCATTTTGACGTCCTAGATTGGCAAAATCTCACATTGTGCGTCGCATAGTGTCGCGAGCCCATATATAGAGCGGCCAAAACTAGTAAACGTTATCCGATTTCGATAAAATTTTGCACAGTCATGCTTTTTGTTAAGATTATGAAAATTTTAGAATATGGGCGTGGTCCGCTCTTTTTAAAGCCTATTCCCAGTATAAAAGTATAAGTATCCGGTGGTTTTTTTAAAGGTTTTTAATATAATTAAAAAGGTTAAATATTTTAAATGCTTTTTGACTTTTTACGATCGGATAAGAAGAAAAAAAGTTATAGCAGTTATAACTTAAAATAAAGTGAAATATTTCAATTTAGGAAATTCACACATTTTAGAAAGCAAAAATGAAGACTCTTACTTAAAAATATTGAATATAAAAGCTAAGCAATTAAAAAGGCGATACTTTAAGCTTTAAAATGCTTTTTGATCTATTCTGATCAGTTAAGAAACAAACAAGTTATGGACGTTAGAGTTTAAAGTTAATATGATATATTTACTATTTTAGTATTCGCTCGTTTTAGAAATCGAAAAAAAGACTCTTAAAAATTACTTATGTCGGTCAATTTTTATGCTAGAAAGATGTTTAAAAAACCAAAATGTTTTTAAGTTATTTGTCAAAAATGACTTTTTTGATGTTTGAACCCCATGTATGTTTCACTCATTTGGTGCAGACGGACGTGCCGCGCGGTCCTCTGTTTTTTAATTCGTTTTGTCGTAGTATATGTATAATTATATGTAAAATATGTTTTAGTGTTTTTTAAATTGTGACAATTTTGACTTTTAACTAAATTAATTTGCCGCGCGGCTAAACAAAATATCAAAAAGAAAAATAAAATAATAAAGAAAATTAAAAAAAAATAAAAAAAAAAAAAAAATTAAAAATTCAACACAAACTCAACAATATAAATCTAAAAAAAAAAATAACTAAAATCAAAACAACAACATCTGCAACAACAAAAATAAAAAAAATAAAAAAAAACAAACACAACGACACGAACCAAGCGAAGGGCTTTTCTATAGCTACCACTTGCTTGTACTGCTGTTGTTTTTGTTTTTCTTATTCCTCCATTCCCTCTCCCATGCAGTTGTTGGTGTAGCTGAAACTGAACTTAGAGCGTGAAGTGTTTGTGCGGTAAGGCATAACACTGTCGTACAGCATTTTATGCGCTCTTTTTGCATTTTTTAGTTGCATCACTAATTGTAAAATTTTTCTTGACGTTACGGGTGACTCAGATGTCGGCAAATTTTCGCATAGACTTTTGCAATATCTGTGGCCTGAGGTCGAATTTTTTTTCTGTCTATGCCCATGTCTCTAGCTTTAAGCCCCAAATAATGGCTTTAGGTGAGACCCAGGTGTGTGCGGATGCAGATCCGCTTGATTTTCATATACCTGGGTATCACTTATTGCCATTGTTCTCCGCCCATAGGGGTCTCGCCATATACATTCGCAGCGATGTTGCGTACCAGTGCCAGCAGCAGTTTAACACGACGGACGCCGAATTTAGCTCCATGTGGGTTAAGTTCAAAGTCCAGTCGCACATCCTGCATTTTTGCTTCATTTATAGAAGCCCGAATTTAGGGAGGAATCCCACTTATGATAAAGTGGACTTCCTCTCTGACTCGATTTCCCAAATTTTGGAGTCGTACCCGGACAGTGAAATCGTTGTTGCTGGAGATTTCAATGTCCATAACTCTAATTGGCTGCGCCATTCCAGTCGTACAACTCCTGAAGGCCGTTATATTGAGCTCTTTGCCGAGTTAAACCAACTTACTCAACTAGTGAATGACCCCACATATATTCCTCGTGTTGGGGGGCATAACCTTAGTATTCTAGACCTTTTTCTGACGTCGCATCATGAGAAATATGATGTGTCTGTCTTTGCACCTCTTGGTAATTCGGACCATTGTACCATTTCCGCTGCTTTTTCATATTCTAGTTTACTCCCTGTTTCGCCCGAGTCCCCGTAGCGGATGGTATGGCTTTATGATAAAGCGAATTGGGATGCGTTAAATAATTTTTATCGTAATTTCAATTGGAAATTGTGTTTCGCTGACAGAAACATAAATGCCGCGGCTTTAATGGTGCAGGAAATTATTTTATTGGGTATGAGGTCCTTCATACCCAATAAAAAAGTTTGCCTTAAACCTAAGGACCATTCTTGGTTTAATGAGACTTGCAGGATTGCAGTCAGGTCCAAAGAGGAAGCATTCCAGAATTGGCGTTTTAACAGGAACGCCGATACTGAAATTCTTCGTAATGAGGCTAGAAATCGCTGTAATGCCACGATTCAGCGCGAAAAGCATCTTCACGAGCTTGACATCCGCAAAAGAATCCTTTTACTACCGAAAGGTAGTAAAAACTTTTGGTCGTTTGTTAAGAGAGTGAAGAATCAGTCTTCATCGTCTATTCCAACTCTCTTAATGAACGACCAAATCTTCACTGATCCCGTTGATAAAGCTAATCTCTTGGCAAGCATCTTTTCTAAGAATGCTACACTCCCAGATAGCAATCAACCACCGCCCAACATCGAGAGAAAGTCTTCGGCTATGCCAAGGATCCACTTTCGAACTAGGGCAGTGAAAAGGGTCCTTGCTAATCTCAATATTAACAAAGCGTCAGGGCCGGATGGCATATCAGCCCATGTGTTGAAAAAGTGTGCATCAACACTGGCTCGTCCATTACGGAATCTATTTAGCATTTCCTACACTTGTGGTGAATTTCCATCATGTTGGAAGATTGCTAATGTTCAACCAGTTCCCAAAAAAGGCGAGGCTACGAACCCTAATAATTATCGGCCCATTGCAATATGCTCAGCGCTTTCCAAAATTATGGAAAGTGTTATAAACTTTCACTTTATGAATTATCTAGAGCGCAACGAATTACTTAATGATCGCCAATATGGCTTCAGGAGAGCTCGCTCTACTGGTGACTTAATGGCGTTCGTCACTGAAAGGTGGAACCAATGTGTCCACCTTCTTGGTGAAAGTATGGTTGTTGCTCTGGATATTTCTAAAGCTTTTGATCGTGTGTGGCATAGCGCCCTCGTAACAAAACTTATTGCATATGGCGTCGGTGATTCCTTCGCTCGTTGGATAACGAGCTTTTGCAGTGGCCGTTCTATACGTGTTGCCGTAGACGGTTTCATATCTAATGAATACTCCATTAACGCTGGAGTTCCTCAGGGTTCGGTCCTATCCCCGTCTCTTTTTCTTGTTTTCATCGATGACCTTCTGTCATCGACCATTAATCCAATCCACTCCTTTGCAGATGACAGCAGTATTTGTCATTCATATTGCTTCAAAAAGCGTCCAAGCTCTGAGGAGATTGAGAGAAAAAGGCGGTATATGAATGACACTCTCACAAATGACCTCAAAACAATCTCCGAGTGGGGTCGAGCTAATCGGGTCGAATTCAACGCTAGCAAAACCCAATGCTGTCTGTTGTCTCACAGACGAGTGGATTGTCCCCCTCCACCCCTCAATATGGCCGGCGTAGATATTCTGAGATCAGCAACTCTTGACGTTCTGGGCATATCAATTCAAGCTGATCTGAGGTGGACAGATCATGTATTCGATGTGTCGAAAGAAGCGGCCAAGTGCTTAGGTTATCTTAAACGGTGTAAGAAATACTTCACTCCTGTTGATCTTCGGACTGTCTATTTCGCCTATATTAGACCTAAGCTAGAGTACAATTCGCACATCTGGGCCGGGGCTCCAAAAACTACTTTGGAGCTGCTAGACAGAGTTCAACGTCGTGCGATGAAGTTAATTGGGGATGCGGTTGTTGTATCTTCTATTGACTCTCTTGAACACCGTCGTAACGTTGGGTGTGTTACCCTTTTTTATAGATATTATCATGGGATGTGCTCAAGAGAAATTTATGGGCTGGTTCCGTCAGTTCGTATATTTTCTCGCAGCACTCGGGCGTCTCATCAGGCCCATTCCTATTGCGTTGCAACGGTGTTTAACAGAACATCGCACTATCGTGATAATTCGTTCTTTGGTCGCACGATCAAGTTGTGGAATAATCTTCCTGCGAACGTTTTTCCCGACAGCTGTGACATCAGTAGATTCAAGAAAAATGTTCATCAACACTACTCCTCTTTTCCCCCATCCCTCTAACCCATTTCCTTTTCTGCAAATCAACACGGTGCATTGCATTTATAGGGGCTATCCCCTGAGCGTTGGTTTAAGTATAAAAAAAAAAAAAAAAAAAAAAAAGGGGACTTAAACCCACTGTTGAGCTATGGACTTTTTTTTGAAAGGTAACTATGGTCCAGTAAACAACTGTGTCAAGTTTCAAGCCCGCAGCAATATTTTTCTTTGAGATATTTAAGTTTACTGTACAAAAATTATAAATTAATTATTGAATTTTAATCGAGGTCACTTTAGAAAATTAATGAAAAAAAAATTGGGGCACTTTTTTTTTCATACGCATGTACACTGTACATTAGACCGGTGCGTTTTGAACGAATGTTTAAAATTCGTCGGGCAACCGGCAGAATTGTAAAGTGTAACTATCGACATGAAGATTGCCGCCACCCTAGCTCTAAGAGATGACTGGAAGAGGGGTCGATATATTTTTGAAGGTTGAAAAACGTGGTTTAAAAATGCATGCTCATCGGTCCGAAATGAATCAATTCTCAGCTTCGTAGTAGGTCGAAAATTTAAATCCAAGACATGGATTCTTATGTGTTTTTTCCCGTAGAACCGAATGGCACCATTAGTTATCTGATAAGACGTCCATTTTTGGCGTTAAGTGAACTTTTCAGCTCAAAAAAGTCGAAATTTTTCCAAATCCCCTGTTTGAGTACTCCACAATTGAACAGAAAAAATCTTAGAAAAATTTGAAATGTATATTTTGTTAGGATTTTTCTTGACAAATCCAGTGGTGCCATTTTTTTTTGCGCTACGACATTATTTTCATTCATGAAAAACGAATTTTTGATTTTTTTTGTCAAAAAATATCACGAAATCGGGCGTAAATATTTAGTCGACGAATGTTGCCACTGTTCGGGGCGGGTTTTTTTTTCCGGTGGCCCCTATTAAAATTTTTTTAAGAATATTTTTAGACATTTTTTTAACCCATTATAAACAAGTTTTTGGAAAAAGGGGTCATAAAGACTCTTAAAAACGCGGTATAATGGGTTAAGATGTTCTAAAATATTGTTCCATGCCTGATTTTACATTTAGTTATCTAAAGCTATCTCTAAGTTAACGGGACTTGGATAACTATGCTATTAAGATATATTAATTTTTTTTTTGTTTAAATTTCTATTAGTTTAAGTATCCTTAACAATATGCCATCCTTGATGAGTTTATCTCTTAGACCTTAACTATGACCCTTTTGGCCGCAATCGCGACACTGTGCGTCGTCTGACCATAGCTCTTTGATATACTGTGGGATAAGGTTTATCTTAAGCTTTGCGAAAGAATCTACATATAGCTATCTTACATAACATACGCAAGATTTGAATTAAATAGAAAATACAATTTTTTTTTTTTCATTAGTGATTTTTTTCTTCAAACATATAAAGGGTGTTTTTTTAGAGGTTTGTTTTTCGAATAGAAATAAAACTGGCATTTTGTGGTCAAATCTGGCAACTCCAATGTCATTTATGTTCAGTTTGGTTTGCCATTTCATCATGAACAGGTTGACAAAAGAACAACGCTAGCAAATCGTGCAAATTTATTTCGAAAATAATGGTTCAGTTCGCGAAGTTTACCGCAAGCTCCGTCCATTTTATGGTCGACATAATCGTCCATCAGAGCAATTAATTCGGTTAAGCATGGGTCGTTTTCGCACTACGTTTACTCTATGTGATAATACGCATCCGCAGAGACGTCGAACAGTGCGCACCGAAGAAACAATTGCCGCTGTAGAGCAAAATGTTGAAGAGGACCCGAATGAATCGATTCGCCACCGTGCACAGCAATTGGAGCTTTGTCCATCAACTTTATGGAAGATTTTGCGCAAAGATCTTGGCTTGCGACCTTACAAGATCCAACTTGTGCAAGAATTAAAGCCGCGAGACCATGCAATGCGTCGTGATTTTGGTGTATGGGCCGAAAATGAAATTGATCTCGATGCTGATTTTCATCGCAAAATTTTGTTAAGTGATGAGGCTCATTTTTGGTTGAATGGCTACGTCAACAAGCAAAATTGCCGCATTTGGAGTGAAGAGAATCCACATGAGACCCTTGAGACGCCATTATATCCACAAAAACTGACTGTTTGGTGTGCTCTATGGGCTGGTGGAGTCATTGGGCCATACTTCTTCCGAAATAATGCTGGAGAGTCAGTTACCGTTAATAGAGACCGGTATAGAGCCATGATAACCGACTATTTTGTTCCCGAATTGGATGGCATGAATGTGGATGAGTTGTGGTTCCAATAAGACGGCGCTACATGCCACACAGCGCACGTCGCAATCAATTTATTGAAGGAAACATTCGATGAGCGCATAATTTCGAGGAATGGACCTGTCAATTGGCCACCAAGATCGTGTGATTTGACACCATTGGATTATTTTCTTTGGGGATATGTGAAGTCGCTCGTCTACGCCAACAAACCAGAAACGTTAGGGGACTTGGAAGCCAACATTCGTGGCGTTATTGCCGACATACGGCCCCATATGCTCGAAAAAGTGGTTGAAAATTGGACCTGTAGAATTGGCTTTATTCGAGCCAGACGCGGCGGCCACATGCCCAAAATCATATTTAAACATTAATGGTATAAAATTATCCTTTCAATAAAGCCAAATTGATGGACATTAAAACGATTTTCTTGTGTTTTATTTCAATTCGAAGTTTTATACCTCTAAAAAAAACACCCTTTAGTACAAAAAATAAAGTTTGGTTTTATATGGTTCATCGGTCAGATGACCTCCAAGGCTTTGCTGTCACAAACGCACTCTTTCTCAGAGCTTGGACTTACTATTCTTAGTGGCAGATATAGAATAGAATATATATACTTGATCAGCGTCACCTCCTGAGTCGATATAGCCATGTCCGTCTGTCTGGCTGGGTGGCTGACTGGGTGGCTGGCTGTGTGTTGAAATACACTTTTTGGGAAAACTGAGCAAGATATTTCAATGAAATTTGGTACACTACCTCCGCCGCCAAAGATAACTTGGGGGATTGAAAATGAGCGAAATCGGTCAGCGGACACGCCTACCGCCCATACAAAAAATATATTCAAAATGCAATTTTAGGAGTATTTTTCACGACAATGCAACCAAAATACGCATAAATACTAAGAATTGTAAGCGCAAGCTTTGAAAAAAATTGAGCAAACTCGGACAAGAGGGCGTGGCACCTCCCATATAAGCAAAAGCTTCGAAACCCTTTACTGAAATATTATATCCAAATTTGACTCAGACACTAAAAATCATTAATGAAAGCTCTCAACCAAAATTGGGTGAAATTAGACAAGGGGGCGTGGCACCTCCTATATGAGCAAAAGTTGCAAAATGCTATACGGAAAGATTTTTTTGAGATAATCCAACCAAACTTCACTCAAATACTAAAGACTATAAATGCACGCACTAAGCTAAAACTAGAGGAACTCGGACAAGAGGGCGTGGCACCTCTGATATAAGCAAAAGCTTCAAAACACTATACTGTAAACGTTTTTCACTCAGACACTAAAACCTATAAATGCAAGCTCTGAACAAAAACTGGGTGAACTCGGACAAGAGGGCGTAGTACCTCCCATATGAGCAAAATTTTAAAAATACTACAGTGTAGGGTATTTAATGTTTGGCCAGGCCAAATTTTACACCCTTACTAGTTTTTTGTTCATACCTTGCATTTACTGTCCTTTGTGTCTGAGTGAAATTTGGACCGATTATACGGGAGGTCCTAAGCTTTCTTGTCCGAATTCACATAGTTTTTTCTCCGAGCTTGTGTTTACCGTTCTTAGTGTATGATTGAAATTTGGTCGGATTATTGAAAAAATCCCTTTTAGTATAGCATTTTGAAACTTTTACTTATATGGGATGTGCCACGCCCCAGTGGTGACATCTAGCATTTCTCGTTGCAAAAATCATTAATTCTGATTAATTTAAGATATTTGAGTTCTGTTTTCGGTTGTGGATAGAAAATTTGCATAGCTATTACAACTCCGAATTTCATTTAGATTGCATTGCAGGGTGAAAAGTAATGTTTTGCTGAAGTTCGACTTTCTGTTAATTACATACATATTGTTAGGAAAACCCCGGAACCGTGAAATATTTTAGAAACTTAGCATTGAATCATAATATAAAAAAAACATGTGTCCAATAATTTTCAGAGATCTATTCTGCGATACGAATTTTTACCTCTTTCACCTGCCGATGCGGTTGAGGCGAGGGAAAGTTGAAAATTTTATATTATATTTTTTTTATTGCAGATTCAGATTTAACGTAAGAAAATACGAAAATTTTGTCAGAAAAATTTTTTCTTATCAAAAATACAAAGCTTTGTACCGAAAACTTCGTAAAATTATCTGTTTTATCCATAGGTTTCCCAATAAAAGTTGCTCTTACACAAAAGGTTGTAAGCAAAAGTATGCAGTTTTCAGAGCACAGGCTTAGAGAGAAACACCAATTAGTTGTGTAGCAAGTCGAGCTTTACGAAAAGCGAAGTTTTTGTTTTAAATTCAGCCCAAACATGTTTTTTTTTGCTATTCAGTCTTATGAGACAAAACCGTTCATGCTTTAAATGAAAGAAAAAATCACTTCCCTTCAACCATTTTCCAAAGTGTTCAACCTAAACACGAAGAATTTTTCTAAAAAATTAAATAAAAACCAAATTGCTGGCCCAAACGGGTTAAAATTTCCTTTAGCTCTTTCTCTTTTCGATGGCAATATCATATTTGTAAAAGGAACAAACTCGAAATTGATTTTTGTAACGCCTTTTCGTAAAATGACGTCGTGAGTCACAGGTTTCGTGATGAAAATTGTTATAACTCATAAAACCGCCTATTTGGGCCTATTTAGTTTTAGCAGTCCGAAAGTTGCCTTTTTCGAGCCTTTTTTTGAAAGTACAGTCACCACCGACATTAAGAAAAGTCATTTATTTTTATTGTTAGTTGGTAGTATAAAGACAGCTTATATCATAAATGAAAAAAATTAACTTTTCTTGCATTAGTTGCAGAAAAATTTGAACCTCATCTTGAATAAAACGAATAAAGAAAAAAAAATTTTAAAACTCAAAAAACACAACGATTTTGACCAGCTCTACAAAGCGAATTATTTCTTTAAATGAGTTAAAATTTTATATTCTTGAGTATTGAGCATTTGTCTATCGAACTGCATCATTAGATTTGCAAATTTCTTCCTCACCAAAATTCACTTTCGCAACTACTTTTGAGAAATGTCGCCATAGTGCGCCATCTTGTCCGAATTCGCTTGGTTTTCGCTCAGAGCTTGTACTTATTGTTCCTAGTAATAACGTGTATTTTGCTTGCTCTAAATATTGCGTTTTGAATATATTTTTTGTATGGGCGGTAGGCGTGTCCGTTCACTAATTTCAGGATGTGCCATGCCTTCTTGACAGAATTTACGAAGTTTTTGGTTAAATTTTGCACTAACTGTTCGAAGTATCTGCACAAAATAGGGTTTTATTATCTTAAAAAATGATTTCAGTACAGCGTTTTGAAACTTTTGCTTATATGGGAGGTGCCACGCTCTCTTGTCCGAGTTTGCCTAGTTTTTGCTCAGGGCTTGCAATTAATGTTTTAAGTGTTTGAATGAAATTTGGTTAGATTATCTTTAAAAACGCCTTCAGTATAACATTTTGAAACTTTTGTTTATATGTGAGGTGCATTTTCTATATCTGACACGCCTCCTTCTCCGCGTTACAAACGGATGGGCAAAGTGAATATACCCTGGGTGTAGGCTATAAAAAAAACTCAGGGAGAAGTTTAATTAAATAGATATTTATTAGGGGCCTGCAGAAGACATCTTGCAATAAAGTGTACTTTTCTTAAGACGCATATTTTACGCTGAGTTAAAGTATTTAATCCAAAAAATTCAAGACTCAAATTTTAACTGTACACTGATTGAATTTTGTCACTAAAGTACACTGTCTTGTTTTATCAGTTTAAAAAAAAACTGATCATAACAAACACTTCAGTGCACTGTATTTCATACAAACAAATATATCAGTTTAAAACGGGCAGAAAGAAAAACTAAAGTCAAATTTATGATTTGGTAGCACTTGCAAGTTGCAACGCATTGGTAACCCAGGATTGTAGTATGTTTCATACATTTTTGAGAGAAAGAAAGAGCATAAAAAAAAAGAGGCAAAAGAATTGAGCGAAAAACTACTTTTGGCAATAGAGTAACATTTTTTAGTGCACACTCAACAACTGTATATGCACTGAAATGAACTGAATCAAATCAAACAAGACATGTTATTGCAGTATTTGTTTTTTCTTCTTTTATATCCAAATCTTTTAAAATAAAAGTTTTTGCAGAAAGTTTATTTTCACTTTTTCAAACCACTGTGCAGTAGGACAATGAGGAGTATTAAACAAAAAGTTCATGGAAACAAACCAAGAAATGTCAATAAAATTGGAAACATTTACCAAAATAGTGCTATACATACATATTGAATGGCAAAAAAGGAGCATCAAAGCAAAATCGTTCAAAAATTGCAGGCAACATTCATCATCAGAACAGAAGCAGCAGGAACAACACCAACAACAACAACAAATGAATTAAAGACAATAATTTTATTTAAGCGCACAGCTGGAGAAATACGAGTACCAGTATTTCATATCCAATAAAAATCCAATGAACAGCAATGGCAACACCAACGCCAGCACCAGTAGCAACAGCACAACAATGATGCTGATGACTGCTGACCCTGGCTGGCTGGTGGCTGCCTGACCCTCACTCGGGGTTGCCGGCATTGTGTATGATGTGGAGGAAAGAGTTCGCTTTGCGCTTGTTAATGTTTGGGTATCCAAGGGCTTTAAAGGGTAGCATCCATCCAATGTTTCCGCTTTCTGTTTACGGCTTCGTTGATTTTTTTTTTTTCATTTTGTTGTGTCATTGTGCTTTTAGTAAACAATTAAATTGTTTACTTTTTTTTTGCAGTTAACACTTGCATTTATAATACGTGTGGGCGTCCTTTTAGGCGACCTCCTCACATCCTTTTCATTCTCATGGTATATCATTCAAGTTTTTAAAAAGTTTTTGTTTTTTCGCATTCTCGGAATTGTGACTCTGTTGCAAAGTGCTTACAATTTTTCACCGAAGCATCGAATTGTATTGGCAGCAGAGTGCTGGGGATTTTGTTTGGCAAAATAATTGGTTTGTGTTTAAAATAAATGAATGAAATGCAGCAATTTTAATTGAGGCAACAATTGTTGAATGAAATGAATGGATGAATGAATGGACGAAAGAATGCTTTTTATTGTATGAAATTTATGTAAGGTTTTAAAATTTAAACGTAAGCATTTTGAAAGATCATTTCTTATACACGGAGCGCAGCGATTTAAGCAGAGGTTTGATTTACAGTAAGCAGCTTACTGACATAAAGCTATTTTCTTCACATTTTAAATATCAGCAATTCTTGGTCATGCTTAGATTACACTAGTTTACAAATAATTAAAAAATTTCTGAATTTCAGGTGCCACTACTCTTTCTTTATGTTAAATAGGCTGCTGATTCCGAAAATCACATTTTTTTATCTTTCACATCGTTTTTGAGACTTCGGTCATTCTCGGTTTTTGGACCAAAAAAAAAATGGTTGCACTTAATAACAAAGAACCTGGAGACCGATCCCTGGTCGGTCAACTATCTGATATTATTATTTTAGTCAATGTTTTTTTTTTTTGCTATGAAATTCGTACCTTTTCACTTACAATGTTCATGCTTTCAAAATGATTAATTAGCCGATGGGAACAATAATAAGAAAAAACTCGGAAAGTATCGAATGGTATAGAAAAATATCAAGTACTCCAAATTTTTTTGGTGAAATAGAATGCCCTATAATAAATAAATGGGGTATGCCACGCACCCAAAATATTTTGTCTCTTATATGGGGCTGAAATATCTTATCTTCAAACGATCATGCATCGGAAAGTAAGAGACCTATTGGAAAAGTCGTCAAGGATATTTTGATAAGAAAGAGTGAGGCTATTCAACGCCATTAATACAAAAGGATTTCACCTTTTCTTGTAGATACCCAGTAAGACTGAACATAGCGTTTCTTCAACTTCAAATAAGGATATTTCAAAATCCTGCAGTTACAATGACAGTTCTGTTGATGAAGACGTATTCAGCGTCAAAAGTACATCAGACTGCATATAAGAAATAAAAAGTTCATTCCATTGTTTTTTTTTTGTGCCTGAGTTTTTAACAAAAACTTTTATTTTGGTACAAAGTGGGCGTTGCAATTATTGAACAAAGCCCACTTTTCGATATGCTTTAGATACTCATGATCCAGATCCGCATACCAAATTTCATCAAAATATGTTGTACCATTTGCGAGAAATAGCATTTAATTTGTTTTACCTGTGCGGGAGGTTCCACGCGCACTGGCGATATTTTGCCCACTTTCAGGTCGTAGGTGCCTAATAAAAAGGAGATTCCCTACAATTAAATTCAGAAAGATTGCTTTAGTAGTTTTCTTTTTAAAGCGTATTATATTATTGTGGGTGGTGCCACGCCCTCCAACGAGTTTTCCCAATATAACGGCATATCACATATTGATAATTGTCTTTAGGGGTAAAATCTCTATAGTCGTTTTCGAGTAATATTGAATCAACATTTTCAATGTTTTAAAAAGGGACATGGCACATCTTCGATGCCGCCAACTTTTTGGTTATTACAAGGCTTTGATAAGCAGTACCTATGTACCAAATTTCATTAAAATATCTTGTTACATTTGCGAGAAATAGCATTTAACGTATTTTGCTTGTATGGGAGGCTCCACGCGCAATGGCGATATTTCGCCTACTTTCAGATCAGGGATACCATATAGCAATAGAGTTCTTCACAGTTAATTTTAGAACGCTTGCTTTATTAGTTTTCTTTTTATACCGTTTTATATTTTTTTGGGCGGTGCCACGCCCTTCAACGAGTTTTCCCAATATAACAATGTATCACGTAATAATTCCTGTTTGCTGAGAAAATACCTCCTTAATTTTCATTAAAATTGTTGGAGTCGTTTTCGAGTACTATTGAATCAAAATTTTCAAGCGCTTTAAAGTGGGCGTGGCACTTCTTTGATTCCGCCCACTTTTTGTTTGTTACAAGGTATTAATAAGCCGTACCTACTCACCAAACTTCATCCAAATATCTTTTATGGTTTGCGAGTTATGATTGAATCAAATTTAAAATCTAGGGCAGTGCCACGCCCTCTAGTGAGCATTAATTACAAAGTTCAAACCCAGGTTATTCTTCATTGTATGCTTATATCCAACACTATTCCAAGTTTCATTGAAATCGCTGCTGCCGTTTTTGAGAAAAAAATATTGAGTAGAGTAGAACGGGGCAATGTCGCGCACTCAACTTTGACATGCTCGTAAAGCCGTACATCTCAAGCGAATGCAACGAGTAAGCATTCGATCGAGAGATAATTTCATTGGTTACATCCATGTGTAACAACATTTGTGTAGCAAGAAATTGTGTCTGTGTAAGTGAATGTGCACGACATTACCCCAATGGTCGTTTTAAAGGTCAACTTCGATAACTCGGTGAAGCCCAAAATTTTTTTCCAAAACCAAATACTTCTTTTCTTTGGCAGGATATTTCGTTTCAGAAAACACTTACCTGGTATATTTTCCCGCAAGGAAAATTATTTTTCTGATCCGATAAAAAAACACTTTTATCGTCCCGAAAGCGTGAATTTTGAAAAAAAGGTTACTCTGTAGAGACGAACTGGTAAAAATTGCTAGTATTATATGCATAAGCTCAGTAGGTCAGCAGGTCCCTACCTTACAAACAGTTGGTAAATCATTCAATTCTTTGAGCTAAAACAGCCAGTGCACGACATTACCCCCTGCACGACATTACCCCGTTCTAGTCTACAAAAAAATAAACAAACATACAATTTTAGCTCGTATAAGAAGAGAACATATCTTAAGAATTAATATCTATGATTAAACGTACTATATACAAAAATACTTGGGTTGGTCCTTTGATTGAAAAAGGATCTTGGTGTTGTTTTTGATTCCTGTTTTTCTTTTCGTACACACTTTGACTTTCTTATTCCTAAGGCATATTCTATGGTTGCCTTCATAAGGCGTATAGCTCTTCTTTTAAAGATCCATATACCTTAAAGGTTCTATATATTAGTCTGGTACGTTCTAGGTTAGAGTATGCGTCTGTTATTTGGAGCCCGTACTACGAATCCCATAAATTTCGGTTGGAGCGTGTACAAAAGTCTTTTACTAAGTACGCATTACGTTCCCTTTTTCTTAACAATAATGAGTTTCTCCCTTCATATCATGCCCGCTGTCTCTTACTTGGTCTAAAGACACTTGAAGTTAGACGAAACATATTGTCACTTTTATTTGTTTTTGATATTATTGGTGGTGCTGTTGATTGCCCTGCCCTGCTTAGTTTAGTTCAATTTATTGTTCCCTCTAGAATACTGAGGTCTTATGCACCATTTTATTTAGATTTGGTACGGTCAAATTATGCAATAAATGCTCCCATTTATAGGTCTTTAAAATTATTTAATGATCTTGATTTTTCTCTTTCAAAAGATAGTATGAGATTGTTTTTAAATAATATTTTATAATTATTATCATATTTGTTATTTAATTTAAGTTTTTTATATCTAGTCTGTAAGAATGTTATATTCATAGACCGAATAAATAAATTAAATAAAAAAAAAAATCCATGTAAAAATATGACTCGTTTATTTTGAAATCGGTTATTTGACCGATATTATTTTTTGGAATAAATATGATCAATTCCACGCTATCAAGTCAACTTTTCGTAAAAACAGAACCCAATTTTATTGATTATTGACAGAATATCAGCCAAAACATATTATGATATTACTTTTGTCTCTATAGGAATTTTGAAAATTTAGTATGAAAATAAAAAAAATATTAATGAAAGGTAAAATTTTCGATCAAAATAGTTCCTTGGACAAATATTCTTAGAATTGAATGAGCTTTCACATAGGGGGGTAACCGAGATCAGTTTTCAAATCGGCCCACCCTAATAACTATATATATAACTTTTATAACTTTTTCTCAAGTAGCTTAATATTAAACAGGGTTTTTGCCACAAAGCACCATCCAAAACCTGATTGTATGATTCCAAGCATGGCACACTTCACTCAAAGACGGCCCACGCGAATGTTGTCCAAAAACAGCTGTTGTGCTAAAAAACGTCGATATCTTTTGTGCGAAAACTAATTGAAGAAGACCATCATTTGACTTATTGAGAAATTGAGGCATGTCTAGGCATAAGTATGACCAGCTTTGGCGTTGTTCAATAGTTTCCACGCCCACTCTTTACTAAAATAAAAATAACTCAGGCGCAAAAAAAAAAAAAAAAAATGGAATGAGCTTTTTATTTCTTATATGCAGTCCTATGTATTTTTTACGCTTGATCCGTCTTCATCAACATAACTGTCATTGTAGGATTTGAAATATTCTTGCTTGAATTTAAAGAAAACGCTGCGCTCCGTCTTACAGCGTAGCTACAAGAAAAGTGGAAATTCTTTTTTATTAAGTCATCGAATAGCTACATTTTTGCTTATCAAAATATCCTTTTGGATTTTTCCAATAGGTCTCTTACTTTCCGATTTATGATCCTTATAAGTTAAGATATTTCAGACCCCATACAAAAGACGAAAAATTTCAAGTGCGTGGCATATCCCATTATTTATTTATGTCCATTCTATTTCACCAAAAAAAAAAAATTTGAGTTTTTGACATTTTTCTATTAACCATTCGATACTTTCCGAGTTTTTTTTTTACTATTATTGTCATCGGTTAGTTTATCATTTTGAAAGCATGAGCATTGAAGGTAAAAAGATACGACTTTCATCACAAAAAATAGATATAAATAAAAATATAAGATCAGATTGTTGACCGGGCAGGGAAATTCCAGGTACTTTTACTTAAACACTAAGAACATTAATTGCAAGCCCTGAACGAAAACTCGGCAAATTCAGACAAGAGGGTGTGGCACCTCTCATATAAGCAAAAGCCTCAAATTGCTATGCTGAAAGCGTTATTTGAGATAATCCAACTAAATTTCACTCAAACCCTCAGATCAATATATTCGAGCTTTATACAAAAACAAGGAAAACTCGGAGAAGTGGGCGTGGTACCTCTCATATGAACAAAATTTCAAAAAGCTGTATTGAAAGCGATTTTTAAAATAATGGAACTACATTTTGTACAAATACTTGGAATAGTTAGTGCAAGATCTGAGCAAAACTAAGTGAATTCAGTCAAGAAAGCTTGGCACTTCCCGTACAAGCAAAATTTTCAAAATATTACTGTGTATGGTATATTATTTTTTGGCCCGGTCAAAGGTAACACCCTTACAGTTTTATTATCTCATTTGAATGGACGAAGCAAAGATTGTAGATAAATCCTGCAGATGAACTCAAAGTCTTTTTGGAACTTCATTAATGTTTAGCGCAAGTGCTGTACTCCCTCATCAAATATGAAATATAATGACATTGTATCTAATAATTATATAATGGCTTGTAATCTCTTTGCTGAATTTTTCATGACTACATATTAGAGTGGTCCAAAATCCGAAAGTGTTAAAAAGTCTAGGTGCGCGCGACTTTTCTGAATCCTTGGATCCTGCTGATTACAAAAAGTGCTTTGGAACCAAAAAAAAAATTGCGTTTAGATATTCCGCAACGAGCTTGAAGGTACTTTTATAGGAATTTTTGAGTTTTTGAGTACTTTTTTTAATTTAAGCGCTACATCTTTTTAACCAGATAAGGTATTTGCAAAAACTAAATTGCATTTTTGTAAGAATATATTGAGCCAAATTCTGCATTAATAATAATAAATCTAGTCTTTCCCAATTTTTTTTAGCAGCACTTTAAACTTCAAAATTTGTTAATTTTTTGAGGAGTTTGCACATTCAAGAACCGATTTTTTTCTTGTTTTGCTCTAGAAAATTTTTTTTTAAATTTTTATATTTTTAAACATTAATTTATCTTTAAAATAATTTCAACAACTAAGCTTTTAGTAACACTTTTACTCACTCAAAACAATTAAGTATAATTAAATTGGGCTTAAAAAAAAATTAATTTTCATGTTTTCAAGGCATTGAAATAAGATATCTTAATAGGATGACGTAAGGTACCACTTTTTTCTTATACATTCATTAGTTCCTAATCTTCTAAGTAAAACAACATTCTTCGCAATATCGAAACCTTGGCAGTTCATGTTATTTTGGGAAAATAGGTTAACACTTAGTTTTCATAGATTTTCTAAGGAAACTAAAAAAATAAATAAATCAAAAAGAAACTAAAATAGCCATTTTGGATGTATTTATTGACGTTGATTCTGAATTCGGAATCAAAATTGCTGTATCTTGTACGGTTAAGGAGATATCTTTACATAAAAGTATAAGAAACACCGTTTTTGCTCTTTTTATAGTGATATTACAAGTCAAGGTTACTTTCAGCCACAAAAAGTGGTATAGTGGTTAAAAGTGTCAGTCTGTTTCTTTCAAATTCAATTTAAATTATACCGATATCTTTTTTATTCTTGGAGTTATTCTAACCTAAAAAGTTGAAAAAGTGCAAAAAACACGTTTTTTTGTTATTTCTGCTTACGATATTTCGGAAGAACAAAGAAATATCGATATAATTTAAATTGGGTTTTGAAGAAAAAGGCTGTCACTTTTAACTTCCATACCAGGCTAAAAGTTACCATGTTGTGATATAACAGCTTCAAAAATAGCAAAAACGGTGTTTTTTGCATTTTTTGGTTAGGATATCTCTAAAACCGTGTGAGATAGAGCAATTCTGAGACCGGATTTAGAATTTTCATGAACACATACATCGCAAATGACTGTTTCTGTTTCACCACGAAAATTTTAAACTCAAAGTTTTTTTTTGGCCAAATTTGATTATATTTTACGGTTTTTAGTAAGTAAAGTGAAGCTTATAGCTTAGTTGTTGGAATCATTTGATAGATAAATTAATGCATAAAAAAATAATAATATAAAAAAAAATTTGCTTAAGCAAAATAAGAAAAAAATCGGTTCTTGAATGTGCAAAAACCTCAAAAAATTAACAAATTTTGAAGTTTAAAGTGCCGATAAAAAAAATTGGGGAAGACTAGATTTATTATTATTGATGCAGAATTTGGCTCAATATATTCCTACAAAAATGCAATTTAATTTTTGCAAATACCTTATCTGGTTAAAAAGATGCAGCGTTTCAATTAAAAAAAGTACTCAAAAACTCAAAAATTCCTAAAAAAGTACCTTCAAGCTCGTTGCGGAATATCTAAACGCAATTTTTTTTTAGTTCCAAAGCACTTTTTGTAATCAGCAGGATCCAAGGATTCAGAAAAGTCGCGCGCACCTTGACTTTTTCACACTCTTGGTTTTTCCATACAAAATTTGGACCACTCTACTACATATTCTTCTGAGTCTTATAATAGCTTATATTACCATTTTAAAATATAGCCGGCTCAAATTAGTCAACCTATGATAAGCCTTGGCGATGTGCACCATAATCTCAAACACTTAAAACCATATTTAAATCTGGTGCTGATGGAAAACCCTCTTTTATTTTAAAAAATTATCATAATGAACTTGTATATCCAGTTTATTTGATTTTTAAGTATTCCTTGCTACTCGAATATTTCCCGTTCTCCTGGAAATCTTCGTATATTGTTCCGTTGCACAAGTCAGGCTGTAAATCATTAATAAGTAATTACCGTGGGATTGCAAAAATTAGTGCATTGCCAAAACTCTTTGAAAGTATTATTACTCCGCAAATTGCACATAATGTCAATCCCATAATTTCACGTTATCATCATGGGTTCCTACTAGAAAAATCTACAGTAACTAATTTATTGAAATTCACCAATATGACTAGTACTCAATTCGCAAATGGTTTTCAAACCGACGTAATCTATACTGATTTTAGCAAAGCTTTTGATGTAGTAACTCACAAGCTTCTGTTAATGAAACTTTCACTTATTGGTTTTCCTAAGAGCTTGATAAATTGTATTCAGTCATATCTCTCCAATCAATCCCAATCTCTTAGTTTTAATAACTGTGAATCGAAAAATATTGTTGTTACTTTCGGTGTTCCCCAAGGAAGTCACATTGTTCCTCTGCTTTTTAATATTTTTATAAACGATTTACCAACTGTTTTAAGATACTGTAATATCTTAATGTACGCTGATGACGTCAAGCTTTTTTATCCTCTTAAGCACGAATTTGAGTCAACGTATCTACAGCATGACTTAAACAGTATTTTTAGCTGGTGTGAAGTTAACTGCATGAAACTAAATTTAAAGAAATGCCTGCACATGACTTTTACACGCAAAACTCCACTTTCATGTACTTATACCCTCGAAAATCGCAACTCTTTTGAGGACTTAGGCGTGACAATAGATCCCAAACTAAAGTTTAATATTCATATAGACCGAATTATCAATAAGGCTAACTGTGATCTTGGCTTCATAAAGCGCTGGTCCAAAGAGTTTTGTGATCCATATTTCACAAAAACTTTGTTTTCATCTTTGGTGAGACCAGTTTTAGAATATGCTTCCATAGTTTGGTGTCCTCGGTATCAATGTTCAAAAGCAGTTCCTGCTTTTTTGTCTGCGAAGTTTTGCTTGGGATCCAACAGTTCATTTACCACCATATGAACAAAGACTAAAATTAATCAACTTACTGTTTCTAAAGAACAGGAGAATAATGCGGAATACTTTATTCATTATTAAGCTTATTAACGGATGTGTTCTAAGCGAGTACCTTTTAAATCAAATACCCATTAACGTGCCTCAACGACCAATGAGAAGGTTCGAACTGCAGCACTTAAATACTTGCAGATTTAATTATCTGTTACATGAGCCCTTCCGAAATGCATGCTCTGATTTCAACCATGTTTATGAGGCTATTGATTTTAATCAAACACAAAATGTTACCAAACATATCATTTTGTGTTTTCTTTATAATTCATAAAACTTTATCGTTTCAGATAACCTGATGCTATTATAAAGTTAAGGTTCATCACTTGTTATGCTGTTATTAGCACATGGGTATTTTCGAACGGATGTTGGCTTGTTGGCTACTAGCTAAACTCTGCAGCGTTCAGCCATTTACTCGGCTGCTACTTGGTAGCAGCTTCCACAAAGGCAGCTATCTAGCGCCATGGTCATAGCGCTCCTTTCAGAGCTCTTCCTCAAGATAGTGGTTGCATTATATAGCGTTTTTTTCTACCGCTAAAGCGGTTCGTGAATACCTTTCTTTTTTGTGCCATAGTTCTTGGATAAAGAGTTCAGAAGATCAATTGTAGGAACTCTTATTGTTATATTCTTCAATTGTACAACTTAAAAACCGGAATTTTTTAGCGAAATTTGATGCTTTATTGTGGAAAAATGTTACAATATATTTTATTCAAAGTATTGTCCATTGGAAGCTACAACATTTCCCCATCTTTCAGGCAATTTATGAATTCCATCCCAAAAAAATTGCGCCGGCTTGGCGGCCAAAAATTAATCTATCCAATTTTCGATATCTTGAACTTATGTGAAGCGTATTCCTGATAGGGCATTCTGCATCGATCGGAACAAATGGTAGTCTGATGGTGCAAGGTCTGGGCTATAAGGCGGGTGAGCCAAAACTTCCCATCCACTATTTTCCAAATAGTTTTTCATGGGTCTGGCAACATGCGGCCGAGCGTTGTCATGATGAAAAATTATTGCTTCGTGTCTGGTCGCATTTTCCGGGCGTTTTTCGATGATGGCACGCTTCAAACGTATTAATTGTGTTCGGTACAGGTCACCTGTGATTGTCTGGCCCGATTTCAACAACTCATAATATAACGGCCCCTTCTGATCCCACCAAATACACAGCATAACCTTGGCGCCATGGATATTTGGCTTCGAGGTTGATTTGGCTGGTTGGCCGGGTTTCACGTATGACTTTTTGCGCTTCGGATTGTCATAATGGATCCATTTTTCATCCCCAGTCACAATCCGATGCAAAAATGATTTGTTTTTATGGCGCTCAAGTAGCATTTCAGACATACAGAAGCGCCGTTCAACGTCTCTCGGCTTCAACTCATAGGGGACCCAATTACCTTGCTTCTGAATGTATCCGGCTGCTTTCAAACGTTTCAAAATGGCTTGCTGAGTCACTCCCAACAATTTGGCAAGCTCGTCTTGTGTTTGACACGAATCCTCATCGAGTAGCTTCTCTAATTCTTCGTCTTCATACTTTTTTGGCTGTCCTGGGCGTTCTTTGTCTTTGATGTCAAAATCGGCACTTTTGAAGCGTTTAAACCATTCAAAACACTGTGTTTTTCCTAAAGCATCGTCGCCATAAACTTCTACGACTTCTATGACTTTCTGCAGCAGTTTTCTTTGCAAAAAAATGAGCCAACAGAACCTCCCGCAAATGCTGTCTTTTTCTCGAATTTTCGAAGTTATTCATCGTGAAAAATAATAATGATGCACACAAGATAAAATTGTTTTGTTGACTGATTTTGACAGCTGTCAAATGTACCTTCAAAATGACATATATATAAAGTTCGAGCTTTCACGATATTTGTTAGTACGGACATCCACCGTCAAATTCCGGTTTTTAAGTTGTACACCCAATATATTCAAAATTCTTTCTTCAGGTACTATTCTTTCTTTCTTTTTTTGTAACCACTACTACAGATGCTTTCTACATGGGACTTATAATCTTGGTCTCGTCCAGTTATTTTAATTCTTTCTTTTAATTATGTTGTATGAATTATGAAATTCATTGTAGTTTATGAGAGCATATGGCTCAGTAAATGAAATTTAAATAAATAAATAAATGAATAGGGATGAATCCGTGACCTGAACAAGCCCATTAAACACCAAGCTTTCTGTATTTTTATTACAGAATACAGTAAATTTGTAAATTTATAACAAAACCTTGCAATTACGCTTGATGTAAATTTCCTTAGCAAAAAAGAAGTCGGAATTAAAACAAGCGAAAAAAAGTGCATGAGCAAGACGGTCATGATAAAAATATGCAAAAACTGGCGAAAGTAAAGCATAAAAAAAAACTTGCATAAAAATATTGCACCATAAAGTTAACAAAATTAAAAAAGTTTTCCAAACATTTTTGAACGCAGTAAATTGCCAGTGCTTTGCGTTTATTTATTAAGTAAAAGATGTGTTCTACCTTCACTCTTTTCTTTTTTACATGACTTGAAACAGCTGTAAAATTACTTTTTAAAAATTATAAAAACAAACTTTTTTTATGCAAAAAATACATCATAATAAAAATGCCCGAAAAATTTGTTAAATATAAATACTCCATAGAATATATTTTAATCCTGCAAATTATTACCAAAACAATGGAGATGTTAACTTTTTCAGGACCGTTATGAATTGGGAGCTTATGCAACCATGTTAGCTATTTATAATGGTCTATTGGGCGTCCAGAAAACATATTTTAAAATGAAAATTCAAAAAAATTTTTACGGTTTTTCTGGAATTTTCTGGGACATATGTGTCCCAAGGGAGACTTTTTCTCCATACAGTTTTATTTGGGGAAAATATGCCCTTATTTCAAAGGGTGATAACTCGGAAAGTAAGGGTCCAATTGAATAAATTTAAAGGCATGGTTTGATAGGTAAGATTAGGGCTATTTGATGCCATCAAAAGGATTAAAATAAACCATCTCCTGGAACTACACCGCAAGATTGAAAACAGCGCTTTCTCAGCTTCAAGCACGGATATCTCGACATCGTGAAGTATATGAGCAATTCTGGCCTCGGCTTCGAATTCAGTGGCAAAAAATACGTTACAGTACATATGTCTACTAACAGGTTCATTAAATTTTTTTATTTTGATTGCCTGTTAAATTGGTAAAATTGTAGTACAAAAGTGAGTTGAAAAGTTACCCTTTACGACCATAGGGACATCGGTGTCCCATTTTTAATTTTATGATTTATTAATATACTAAACTTAAATAATGGTTCAATTAATGTATAAAAAAACAATTTATTTACATGTCAACGATTATTTCACACTATAATATGATTAAAAACAATTAAACACCTATAAATTCTGCTGTAAAGTATAGAAATAATGCACCACATGAACTGTCACATTAGAATGATCGTACAAAAATAACGGCTCTTCTGATGGTGTTACCAGATTTAAAAGGAATGAAGGAAGCTTTTAGGAACTAATAAATGTCAAAATTACATATATTGGTTTCATGCTCATTTAAATATAATTTATTTTTGTCTTGGGACACAAATGTTCCAATGGTCCTGAATGGGTTAATAATCGCTTGATGTGTGATTTCCAAGCGATATCCATTTTCTCTTAATTTTCAGCATTAATTCTATCTTAGTTATCCATCTTAATTTTGCCACAAATAAACATTTTTTTCTTTCCAACTGGATCACCAATGCCGATAGTATCGGCCTGATACTGCTGGAACTATTGGAATGGAACTCTCCTCTTATAAAGTTGACCCAATCCGCCCAATCACACTTATGTTAAACAGGTACAACAGGAAAAGGACCAGTAAAGTGCAAAAGACGAACGTTATATAAGACACAATACAGCTTTTTCAATCAATTGGTGGAGATTCGATGAGCTGTTGACTTCTCGTGCACCTGAATCAGTCTTAGTGGCAGATACAAGATCCAGGCTTCACATATATTCCACCGATATCAAATTGTAGATCGTATAATAAATGATTTAAAAAAAATCCGCGGGAAGAGCTAGCGATGAAATATATTAACGCAGGAATTTCGAATTACTTTCGAGCTAATTTTGAGCAAAAAGCATTTTCCGGAAAACACCCAATATTGAGCTAGTTTCGAGCTGACCTTGATTGAAGTGTTTTCCGGAAAACCTTAAATTTCCCCGGAAAATCCCCAAAAACTTTTTTAAGGGCTTGCTTTATTTTTTCAGCCAGACGAACCGATGAGAATATTTGGCGATCATATCATTTGACACACGAATTTCGAGCTCATCAAAAACGAAAAGTATTTTCCGGAAAACCCCAAACTTTTCCGAAAAATCCCAAAAAATCTTTTTTTATGGCGGTGCCATGACATAATCCCCACGGACATAATCTTTATTTCGTTAATGGGTGTTATGTCCGCAAATTATTGGATATATTACCGACCGAAAGCAGCCGCGAAGCCGGTGTTGGATTTTTGGGGGTTTAAAATCCTGAGCTGCGGCCACAGGCCGACTACTTACCCCTACTCTTATGTAAAATTATTGTAGCTAGCAAACTAGATGTTGGGAAAGTTTGGGGTTTTCCGGAAAACACTTTTAGTTTTTCATGATCTCGAAACTAGCTCGAAGTTCGTGTGTCAAATGATATGATCGCCAAATATTCTTATGGATTCGTCTGGCTGAAAAAATAAACTAAGCTATGCAGAACAATTTTTCCCCTTCTCCAAAAAATGGAAAATTTCCCAGACAGCTCGAAATTACTGTTGAAAAGCTCGAAATAGCTCGAAATTCCCAACCAAAAAACATCAAAATTCGTCACACATGTATGGCTTACTTTATGCACCTGCAAATTTGTTCTTTATACTGTTCAGGCTTGAAGCCTGCACTTGTTATACCTCAGGAGACTATTTTTATACCTGGTGGCTGGATGGCTGATTCGAACTGTTACCAACTTCAGATAGACTTATCTGACAGATGGAACATGACAGCTGTCTAAAAATTGGCATGATGTTAGTTCATTCTATTGTCAATAAGTAACCAAAAGCATTTGCGCGTCAATTTATTGAAAATAAAAAATTTTCGAAATGGAATTCAAACGTAATAGTGTGATTGCTCTTTATTTGGCTGGAAAATCGCAACCAGCAATTGTTCGTGAGCTGAAACATTTAAAAGTGAATAAAATGTTTGTGTATCGGACCATAACACGTTACAATGGTACCGGCAGCGTTGCCAAACGACATGGTGGTGGTCGGAAAATAACTGCAACATCACCAGAAATGGTTCGAAAGGTGAAGGCCAGAATTGAGCGAAATCCGAGACGCAGTGGCAGACAAATGGCTGCCGAGCTGAAAATATCGCGTGAACGAATGCAACACATATTGTCAAACAAGCTCGGACTAAAGGCCCTCAAGTTCCAAAAGGCGCATGATCTCACTCCTGCTCAAAAAAAAGTTAGGCTCGATAGAGCCAAGGAGTTGTTGCGCTTGCACGCCGCCGGAAATCTGTCACAAATTCTCTTCTCTGATGAGAAAAATTACTGTATCCAGCAATATGTAAACAAACAAAATGATCGGGTTTACTTGACAGAGAGGTCCTACGAAAATTTGAATGTTCGTTTGGCCACCAGGACGCAGGCACCACCGCATGTGATGGTTTGGGCTGCAGTGACTGCTGATGGGCGCTCACCACTCGTTTTTTTGGCCGCTGGCGTCAAAGTAAACGCCCAGGTGTATCGTGAATCAGTGTTGGAGGGTGCTTTACTACCGTGGGCACGCAAACATTTCGGTCGCAAGCCATGGACATTCCAACAAGACTCGGCACCGTCACACAAAGCTCGTGTGAATCAAGAATGGTTAGAAAAAAACGTTCCTAGCTTCATTTCTGCTCAACAATGGCTCTCAAATTCGCCTGATGCGAATCCGCTGGATTTCTCAATCTGGGGTATGTTGGACAGGAAGGTCTTGACTAAAAAATACCAGAGCGTTGATGCGCTAAAAGTGGCCCTTCAACGAGAATGGCGCAAACTTCCACAAAATCAAATTCGTGCAGCATGCGACTCGTTCTTCGACCGTCTACGGGCCATAGTTAAGGCCAAAGGTGGCCATATCAAAAATGTCAAGTAGATTCTTAAAATCTGAACATTTCCCAACAATTATAGCGTTTGATCAATAAAATCTGTGCATGGAAACTAAAAATATAGTCTTTTGAATTGGTAACACTTCGAATCAGCCACCCTGTACACCCAAGGTATATTCAATTTGTCCTTCCGTTTGTAACCCAGAGAAGGAGGCGTGGCAGATATAGAAAAGTATATGGGTGATTCTTAGATAACTGTGCTTTTTCGAGTTGTAAAATTGGCAGATAATTTTTTTGGATTTTTGCAAGTTTCTTCATGCTATCTTGTGTAAACACTCTCTTAAAACTCACCTCTTAAGTAGATCAACAACAAGTGTGAATTTACGGCTTTGAGGTCGAAATTAAGAAATTTTTCTGCCACGTTTGTGACATTTTAGCCACAGTATGGAAAAATGATGGTTTTGAAGCGTTTTGATGAGAGATATATTGCATATAATGGCAAATTTACACTTCAAGACTAATTTTGCAACAGTGTCATGTCTCCGGTGGTCCATTTTTTGTATCCCCTACCGCCCTAAATATCAACTATGGTTTTCTTTCCTCTGTTTTTATAGTCGTTTATGGTGGATTAGGATCTCCTAATTACGAACCTGATCTTGATTTTTTTCTATTACACCAGTATCCTTAGTTATCCTTGCTCAAAAGTGAAAAAATCACAGTTTTGACATCTACTTAACAAAAACAGCAACAAGTAAAATTAATTTTTGTCAATGGATTCAGACAGCCAAATTTATTAACAACAAGACATAATTTACCGTTTTTCAATTGGATTCCTAGTTCCGAGTTATAAGCTTTTAAAAAAAGGATATCTCTCAATAACACACAAAGGATTTTCTGGACCGAAAAATTAACAAAAATGGTAAGTTTATTATTTGTATCAAAAATATATTTTATCACGAAAATTTTAAGCTCTTGCAGACTAAAATCGGATGAAAAAAATAAAGCTCTATTGTAGATTTAGTGAATGCACAGATGAAATTTTGATTCTGATAATTTGCAAAGCTATAGTTTAGTAGGGTCATTCACCAAATCTAGCATAGAACTGCCATTTTTCATGCGATTATGGTCTGCAAGATCTCGAAATTTTTCTAATTATATATGTTATTGATAAAAATGATAAAACTTGACTTTTTGCAACTTTTCGGTCTCGAAAAATACTTTGTGTGTTATCGAAAAATATCCTTACTTTAAGCGCGTATAACTCGGAAGCTGGGAACCCAATTGAAAAACGGTAAATTATGTCTTGTTGACAATAAATTTGGCTGTCTGAATCCATTGACAAAAATTAATTTTACTTGTTGTTGTTTTTGTTCTATAGCTTTAAGTAGATGTCAAAACAGTGATTTTTTCACTTTTGAGCAAGGATAACTCAGGATTCTGATGGTGTAGAAAAATTTTTGTATTAAAAACATAACTAATAGCCTTCAACTTAACATCTGTATACTCAAACTTTATATCAAAATATGTTTTTTGCAAACTGATAAAAAGTGCCACGTTTGCGACATTTTTGATGCGCCACGTTTGTGACATTTTTGTAGTTTATCGCTCATTGCAAAGCACGGGTTTGAGTTCAAGATTTTTCCGAAAGAATTTGGGGTCATGTATGCAAATCCTACAAAAAAATTGTTTCATGCATAAAATAAAATGTTCTACCTGCGAGTGTCGAGTGCCACGTTTGTGACCATAATTTTTAAAAAAAAACTGTTTTTGTTTATAAACTGCCCTATAAAACGCAAACAGATTTCTTTCTGGACGCGTCTGGACATGCTGACCTTTGGGTGATGGATAGTGATCAGAATTAATGCATATGGGTTGGAATCTATTGACTGAAACAGTAGTACCATGCAGTAGTAGCATAATGCTTTCAAGAAATTTTTTTTTTTCCAAAACTAGGGGACAGTTTTCAATTCGAAATTGTGCCCTCTAAAAATTATTTAAAACTGCAGATGAGCTCAGAATATAGTAGCCTTAAGTATTTACTTAATATGTGTAGTAACTTGTTTTCTGTTCCATTTCCGTTTTTTGGTCGTTTTTCATCGTTTTGTGTATAAAAAGTAGGGGTAGGACATGCCACGTTTGTGACATTTGGGGTATATTTGCAAACTTTCAAAGTAGACCAATCAATATTTGGTGGTAAAATTGATACGCTCTATTAGAAAAGCATAGTTTCTAACTTATAGCGTAATTTTTTGTGAAAAAAAGCCTACTGTATAGGTGAAATCGCCAGAGGACACAAAAAGTACAGTTATCTGAGAATCACCCATATATATTCTTGATCAGCGTCACCTCCTGAGTCGATATAGCCATGTCCGTCTGTCTGGCTGACTGGCTGGGTGTGAGTGGAGATAATTCAATAAAATTTGGTACACTGCCTTCATCGTCAAAGCTAGATCGTGGTATTGAAAATCTGCGAAATCTGTTAACGGACACGCATACCGCCCAAACAAAAAATATTTTCAAAATGAAACTTTAGGAGTTTTTTTCACAGCAATGCAACCATAGTGTAAGCGCAAGCTCTGAAAAAACTGAACGAACTCGGACAAGAGGGCATGGCACATCCCATATTAGCCAAAGCTTCAAAAATTTATACTGAGATAATCCAATCAAATTTCACTCAGAAATCAAGAACTATAAATGCAAGCTCTAAGCAAAGACTGGGTGAATTCAGATAAGAGGGCGTGGCACCTCCCATACAAGCAACATTTTGAAAATAATGCAATGTATTGTATTTAATGTTTGGCCTGGCCAAAGGCTATACCCTTACTAGTTTTTTTTTGTTTATTGCAAAATAACATATGCATTCATATTGACATAATTAAATTTCTTAAAGATGATATTTGTTAAATAATACCAACTAAAAATTTATTTGCCTATATCAAACATACCAAGTCTCCGGAAAACGTCAATTTAAATTTGTCGCCAAACTCTTGTGTAGAATTTTATGCTTTAGGACTGGCCAAGCTCTTGAGGGGAACTCACAAGGCAGTAGACGTAGTATGTAGAACAAAAGTCACCAGTCGAAGAATTGAAAAATTCGTTTATAGTGATAAAAGTCATCGCACTACATAGGAAAATTTATTTTTGTATGAAATAAATTTAGGTATCCTCTCCTAAATTTATTTCAGCTTTCATCAATTTGCTGACCTTTGGCACGTAAGTCAACCCCAACACACATTGTACAATATGACTCAAAAATTCTTCCTGTCCTTCTTCTTCTACATATGCTAATCTTGGGTATTATTCTAGCCAATAGCCGTTAATGGGTTAATATTTGTAAAAGTTAGCTCGTAGGATGGAAAATGAGGGAAATCGGTCAACAGACGTGGGTACCGCCCATACACGGTAAAATAACCAGAATACACACAAATACTTACTAGGGTTGGTAGGTGAAACTTCTGAGCAAAAACTAGGTGACTTTGGACAATAGAGCATGATACATTCTATACAAGCAAAAGTTTTAATATTTCAACTATTTACGTTAAGTAGTTTCGTAGATATGATTAATTTTTTCTTCAAGGATCGTGGCATCGCCCATATATCCAACGATTAGCATATGCCTAAACTCCCAAAAGAAAGCAAAAATGCTGACATAAAATTTCTAAAATTACATAAGAATGAACGCTCACAACCTAATAAAAATTAAAAAAACCACAAAATTTAAGGTCACTAAATGCAAAAAATCCTCCATTAAAAGGAAGAAAAAAAAACCGAATTTAATATGCCCTTTAGCCAACATGCACGAGAAAGAAGTTAGTTTTAGATGAACTACAACGCGAACTGCAGGATGTACAGGATATACGTGAGCGTATTCATAACTAAACTCTTGCTGTTTGGTTGAGTCACGTTTCCCACGAAAAGAAGACGACGACGACGATGTTGGCAATATATTCAAGAGGAAGCACTAAGCCTGAGGGAGCCTCAATCTATACATATGTACTATAAGGGTTATAGAGTAATAGAAAGAAAGTCTTGGACAAAAAAAATTAAAAGAAGACAAAAAAAAAAAAAAGAAACGCTACAGTACGTGAGGTCATTTGGCAAATGGTTTAACAATTTGCAGATGAAGTTAACACATTTTTGTGGCTCACTTTGTTGCTTTTTATTTAAAGCGGAAGGTGGCGGCGCAGTTCCAATGCAACTGGGTCAAATAGTTCGTGACATTTAAGCGTCATCGTCGTCGTCGTCCGTTGAATGGCAGATCATTAGGCGTATGGAAAAATTTTACGTCATGAACTTGGCCTCAAGTGATAGAGAGAGCATTGAAAGAAGAGGAATTTATGTGAAGTTTTGTTTTATTTTTGTTATTTACAGTGAAGACAAATTGACGAAATTGCTGAAATGATTAAACTTAAAGACTTTATGCAGTTTAATCACTGATTTTTTAGATTAATAATTCGGTTAGATTTTGATTGAAAACAAATTGGATTTTTTAGTCAACGTGTAATACAGATTTGAATTTAATATCTATCAAAATTAAAGCGAAAGAAATTTAAATAAAATACTAAGCTTTGTCTCCCAACGAGGTCGCTTCCCTATAGTTTCCTTTGCGAAATTCATTATTTGAAGATTATAATTCCTTAAAGTTTTAAGTGCTCTCTAACCAAGCTCATCATCATCAGCATTTGCTGCATTTGTGCCAAGAAAGCGATAAAACTGCGCGTGCTGCACAGGTGATAAATACAAATTTTAACGAGCTGCACATGCGGAAAATCAAGCCATAAAACATTTGCTGATGCAAAACAAACTTTTTACTGATTGCGATATCCACAATAGTGGAGAAAATTTTAAATCATTAAAGAGCATAGTTATTTCGGAATTAGTTTATTCCATGAAAATTACTTTTCTTAATTCAAGTTATGAAGCAAAAACCCTTAATCCTTTCGAACCGGTTGGGACAGTTTGTCCCAAAAATTTTTGAATAAATACTTTTCAATAATATAACTCGGTTATTAACCTCACTTAAATTGAATGAATTAATAAAATTAATGCAATTTTTAGTAACCACTGTTTTCTTGTTACAACTAATCCAAGGGCATTGTATCCCGAAAATTCAAATCAAAAACATATGTTAAGAGTATAGACCGGGAGCGCCTCTGGCAGTGAAAATTTGAATTTAGAGACGTCAAACATTTTACTTAAATTTACTTTCTAGGATTAACCTATCACAAATATTGTGTACCCCACAGTTTGTTTTCGGATTGAAAGGGTTAAGAGAACTTAACGATATTACATATAGAGATCCAGGAAAAAATTCCAACATAACCGACCAGATAATTATGTATACTGTCAATGAAAATAAAATTCCGCACTTTTGATCAAACTTTCTATGGTTACGTATTTTTTGACGCTGAAACCGAATAATAGAGTGAAAGTTTCTATATGGGTGATTCTTAGATAACTGTGCTTTTTCGAGTTGTAAAATTGGCAGATAATTTTTTTGGATTTTTGCAAGTTTCTTCATGCTATCTTGTGTAGACACACTCTTAAAACTCACCTTTTAAGAAGATCAACTACAAGTGTGAATGTACGGCTTTGAGGTCAAAATTAAGAAATTTTGCTGCCACGTTTGTGACCAAGTTGCCACGTTTGTGACATTTTAGCCACAGAATGGAAAAGTGATGGTTTTGAAGCGTTTTGATGAGAGATATATTGCATATAATGACAAATTTACACTTTAAGACTAATTTTGCAACAGTGTCATGTCTCCAGTGGTCCATTTTTTTGAAACCCTATCGCCCTAAAGATCAACAATGGTTTCCTTTTCTCTGTTTTTATAGCCGTTTATGGTGGATTAGGATCTCCTAATTACGAATCTGATATTGATTTTTTTCTATTACATCAGTATCCTTAGTTATCCTTGCTCAAAAGTGAAAAAATCACAGTTTTGGCATCTACTTAATAAAAACAGCAACAAGTAAAATTAATTTTTGCCAATGGATTCAGACAGCCGAATTTATTATCAACAAGACATAATTTACCGTTTTTCAATTGGATTCCTAGTTTCTGAGTTATAAGCCTTTAAAAAAAGGATACCTCTCAATAACACACATAGCATTTTCTGGACCGAAAAATTAACAAAAATGGTAAGTTTTATTATTTTTATCAAAAATATATTTTATCACAAAAATTTTAAGCCCTTGCAGACTAAAATCGGATAAAAAAATAAGGCTGTATTGTAGATTTAGTGAATGAACAGATGAAATTATGATTCTGTTAATTTGCAAAGCAATAGTTTAGTAGGGTCATACACTAAATCTAGCATAGAACTGTCATTTTTTATGCGATTATGGTCTGCAAGGTCTCGAAATTTTTGTAAATAAATATGTTATTGATAAAAATAATAAAACTTGATTTTTTGTAACTTTTGGGTCTCGAAAAATCTTTTGTATGTTATCGAAAGATGTCCTTATCTTAAACGCTTATAACTCGAAAGCTGGGAATGCAATTGAAAAACGGTAAATTATGTCTTGTTGACAATAAATTTGGCTGTCTGAATCCATTGACAAAAATTAATTTTACTTGTTGTTGTTTTTGTTCTATAGCTTTAAGTAGATGTCAAAAGAGTGATTTTTTCACTTTTGAGCAAGGATAACTCAGGATTCTGATGGTGTAGAAAAATTTTTGTATTAAAAACATAATTAATAGCCTTCAACTAAACATCTGTATACTCAAACTTTATATCGAAATGTGGTTTTTGCAGACTGATAAAAAGTGCCACGTTTGTGACATTTTTGATGCGCCACGTTTGTGATATTTTTGTAGTATATCGCTCATTGTAAAGCACGCTTTTGAGTTCAAGATTTTTCCGAAAGAATTTGGGTTCATGTATGCAAATCCTACAAAAAAATTGTTTCATGCATAAAATAAAATGTACTACCTGGGAGTGTCGAGTGCCACGTTTGTGACCATAATTTAAAAAAAAAACTGCTTTTGTTTATAAACTGCCCTATAAAACGCAAACAGATTTCTTTTTGGACTCGTCTTGACATGATGACCTTTGGGTGATGGATAGTGATCAAAACTAATGCATATGTATTGCAATCTATTGACTGAAACAGTAGTACCATGCAGTAGTAGCATAATGCTTTCAAGAAATTTTTTTTTTTCCAAAACTAGGGGACAGTTTTCAATTCGAAATTGTGCCCTCTAAAAATAATTTAAGACTGCAGATGAGCTCAGAATATTGCAGCCTTAAGTATTTACTTAATATGTGTAGTAACTTGTTTTCTGTTCTATTTCCGTTTTTTGGTAGTTTTTCATCGTTTTTGTATAAAAAGTAGGGGTAGGACATGCCACGTTTGTGACATTTGGGGTATATTTGCAAACTTTCAAAGTAGACCAATAAATATTTGGTGGTAAAATTGATACGCTCTATTAGAAAAACATAGTTTCTAACTTATAGCGTAATTTTTTGTGAAAAAAAGCCTACTGTATAGGTGAAATCGCCAGAGGACACAAAAAGTACAGTTATCTGAGAATCACCCATATCCCAGAAAATAGTGTAATCAATTTTTGCCACAAATTAAAAACACAATAAATCAAACTAGCCCCCACCTCAATAGCAAGGATAGGAGCTACATGGACTTGAGTATTCTATATATTAGTACCAAAAACTGTGGTCAGATTCTTATAGAATTTGCCTTTTGGCCGAAAATCTACCATTTTGATTTGACTTTAAAAAGACCACCCAACCGTTAACTTAGGCAAACAAATTCCCATTAGTAACCACGTTTGTGCATTTTCTCTTTGCGGGCGTGGCAAAGCCGATTTAAAAACATAAAGTTCGTAAAATAGTTCCTTAGTATTAAGTCTATCTCCAAACCAAAGTTCATAAAAATCAGCCGTGAGAGCGTCCAATTTAAATCATAAGGGTCATAATATTGATTCCTTAGTGTCCATAAAAAATTTAATAAGAATAGATGTAGCGGTTTAGCCATGGGAGTGATTTTTCCATTTAGGAGCGTGGCACTACCCACATTAAAACATAATGGTCACATTGTAGTTTCTTGGTGTTAGCGATTTTTATTGGATTTAGACGATTCTACTCAAAAATATCCAAAAAAAAAAAAAACATCCAAAACAAAAATCCAATGAAAAACATTCAAAAATGAAAACATCCAATAAAAAAAAATATCCAATAAAAAATGTCTAACATTCATTTTCCATCAAAATAATTTAACTCAATCTAATAAAATCGCAAATTTTTTTTAGGTGTTTTTTTTGGATGTTTTTATTGTTCGATATTTTTATACCCTACACGGAGAAAAAAAATAGTACTTGCTACTTTATTTCTCATAAATTTTACCAGAATTTCAAGTCAGAATAGTGACAACTTTACACCGATATAAATTTCACCTTAATTTTTTAGACAATTCAGAATGTATGTTTGCTAGTAATTTTTATGAAAAAATTGGCGTGATATTTACCTTACTGTATAGTTCAAACAACAAAAAAAAAAAAAAAAAACAAAAAAAAAAACTTAGCTGACCGACGCTGGGGTACGAACCCTGGCCCTTCCGTACGATAGTCAGATACATATCCCTTGCGCTGCTCACGCATGTGATGTAGAAGCAAAAAAATTTGTATATAAAGAAAATGTCTGTCCAAAAATAGAAATTTTTACTAAAATTATAAAAGTCAAAATGATTTTATTTTTTTATGATATTTACCTTACTCGAGTAAGGTGACAATTATGACACTCATTTTTGTGCGTGAAAAAAATAAAGTTATTTTGACTAGAATTATAAATTCAAAATGGTCACACATTTTTTTTCTGAAAGTATATATTACCTTACATAAAGTCAAATGTAGGAAATTTGTAGTAAATATTCCTTTATTATTTAACTACATTTTATTTGTAAATATGACGTTACGGACCCATCTAATAGTTCTTACGTAAGGTAAATTATACTTGAAATTAAGTGTTGATTACTTTAATTTTTCGACTAGCCGATAAAGTAAAAATTATGATACATATTTTTCTCCGTGTACACCCATGGTATATTCACTTTGTCCTTCCGTTTGTTTCGCAGAGAAAGACGCGTGGCAGATATAGAAAAATATATATGGGTCATTTCATCTCAAATCGTCCAGGCAGTATTTTTTTTTTGCATATTATGTTTTTAATAGTTTCTACATTGAAATCGATGAGACACGTATTTTTTCCTTTTGCTTGATTTTGAGTTCTTTCGTCGTGGGGAATTTTTTAAAATTCGTCTACAAACTCGATTTTGCGCTATTGTCGCATGTCAATTTTCACGGAAAATGTGATAACATTGCGAAAAAACGTCCGATCTTCTTAATTTTTGGTATGTTTGTAGCTAAGAGGTTCCTATAAAAGAAAAAAATATGATACAGGGTATATTTCAAAAAATAATTTTTATATCGTCATTTGAAAAAAAAAAAAAAAAATCAAAAAATATTTGACTTGAAAAATTTCCAATTGCATCAGTTTTTTTTTTCTTCATATTTTTTTTTTTAAATAGCCATACATATAAACAATATTATGTAACAGCCTATATTAGCCCAAATTCGTTGTTTGGGAATTATGATTTTTTGAAAAAACAGTCCCAATTATTTAGAAATTTTGGGCTTCATTCATGATATATGTTATCATTTCGTCAAAAGTAGCTCAATCGTTATGATATTTTGTCTGTCAACAGTCAAAGGTCCGTTCTAGAAGAAAAAATCATGAAGTGTAGTAACGATTGAGCTACTTTTCGAGTTCTAAGCATTTGAAGTAGGGATATCTCTCAATAATATACAAATGATTTTTTTTGGACCGAACAAATATAAAATTTCCAGCTTTATTATTTTCATCAATAGCATATTTTATTATGGAAATTTCGAGCCCTTGCATGCCAAGTAGAGCTGGGCACGGGCCGTGTTGTTTTTCGTGGCCCGCGGGTCTTTACTCTTAAGCAACGGGCTCGGGTCTTGAAATAGAGTTTTGTGCGAGCCCGGCCCCAACCCCAAAAGCCTAAAAATATGTAAAGTTTTTTATAAATATGAGTCTGAGTATGACAATGGAGTAAGTCAAGTCAAACAAATCATTTTATTAGATTAGAATGTTTGTTTTTCCCTCACAAGAAAATCATTGATATAGCTTCATGAGTAAGTTACAATTTTTGTAAAGTGTGAATATGTAATAATATGGTTAAATCGGGCCGGGCTGGGGCCTTGACAAAAAATATTCGTTCCAGGTCGGGCTTAATTTTTGAGGCCCGTGCCCAGCTCTAGTACCAAGATCGGATAACAAATTACAGCTCTATTCTATAAAGCATTTAGTAAATGAGCAAATGAAATATTTTGTCTGTTAATTTAGGAGGTAGTAATTAAATGGGTTTCTTCACTAAATCTAAAATTATAATAAAATCATACAATTTTTTTATGGGATCTCTCTCATTTGGGAAATATTGCTCCAACGTAAGATAAGTCCTGGATGCATTCGTAACATCTCTATCGCTAATTATCTATTTTTGAGTTGAGCTCCTTATCCCGAAGATGCGTACTGAAAAAGTAAAAAACAACTGTTAAATTTATAGTATATTTTAGAGTAAAAATTTGTAAACAGAATTTTGCCGAGTTAAACGGCAGTCGAAATATATATTTCTTGCTAGCATTACAGTTTAACATCACTTTAATCATACAAAACTCAACAGTTCTCCCTGGAATGCCTTAGACTACTCTTATACATGAGGCGGTTATCGCCAGCGTGGGCTATCCTAACCGAACGTTAATTTTCAAATAATATACAGCGCTGCTAACCTAAAGGTTACTCACACTCATTGGAAATTTCGGAGGAAGAAGAACAAGAGTACCCTGAGCACCACCATAAATAAGCTCCTTGGTATACAAGTTAATGGAATGGATCCAATAGTTTTTGAAACCTGATTAAATTTTGCAAAACAAACCAGAAAGCTGTTATAATTGGCCTACAGGAATTGAAGTTTTGAGCATTTTGCCGAACCTGTCTTTTTTTAAGCTCGAAAATACAAATATCCCATTATTTTTGTCATATGGTCAAAAATACCTGTACTAACCAAGTCACTTTGGACAAAGAAACCGAGGCGCCCATTTCGAATTGATCAAATTGTAACAATGGAACCCTTACCCCCATTCCTGTTTGGGTAGAAGAACTATGATATTTCTCTGTCAAGAAACGATTAGGTAGTATGGAACGTTCTCGGAAAAATATTGTAGTTTGAGCAGATGTTCCGAATTGTCGCTTTTTTCAACGAAACATTTTGATAGCATTCCTGTTGAAATAATTTAGGGAAATAGTTTGGGAAATATTAGTTGTTATATCAATAGTGATGATTAAGCAAGACTTGAACCATAGCATTGCTAAAGGGTGTTGGTTAACATCTTGATCTATTTCGTTCTTGTTATATAGCGCTTTGGTCTTTGTCTCTAAATATCACCTAGAATATGAACAAGACTCAAGCTCATGACTGATTTTGCTCATTACTAAGACATAATCTGCGTGTAGCATTAATCAAGCCCTATAGATAATGTTTGGTGTGGGCTAAGGCACGAAAGACTCGAGTGTGGTTGGTATGACCCGATTTCGCGACATATAATGATTACAAAGATCTTTACAATAAGAATACTTTTGATGACACAATGTGTTACCACTACAATTTCCAAACTCACTTAGGTTACTATTTCTGTTTAATTAATTAGCATCATCCGATAAGCGCTCTTTATTCTTAATTTCCAGTATATGAAGAAATTTTGCTGTTTGGATATTTTTAGCGGTCTAGCTGCAATAAAATCGATTTGTGACTGCTGTCATTGGATTTGATTACAACGATTTGCTACCATAAAAGCATTTGGTAAATCTGGTAGAGGTGGCTTTTATAATTTCACAAAAATGCTCTTTCTATCGCTTTAGTTGGACTTCAGCGAATATCAGGAAATTTTCCTTTTTTGTCTTTAATTGGCTGATTCAATTGGAACTGTGCGCTTTATTGTTCGTGAGTTATATTATAAAGCTATCTGAGGTCTTTTGGGGCCCCTTATGCTTCGTTTGAGAAAGTAATAAGCAGTTTTTTTATACCCTACACCATGGTATATTCACTTTACCCTTCCGTTTGTAAAATGGAGAAGAAGGCGTGGCAGGTATGGAAAAGTATATGTATTCTTGATCAGCGTCACCTCTTGAATCGATATAGCTATGTCTGTCCGTCTGTTGAAATCATTTTAATATTTTTTTGGAGAAAGATAGTTCGACGAAATTTGGTACACTACCTTCGTCGTCAAAGTTAGCTCGATTTATTGAAAAGAGTGAAATGGGTCAATAGTCACGCCTACTGCCCATACAAAAAAACAACTTTAGGAATATTTATCATGACAAAGCAACAAAAAGGCACATAAATACTAAAGACAGTAAGCGCCAGCTGTGAGTCAAAACTAAGCGATCTCAGGCAAGAGGGCGTAACACTTTTCATCGCCTGATTTCCTTTTTGAGATAATTAATTATTTATTTACACGATTCCTTGCACATATCCTTTCATAAACATTAAGGAAAGCTTCACAATGTTCCAAACATATTCAATCGGCATCTATTTAAGCTCTTCCATGTTCCATAATCTCCCTAACCTTAACATTAATATTTACTTACTATTGAAACAATATGGAATAAAATATATTCGTACAAACCACAAAGTCCGTGAATGACAGAATTTTGCTGACTTCTTCAGTTTCCATTTGTAGACTTAGACTTGAGGTCACTTAAAGTACGTTGCCCTATTGAAATCCAGAGCAGAAAAAAAACATAAAAATTCACTTTTATTGTTATTGTTGTGTTGCTGTTATTTTACAATTTTTATTATTGTTGCACTTGCTGTTGTTGTGCTGAAAGTTTTATGCAACATTCCCCCTTTCTTCCCCACTTAACGCAATCAATACAATAACGTTGTTGCGGTGCCTTTCAAACTGTTGTTTATTCAACGGTTTGTCTGTTAAACTGCGCATTTTACTCCCATTTTTTGCACAACCTAATGGTGATGTATGCGTGGCTTTAGCTACAAGTGTATGTTTGTATGCATTTATCTATGTGTTTGTCTCGGTGAGTGCTTTCCTAAAGTGCAATGCTAAACTTTCAACAGTATGGACAGTGGCTGTAGCCAACACACAATGAAAACCATGAAAGTTGAGTGCGCGCCAGCTCCTTCATTCAGCTAAGGATCCACTAAATTGACTAAGGAACATTGAATGCAACCAGCCAAACCAGAAGAAGAAGGAGTTACATGAGTAAATTGTTGTTGGTTAGCATGTTGGAAACATTAAAAAAGGGGAAAGCTACATAGCGAAAATGCTATTATAAAAGTTTTCTTGTGATTTCTATTCCCCCTCGCCCCATTTTTTTTTCGTTTGTTGTTCCAGTCAACTTAAAATGTATTTAGTTTTGGCCACTACCACTACCAACAACAAAAACAACAATAAAAGTTACTTCTACAAAAACTTTCAATGAAAATGACGACGATCCTTTCTTGGTGTGGAAGAACCAGCTGCTGCTGTGTTACAAGCGATATATCGTTTTAAATTTGTTATTAGAGATGTATGGAAGTGTTTTGTAAATTTTTTTGAAATATGGATTGATAATTTTATAAAAAATATTTCGAGAAATTATGCATAAAAAGCGGTGAGAAGTTGGCAACATATTATATGTCCATTTTTTGACTTTAATATGATGTAAAACATCATACAAAATCTGTCATATCATCTGTCCTGTCATTTATCTCGGGTAGTTAGTTAAACCTAGTTTAGACAAATTCCAAAAATTGGCATGATACGTCAAAAAACACGCCTACCTAAAAGTAAACAAAAATTCTTAAACCTTAAAGGTAACCAACGCATTTTTTCCATATGCTTACAATTACTTATATTGCGAGCTCACATTGAAGACCAGAAAATTTATGAGCTTTTCAATTGGCGCTAATATGCCAAAGTTTTTATACACTACACCCAGGGTATATTCACTTTGTCCTTCCGTTTGTAACGCAGAGAAGGAAGCGTGGCAGATATAGAAAAGTATATATATTCTTGATCAGCGTCACCTACTGAGTCGATATAGCCATGTCCGTCTGTCTGTCTGTCTGGCTGGCTGGGTGTGTGTGGAAATACATTTTTTGGGAAAACTGAGCAACATAATTCAATGAAATTTGGTACACAGCCTCCGTCGTAAAAGTTAACTCGGGGGATTGAAAATGAGCGAAATCGGTCAACGGACACGCTTACCGCCCATACAAAAAATTTATTCAAAATGCAATTATAACAGCATTATTCGCAATAACAGAAGCAAAATACACATAAATACCAGGGAAATTAAATATAAGCTCTGAGCAAAAACTAGGCGAATTCGGACTAGAGGGCGTGGCACCTCCCATATAAACAAAAGTTTCAAAATGTTATGCGGAAAGCTTTTTTTGAGATAACCCAACCAAATTACACTCAAACACTTGGATCTATAAATGCATGCTATACGCAAGATCTAGGTAAACTCGGACAAGAGGGCGTGGCACCTTCCATAAAAGCAAATGTTTCGAAATTATGTAATGAGTGTTTTTTGAGATAATCCAACCGAATTTCACTCAAACACGAAGAACATTAATTGTAAACTCTGAGCTTAAAGTAGGCAAAGTAGGATTAGAGGGCGTAGCACCTGCCATATAAGCGAAAGTTTCAAAATGCTATACTGAAAGATTTTTTAAAGAAAACCTATCCGAGTTTTACTCAAACACTCAGAACAGTAAATTCAAGCTCTACGCAAAATCAAGGTAAGCACGGAGGTGAAGGCGTGGCACTTCCCATACAAGCTATTTGTTATTATACTCCCCTAATAATATACTTGATATGCAGTGTAGGGTATTTAGTTTTTGGCCAGGCCAAAGATACCACCCTTTCTAGTTTTGACTTATATTGAAAGAGTAGACACTCACCTTTCTTTTTTTTTTATGGTTAGAAGACGTAGCTAATTTAGTAATTTTCCAAGGGAAAGGTAGCATTTCATAGAGCAATTTTTATTCAATTTATATAAACAAAATTTATACTTTAAGTGAATTTGGGTTATTTTTTCGAAGAACAACTATGACTTTTTGGAAAAAATATTAACAGCACCTTCTTAACAAAACATTTTGAAATAAAACTCTTTTATTAAATTTTTGAAATTTAGTGGTCAAAAAAACGGCTGCAACCAAAAACTTTCCCATATCAGATACACATAACATGTTCATTTAACCTAATTTTGGTACCATAACCCTTCACTGCAGTATTTTGTAAACTTAGTTTGTACGAGAGCTGTCATGACCTCTTTTCCGAATTCACATACCTTCTGCTCAAATATTGCAGTTACTATTCTCACTGTATGAGTGAAATTTGGTTGAATTATTTCAAAAAACCTTTTCAGTATTGCATTTCAAAGCATTTGTTTATGTGGGGGGTGCCACGCCCTTTCTTCCGAGTTCACCTAGTTTGAGTCTAAGTGAATTTTAGTTGGAGTATCTTAAAAAAAGCTTTCTGTATAGAGCTTGCGCTTCCTGTCCTTAGTATTTATGTGTACTTTGATTACATTGTCGTGAAAAATACTCCTAAAGTTGCATTTTGAAAATATTTTTTGTATGTGTGGTAGGCGTGTCCGTTGGCTGATTTATCTCATTTTCAATAAGTCAAGTTAACTTTGTTAACTATGACAAAGAACATACTGTGCTTAATGTCATTGAATTATCTTACTTTGAAAAAATATTAAAATAATTTCAACGGACAGACCCTTGTAAAAAATTATTGTGTCAAAGTTTGGTATCGATCGGAGGGGCGTAATACCTGCCCCATCGGGCCCAAATAGGGGCACCTTGGCAAAATTTTATCAAAATTATTCATAGTTCCCTCGGGGTGACCAGTAGCGGGGTGAAATGTATGACCAGGTTCTTTTTTTTTTCTCCTAAACATTTTCACTTGACGCACCTACACCGTATCTGTCACCCTTTTGGGGGCCCCCTACAAAATCCACATTTTTGTAAATTCGTTGTTAATGTCCCAGGATAACCCAAAGATAGATGAAATTTATAACCAGGTCCTATTATTTTTGTATCCCCAATATTTTCATGTGACAGACCTACCCCCTATCTGCCCTCCTTTTGGGGGTACTCCTACAAAAAACTCAAAAAATTAGGAAAAATTTCAAAGCTCCCCCGAGGTGACCTCTAGAGGGGTAAAATGTATGACTAGGTTCCATTAGTTTTTCCTCCCCAACATTTTCTCTTGATACACCTACACTCTATCTGCCACCCTTTTGGTGGTCCCCCTAGAAAATCTACATTTTGCTGCATCTATCCCGGGATGATCGCAATAAAGGCTAAATATCCGATTAGGTCCTATTATTTTTTGTCCGCAAAATTTTTTTTTGATACACTTTCCCCCTAAAAGCCACCTTTCTGGGGGCCCCCTAAAAAAACGCAAAAAAATTAGGAAAAATATCGAAAAATAATTTTTAGCTTCCCCCGAGCATTCCATAGAAGAGTAAAACGTACGATCAGGTCCAATTATTTTCTCCGACATTCCCCCCAAAACCATCTACCTTCTATCTGTCACCCTTCCGGAGGTCCCCCTACAAAATCCACATTTTTGAAAATTCGCTAAACTGTCCCGGAATGACCCCTAGATGGGACAAATGTTTCAGTAGGTCCTATTTTTTTATCCCCAATATTTTACCCTCACACACTTTTCTCCTATCTGCCACTGTTTTGGATTTTAAGAACCCTTTTAAGGGGATGGAAGTAGGGGGCAATTGAATTCCACAAAAATTTTGGGGAGGAATATGTATATTGGGGTTCGTTGAATTTTTTTTTTTTTGCCCTATAAGAATACTTTGAAGATGGTTAAAAAATGGTTGAAATGAAAACATTAATTTTGCATTAGAGCCTCCCCTAAGAGAATGGAAATATGGGCTAGGAGTGTTCCATAAAAATGAAAACGTGTTTCCTTTTCTGGCACTTCTGCGCAACTAGAAAACTGTAGAGTCATTTTCACTTTTTTGAACTTCGAAGTCTGCTGGGGGCGGATATCCTATTGTAGCCCCATAAAATTTGGTCTCACTATATTTACAGGAAACCTAACAAAACAAAATATTTTAACGTTGCAAAAATAAAATTTTAAGAGGGTCAATATAGCGTATGAATGTGATTTTTTTTTGAAGAATCATAAAAACAAAAAGAGGCAAAAGTAATGACACAATATGAATTGGTGGACATTTTGTTGGGCTCTCTGTTTCTAGAATAAAATTGCTTGATGATGAAGAATTGATGGCATTATGGACTTACTCCACTTTCGTATCATAATATCACAGCACAGAAACGTAGGTGCTGAAAGCCAAATGGATGACACCATTGAATTTTCCGGTTAAAATTACTTGAATAAAGTTAAATTATACCTAGAAAAATTTCTTTTAACACTTTCAATGCCAAAAATGATATTGCTGTTAGCCAAAACCTTGGTTTTCTTTAAAACTAAGCTGAATACCTTTATATGTTAATTTTAAGGTCTATAAATTTCCAATAACTCAATTGTGTCTTAAATATTTTTACTTATTTAAGTATGTTTCTTTACTGTTGAAATACTTTTTACTCAATAGCCAAAGTTGAAGTGTTGATTGTACTCCAACCAAACTGTAACTGAACTGCAATCCATCGTACATTTGCTTATAAACCAACTGTTACCGCAAATTGGAAACTTCTCGATGATTCTAGTTTCATGTCGGACTGTTCTTTCTTCTATACATGACTCTTGTGCTTTTTCGACACAATATGAAAGTATCGAATTTTGTGTGATGTAACTAAGTACTTTACGCAGCTGATATACCTACTTTAAGATATTCATTCGAACTTTCTCACTAGAGCTACTATTTCCAATTTAAAAATGGTAAGAAGTTTAGTTTTTACGTATTATTTTCACAGCATATGGCAAAGAATTTTTTTGCTGCAAAACTGAGCGCAAACTCAATTTGCTTAAAAAATTTTATGAAAAATATTTTGGAAATTAAAAAAAAAAAAAACTACAAAAAACATGATTGGCCACAGGCTACAAGAAAGTGAATAATTGAATAAATTGATTTAATCAATTCAAAGTATTTTCACTTCCAGGCATAAAATCAGTGGTTTTCCAAAAAATGTTAAAACTTAAAATCTCTAGGAAACCTGCAGGACTTTTGGAATTTTTCGAACGCAAAACAAATACCTCACACTTTCAATGTTAGAAATAAATATGCCGGTGCAGAGATGGTTTTACTTTTACCAAAATCCTCAACCATACAGCAAAATTCTTTCTAATTAACATAGCAACCTGCAAGAGTTTTTGGTGTATATTTTGGAAAAACTTTTTTTTTCTTTTATGTCAGATATCTACTAATCAACTTTCTCAATAAAACCGCACAGTGCACATCTAACCAACGCCTGTTACCAAATTTAGCCACAATATCATGCCCCTTACTCATACTTACACCTAACATTCATTGTATAATGTTATTCGGTTGCAATTTTCAAGTTAATAAAAGTTGTTGCCACAACCATCATTGAATCATTCAAACATCAGAAATAATACCCAAGGGCAACATTGTTGTCTTAAGAATGAGGCAGGCAACAAACAGCATTGGTGATAGCGGCGGCATTAGTACCTAAGTGTAATATGCAGCAACACCCATAAAAGTGGTAGAAATGCTTTGGGCTTTACTCTTTTCCTAAATTCTTATTTTTCATTTAAGAGTACATTTTCATTCAGTATTTGCAATTTCTTTCATTCTTTTGTTGTTTTGTTTTTCTTTTGCCAAATTGCTAAAATTTCCACAGTAGCATCCTCAAAGGAGTAAAGAAATTGCATATGCAACAAGCGGCATTCAACTGCTTTCAACTCCACATACAATTAAATATTTAAAATGGTTTTGTTTGTTGCATTCAACATAACACAGCACAACGCAGAGCTGCAAAATGACTTTATTAAAAATTTCCATACAAAACCATCTTAAGAAGATTACTTCCGGGATTATAGGATAAAGGACCTAATCATTAAATATAACTTAGCACTATAAATGTCTTAAAAAAACTTTAAACTTTCTGAAATAAAAGTTTTTAAAAACTTTTATTCTTAAAGGGTTTTTTATAAAAGTTTTTTCAAAAAGTTTTTAAAAACTTTTATTTTTATGAAGAGGTGTCGGGGACCAATCTGGTCATGTCCAAAATCTATTTTCGACCTTTCCCCATCGATTGGTGGAAAAAATTTTTTTTTTCAAAAATGGTCCCAAAATTGGTCACTTAGAGAGGTCGGAGACACCTTTGGTCATGTCCAAAATGTATTTTTGACCTTTCCCCATAGTTTGGAGCAATCACATTTCTTTACAAAAATGGGCCCAAAACGATCACTTTGAGGGGTCGGGAATGTCTCTGGTCTGGTCCAGAATCTATTTTTGACCTTTCCCCATCGTTTGGAACAATAAAATTTTTTACAAAAATGGTCCCAAAACGGTCACTCAGAGGGGTCAGGGACTCCGATCATTTCGTTCAAAATCTATTTTTGACCTTTAGTTTAGAGCAATAAAATTTTATACAAAAACTTTTATTCAAAAGGTATTCAATTTTTAAAATATTTTATTTATCTTACAGCTCTGTATTGAAATTCCTTCGAAAATGGTAGGTCTGTGAAACAGACAAAAGCGTTGTTGTGCAATGAATATTTTGTGCATTTATTTTTATAGATAGTTAAATACATGTTATTTCTTTATAAAAAATTCATTTATTCAGAGGTCAGGAATGCATTTGCATTTTCAAAAAAAAAAAAAAAAAAAAAAAAATTATTTTTGGTAATGTCGGCTTTTGCCTGTTTAATTTAATTTGCTGAAAAGTAAAAGATTTCATTTCTATTCAAGCTTATTATAATACATTCATACATATATGTAAATAGTACACGTATGTATTGTTAACTTTATGTTCAGTTTGAGTTTAATACATAAACATGAATTTCACGAAATCGTGTAGTCAATTTAAAAACTCTATTAATTACAAAATTAAAACTTCATCGTACCCTGCTTTGAAAACTATTTGCATCATCTCCTTACTATATATTGAATTTAGACAATACATTTCATAACAAGAGCTAAGAGCATAGCAAAATGAACAACTGGAAATTATGAAAAGGTTGATGTATAGCGCAAAGAAGGTACATTCTAAGTTGCTGTTGATAAGGAGTGAGATCGAAAAACTCTTAACATGAAATTTAAATTCAATAATTTTTAAACGATTGATATTAGAGTTTTATTTTTTTTTTTATTTAATTGATAATATTTTACTAATTACAGAAAAATATAACTTTTATTGTCCTAGCCATTATTTATGAGCTCGTGAACCTTTTTTGGTAAGCCTTCCATTGGAGATTTGATAGTTGTTTCAGACACCTTTTTGGAACAGTTTTGGGACACCTTTTTTAGGCTCTTTAAGTTTCTTTTCACAAGAGACCAATATCTCTCCACTGGTCTTAGCTCCGAACAATTTGGAGGATTGGCCTCTCTTGGTACAAAAACTATGTTATTACTTTGGTACCACTCCAGAGCTTTCTTGCCTTAGTGACATGATGCAAATCAGATCAAAGATATGTGAACACATTGTGCTCTCTTATGAAAGGAATAAAAATTTTTTTTCAAACGTTCTTTGACGTATATTTCGGCATTTATAGACCCAAATGTAACAAATGACTTGCTTTTTTTGCCGGAACTGCATATAGCTTGCCATACAAGGAATTTTTTATGAAATTTCGTCCGCTTTTGAATTTTAAATTGTTCTTCAACATTTCTTCGAGCATCAGCAGCATAAAAATTTTGACCCGGTAGCTGTGTAAAATGTGCCAGTACATACGATTCTTCGTCCATTATACAACATGAATATTTTTGTATGAAATTCGATTTTAGTTTCTGAGCCCTACTTTTGGCGTCTAAATTTTTTGCCACATTCCTGTCTGGAACTTTTTGGACTTTGTATGTTTTCAAACTTACATAAGCTTTAATTTTTCGCACCAAATAGTCAGAGCACTGAGCTAACTGGGCAGCTTTTCTAGCAGATGTGCTTGGAGATCTTTTCAATATGCCTTAAATTTTCTTGGCTTTCCCAATTTCATGTGGTCCTTGTTTTCTTCCTGAACCAGGTTTCCTATCAATGATCAAATTCTCCTGAAACTTTTTAATAACATTGGAAATAGTTTGACGGCAAACCTTCAATTCTTTGGCCAATTTTTGGTAGGACTAATTTTGATTTTTTTGAAAATTTTCAATAATTTTAAGACGTACTTCTTTTTCTTCACTCATTTTGATCAAACTCACATCAAATCAACATGTTTGTCGTTGAAAATAATAACAGACATATTTTTCAAAGAAAACTAGATCAAAGAAATTTTTAAATTTTACACGCAAAACAAATTATTAGGTAAAACGTGTGTAAAGATTTTTTCGATCTCACTCCTTAGAATTAATGAGTAGATTGCAATTACCGCTATCATATGATGTGCAACCGCGATCGCGTTTGATTGCAGTTCAGTTATATTTTGATTGCAGTGTATTTCGGCCTAAATGTTGAATAAACTAGTAAGAGTGTTTCCTTTGGCCTGGCCAAAAAGTAAATACCCTACACTGCAGTATTTTAAAAATTTTGCTTATATGGGAGGTGCCACGCCCTCTTGTCCAAATTCACCCAGTTTTTTCTCAGAGTTTGAATTTATAGTCTTTAGCATTTGAGTAAAATTTAGTTTGATTATCTCAAAAAACGCTTTCAGTATAGCGTTTTGAAGTTTTTGCTTATATGGAAGGTGCCACGCCCTCTTGTCCGATTTCTCCTGGTTTTTGTTCAGAGCTTGCGCTTAGAGTTCGTAGTATTTAAGTGTATTTTGGTTGCATTATCGTGAAAAAAACTCAAAAAGTTGCATTTTGAATATATTTTTTGTATGGGCGGTAGGCGTGTCCGTTGACCGATTTCACAAATTTTCAATCCCCCGAGCTAGCTTTGACGCTAAAGGCTGTGCACTAAATTTCATTGAATTATCTTGCTAAGTTTTCCCAAAAAGTGTATTTCCACACACAGCCAGCCAGCCAGCCAGCCACCCAGCCAGCCAGCCAGACAGACGGACATGGCTATATCGACTCAGGCGGTGACGCTGATCAAGAATATATATACTAGGCATGCGCTTATTTTACGATTTTCTGATTTTCGTTCGTGCCGCCCCCTGAAATCCTTCTAATGGTCATAAAAACAAATACTGTGAAGTTTCACGGCGATCGGATAACGATAACCCGGCCCGCAAGAGAGGTCAAGTTGAGGTTTTGGGCCAAAAATACTGAATTTTTTTTATATTTTTTTTTTACTAAATTAAATTAGTCAAAGCATAATTTTATCTTATAGAAGACTAAAATACCTATTAAACGAGCTATTATTGTTTAAAATCGGGTAATAAATACGAATTCTATGAATTTTTCTTCCATCGACATTAGCGAAATCGCCCCAAAATATGTAGGTAACGTGTAGAAATTTTTTACATTTTGCAGTTAACGGGTGTTCAACGAGAACGAATTCATTCGAAAGTGAAAGTGAAATAGAGAAATTATTGGGTGTGCCCATATGCAAAGATGGCTCCGGACAAGCCATCGCAGATGTAGTGTATAATCAATTGGTTGAATGGGGACTTCTTACTAAAATTCAAGCAATGTGTTTTGACACTACTGCAACGAATACTGGGAGACGTAACGGCGCATGTGCCATTATTCAAAGGAAAGTTGGTCGTGACTTATTACTCCTTGCGTGTCGTCATCACGTTTTTGAACTTGTGATCCGAGCGGTTTTCGACCTAAAAATGGGAACCACAAAAGCCCCAGAAGTTCTAATTTTCAACCGATTTCAGACAGCATGGGATCATGGCAAATTTGATCAGAAGAATTTCAGGAGTGGTCTTGAAGATAAATTTGTCCGAAGCAAAATAAGCGAAAAGGTTGCAATTGACATGATAATTTTTTGCAGAATCCATTTAGAAAAGTCGCAGCCACGTAGCGATTACAAAGAGTTTCTGCAAATCACAATCATGTTTCTAGGAGGTGAGCTGCCGAATTTTAATGTCTCACGTCCTGGAGCTACAACTCACGCAAGGTGGATGTCGAAATGCATTTATGCTATCAAAATATTTATGTTCCGGGACCATTTCAAGTTTGAAGATGACGAGTTAAAAGGGATTCGAGACTTTTGCATTTTCATCGTTCATTTGTATTTGAAAGTTTGGTTTCAGTCTACTAATGGAATCGCCGCACCCAACGTCGATCTGATCTTCATTAAAAATGCGATTTGTTATGACGCCATTGATTCAGGAGTGTCCAAGGCCGTTCTAGAAAAAATGAGTCACCACGTATGGTACTTAATGGCGGAGACCATTGCGTTTTCATTTTTCGACGCCGATGTTTCTATTGAAGAAAAACGCAGAATGGTCAAGAATCTGAAACTTCCATCACTACAAAGCAATCGCGAAATTTCTTTAAAAACTATTCAATCGTTTAAATCAAAAAACTTGAGCGATTTTGTGACTAGGTCAACGCTACGTTTCTATGATCGCTTCAAAATTTCTACCGACTTCCTTAGCGACGATCCATCGATTTGGACTACGAATGAAGAATTCCTAGATGGGTCATCATTTTGTCGTGGATTACATGTTGTCAATGACCTTGCCGAACGAGGAGTAAAATTGATGACTGATTTCAACAGTATTCTGACGAACGATGAGGAAGGAAAACAGTATTTATTGCAAGTCGTTGAAAATTATAGTTGTGAGCGTCCAACCTACCGTAAGTGCGACTTATTGAACGATTAATTCACTTATGTTGTTAGAACATATTAAAGCCATGCTTGTAACATTTTATAAGTATAATTTTTAATAAAACCCTATTTATAAATCCGATAAATAAAGAAAATCAGAATAATTTCATTTTTTTTTTTGCTAAAATGAAAAATAAATTCTAAAACTGATCTTACAATGTTTATTTTTTATAATTCAAAAAACGATGAGTTGAATTTAAAATCCATAAAAAAGGGGAAAACAAATAGATTGACATTCAATAAATATAATTTTCGTTTTCTGGTTTGGTATAAAATCGTTATCGTTGAACACCCGTTAACTGCAAAATGTAAAAAATTTCTACACGTTACCTACATATTTTGGGGCGATTTCGCTAATGTCGATGGAAGAAAAATTCATAGAATTCGTATTTATTACCCGATTTTAAACAATAATAGCTCATTTAATAGGTATTTTAGTCTACTATAAGATAAAATTATGCTTTGACTAATTTAATTTAGTAAAAAAAAAATATAAAAAAAATCAGTATTTTTGGCCCAAAACCTCAACTTGACCTCTCTTGCGGGCCGGGTTATCGTTATCCGATCGCCGTGAAACTTCATAGTATTTGTTTTTATGACCATTAGAAGGATTTCAGGGGGCGGCACGAACGAAAATCAGAAAATCGTAAAATAAGCGCATGCCTAATAGGGGAACTGATGCTATTGTGGTATAGTTTTTCAATGTGGTATGGTCGCATATCTCCGAATTGGGAAGGAACCTGCGAACGTAACTGCTTTTATCCTGTCAGAAAACATGAAAAACCAGGGATGTGTTGCTGTCATGCACCAAACTAAATTTTTCCGATGTCAGTTGAACGAAATGTAAGTCGCGTGTGGTTGATTTTTTTTTCTGGATTTTTGGCAAAAAAATTTTGTTAAGAAAAAGTGGCTTTTTGGTTAAGTTTTATTTATATTCAATAAAGGTAAGTGCTCAGCATTGCGAAATAAGGGTTTAACTGTGTAAATTCACAAAGTTTCCCATTTTATTTTTAGATTTTTGTAATTTCTAAAAATTGGCCAGTGTGGTATAGTCGAGGTTCGCCAATGTGGTATATGAATATTTCTTGTTATTCTTAACATTATTTGATTGCTGTTTATTTTTTTATAAAAACTATGAGTTTATGAACCAATGTAAATGTTATTATGAACTTATTTCATACCTTTCAAACTTTATATTTTATTGTATGGTTAAGTATACCACATTACCCTACTTATATGTACCACATTACCAGCCCAATTTACAAGTACTGATCAGTATATATACCACATTGTGCCACCATATATACCACATTACCTCCCAACTTTTTGAAAACAGCTTTTTTGACTTTTTCCAGATTTTGCTCAATAACTTTTTTTAATGAAATTGCACACATTTTATTGAAATATATTCTGTAGCCAATACTTCAATGATTAGCATACAAAAATTTGGCTGAAATTGATCCAACGGTTCTCTTTCAAATTTCACCTAAACATTAGCTATACCACAATAGCATCAGTTCCCCTATATACTTTTCTATATCTGCCACGCCTCCTTCTCTGCGTTACAAACAGAAGGACAAAGTGAATATACCCTGGGTGTAGGGTATAATAAAAAGTGCCCACAAATATCGATGCCATCAAATGCCAAATATCAAAGTTGTACATCAGCAATCGGCCATTTGTTTTACTTATTCAGAAAAAAAATTGCTCCTTGCCATTTAAAATCTGTATTAAAGGGAAGATTAAGCAACGACCTGTTATTTGGATATGCTTAAAACCAAACATATCTGTTACCATAAAGATGAATCTCCGAAAAATGTACCAAAACATGCTTTATTTGTCCCCATAAATTTTTTTTTCATATTTTATTATTTAAGTATTTTATTATTTTTAAAAAAATAACATAACCCTTCAGGGTTGCCATATAATTTTGTTTAAAGTTTCGCTAAACAATATATTTAAAAAATTAAAATACAATTTCTGGTCTAAAAACGTTTAAGTAAACTTTTTAAAAAATTTTCGAAAATTTGGTTTTAATCTTACTTTTTTTGACTAAATTCAAATTTTTGACGGGAAATATAACTTAACCAACCTAAAAAAAAAAAAAAATAAAGCCGGGTGGTAACACGGAAAGATTTTGGACAGTTCTAGAAAAGTTTATCTGAAACCAAAAATTTAAATATGGTCAAAAAATGCAAGAATTTAACAAGAATTTCGAAAATAACCAGGTGGCAACACTAAAAATTTATGTTGAATTAAGTGATTTAAGACTAAACTATAATTATATGAATGGTTAAAGCAAAACAACAAAAAGAACCAAGTGGCAACACCATAAGTTTTGTGTAATTTAAAAAAAATTTTTATCTGAGCGTTTCTGAAACAAAGAATTTCAATTTACTTAGTCAACAAAAAAAAAAAAAAAGAATTAAGCAGGAGTGTAATTATTAAATGTTGCAAAAACTGTAATACCACAATGAAAATAACAATTATTTTTAAAAAAGTTACATTTGGTAGATAGCCACTCTAACTGTTTATTGATTTAATTACATAAAGATAAAAAAATATGTATAGGAATATGAGAAACACTTATAGGGATAATGACAGACTCTTGCGTTCTTTACAAAATTTTAAAATTTTCAAACTTTTTTTTAAAAAAAAAAACCAAATCTGATTGAGCTGAACAGCAAAGTGAGTCTCCTTTTACTCTTCACTTTCGTTTCTCTTCTTACTCAATATTTAAAAAATGTACAGTAAGAATAAGAAAAACTGAGCGGAGATATTCTTAAACGAGAGACCAACTCCATTTGTCAATTGAATGTAAAACTAGTAAGGGTGTAACTTTTGGCCTGGCCAAACATTAAATACCCTACACTGCAGTATTTTTAAAATTTTGCTCATATGGGAGGTGCTACGCTCTCTTGTCCGAGTTCACCCAGTTTTTGTCCAGAGCTTGGATTTATAGTATTTAGTGTCTGAATGAAAAACGTTTTCAGTATAGCGTTTTGACGCTTTTGCTTATATAGGAGGTGCCACGCCCTCTTGTCCGAGTTCGTCTAGTTTTAGCTTAGAGTGTGCATTTATAGTCTTTAGTATTTGAGTGAAGTTTGGTTGGATTATCTCAAAAAACTCTTTCAGTATAGCATTTTGTGACTTTTGTTTATATTGGAGGAACCACGCCCCCTTGTCTGATTTCACCCAAGTTTTGTTGAGAGCTTTAATTTATGATACTTAGTGTCTAAGTCGAATTTGGTTCGAATATCTCAAAAAACGCTTTCAGTATAGCGTTTTGAAGCTTTTGCTTATATGGGAGGTGCCACGCCCTCCTGTCTGAATTCGTTCAGTTTTTTTTTCAGAGCTTGCGCTTACAATTCATAGTATTTATGCGTATTTTGGTTGCATTGTCGTGAAAAATACTCCTAAAATTGCATTTTGAATATATTTTTTGTATGGGCGGTAGGCGTGTCTGTTCACCGATTTTGCTCATTTCCAATTCCCCGAGCTATATTTGACGACGGAGGTAGTGTACTGAATTTCATTGTATTATCTTGCTCAGTTTTCCCAAAAAGTGTATTTCAACACACAGCCAGCCAGCCACCCAGCCAGCCAGACAGATGAACATGGCTATATCGACTCAGGAGGTGACGCTGATCAAGAATATATATACTTTTCCATATCTGCCACGCCTCCTTCTCTGCGTTACAAACGGAAGGACAAAGTGAATATACCCTGGGTGTAGGGTATAAAAAACTACGAACTACGTGCACTAAAAAGCGGTAAGAGACATCAGGAAGAATGATTTTTCAACGTTTTATGTTATAAGTTAACAGTAAAATATTTATAATATTTTTTTTTATTCTAAGCTATTCGTATAGAAGCTCTTGTTAATTTATTTGTATTCAATAGTTAAAATATCAAATTTTATAGTTAAAAGTGGTTTTGAACCCCGGGACATTGAATGGTACATTTTTGGGAGAATCACCCATATACCTTTTGATAGGGTTTCTTTGTGTATTGAGCAACTAACACCAGCACATAAATGAAAAATAATCACTTTTACAAAAGAAGAATAGTTAGCTAATTAAATTTAGAGCCAACAGAGTAAGCGCACACTATAAAGCTGGTTAATGCATTTGCTGCACATAACCACATAGTGCACACATGCATGCTCCTCTATCGCATTTACAACAGCGTGAACCAATACAAATACATTTTAGTGAAAATAATGACATATAACATTAGTGCGCATACGAACTTAAGCCATATCCTTGCGAAGGCATCAATCAGCATTTGAATTTTAATTACTCAGTTGACTCCTGCTGCTGCAACAAGGACGATAGATACGAAAAAATGAGAAATGTCTGCTTCTAAGGTAATGAAATAAGAAGAATTATAGAATGCAGTGGGTTAAAAGGATGCGAGCATTAAAATCGTAAGAAAATGAATGTACTTGTATTTGTGCGTTAAGCTCAGCATGATTTTCTTAACGTTTGCTATGAAATTAATGCTCACACATACTTAGATACATCTATGCGCTCATATACATAATCCATTGCACAATACTAATGCAAACATAAACTAGCGAGGGTGTTATGTTTGGTCTTGCAAGAACTCAAATACCCTACACCGAACATACTTATTTACTTTAGATCAAGAGAGAAATATGTATTTTTTGTATTAAGATTTTTATTAAATTGTCTCTAACACATTTCAGGAAAAAAAAAATGTTTTAATAATTGATTTTAAATGTCAACATACTTATGTGGACAATGTTGAATTATACGATTTTTATACCCTACACCCCACGGTGCTCTTGAACAGTCGATAGGTTTTTTGGCTATGTGGAGAAAATCAGTGAATGGGGTTTCATTTGTATTAGTTTAGTGGTCTGGAAAATGCAAACCCCGAAATCGTAGCTGATCATCCCCGCGAAATATCGCAAAAATACATATCCCATATAAAAAAAAAAAAAAAATATCGGATTAAAAACGCAACAAACAAATATAAAAATAGTTATATTTAATGTATTTTACAATGCTGAATCTGAATCCGGCCTTAAAATTGCTATATCTTATACAGTTTTTGATATATCTTAGCCTAAACCAGGAAAAAAGACCGTTTTTGCTATATTTTGAAGCTATATAACTAGAATATTGAACATTCATACGCAAAATTCGATACATTATCTAAAAGTTACAATTTTTTTCTTTAAAACCGCATTTAAATTATATTAATAGCTTAATTTTTCTCTGAAATATCGTAGACTGAAATAATGACAAAACACGTTTTTTGCACTTTTTTAACTTTTTAGGTTAGGATATCTCCGAGAAAAATAAAGATATCAACATTATTTGAATTAAGTTTAAAAGATTGATTAAAGCTTTCCATTTCTGCATCAGAATTTACGGATATACGTCCTGTTATATAGCTCCAAAACACAGTAATAAAACATAGCATCGGCTTTTTTTCCATGTTTAGGCTAAGATATCTCAAAAACCAAATAAGATACAGCAATTCTAAAGCCGGATTCGTATTCAGCACTGCAAAGTACATTCAAAATAACTATTTTTATATTTGTTTGTTGCGTTTTTTTTTTTTTTAATTTTTTTATTTTATATGGGATATGTATTTTTGCGATATTTCGCGGGGATGATCAGCTACGATTTCGGGGCTTGCATTTTTCAGACCACTGAACTAATACAAATGAAACCACATTCACAGATTTTCTCCACATAGCCAAAAAACCTATTGACTGTTCAAGAGCACCGTAACCCAGGGTATATTCACTTTTTCCTTCCGTTTGTAACGCAGAGAAGGAGGCTTGGCAGATATAGAAAAGTATATAACGCCGGTGCTTACGAAGAAAATCTTCCAACCGAAAGTTGCGGCGAAGAAAATTTTTTTTTTTAAACTGCGGCGAAAAAAATCTTTTTTGTAATATGAGGACAAGAAAATCACTTTTTATAAAATGCGGCGAAGAAAATCACTTTTTACAAAATGCGGCGAAGAAAATCACTTTTTAAAAAATGCGGCGAAAAAAATCACTTTTTACAAAATGCGGCGAAGAAAATCTCTTTATTTAGTGAGTACTTTTTCGACGAGTTACGAAAATAAACATTTTTAAAAAAGAGATTTTCTTCTCCGCAATTTGCAAAAAGTGATTTTCTTGTCCGCATTCGCACAAAATAGATATTTTTCGCCGCTGTTTGAAAAAAAGGATTTTCTTGTCCGCATTTAAAGAAGAGATAGTCTTCGTAAGCACCGGCGATATATTCTTCATCAGCGTCACCTCCTGAGTCGATATAGCCATGTCCGTCTGTCTGGCTGGCTGGTTGGCTGTGTGTTGAAATACACTTTTTGGGAAAACTGAGAAATTTGGTGCACTACCTCTATCGTCAAAGATAGCTCGTGGGATTGAAAATGAGCAAAATCGGTCAATGGACACGACTACCGCCCATACAAAATATATATTCAGATTACAATTTTAGGAGTATTTTTCACGACAATGCAACCAAAATACACTTAGATACTACGCATTGTAAGTGTAAACTCTAAAAAAACTGAGCAAATTCGGACAAGAGGGCGTGGCACCTCCCATATAAGCAAAAGCTTCAAAACGCTATACTGAAAGCGTTTTTTAAGATATTCAAACCCAATTTGACCCAGACACTAAGAATTATTATTGAAAGCTCCCAATAAAAATTGGGTGAAATCGGACAAGGGAGCGTGGTACCTCCCACATAAGCAAATGTTTCAAAATGCTATACTGAAAGAGTTTTTTGAGATAATCCAACCAAATTTAACTCAGACACTAAAAACTATAAATGCAAGCTCTGTACAAAAACTGAGTGAACTCGGAAAAGAGGGCGTGGCACCTACCATATAAGCAACATTTTTAAAATACTGCAGTGTAGGGTATTAACTTTTTGGCCAGGCCAAAAGAGACACCCTTACTATTTTTTTTCAAATTTACTGATTAGAAAAAACGCTCAAAAAAAAAAAAAAAAATGCAGAAGACATTAAGTGAGAAAGAAACTTTTGTCCACATATGTGGACAATAACCTTGAAGTAGCTAAAACAAATGTGCTATCTTTTTTAACTCAAAATTATAATATATTAAAATTCTAAGTGCTTACCCGATGATATGCATACATATACTCCAGTCAAATAAGGTAAAAAAGGGCAAACTTCCAGATTAAATTATATTTTAACGAAAGGACAATATGAATTTACTATTGAGGTAGGGTACATAAAGAAGAAACTGCGAGTATAAAAGCATGCGTGATTTTAAACCACCATATAAGCGACATTCAAAGGACGAAAGCAAAAGTAGTCGGAAATAATATCGAAAGTAATATCGATATCTGATTTGTAAATGAGTTATGTTAAAAAATATCATATCAATAATTCGATTTTGGAAAACTGCTTATGTATTGTAGTGAAAGGGAAATCAAAGTGAAGTGTAGTTTCAGTAAAAACAAAGTAAAGCTGGTAAGGAAAATAAACTAAATTGCACCTACAGGAAAGCTCTAGTGTAGTGAAGTGTAACTGAAGCACAGCTAAAGTAAAGTGAAGCTGAAGTGAAGTTTGAAAATTCTTTTCAGATTAACTTCATTTTCACTTTACTGGCCTGGTCAAACATTAAATACCCTACACTGCAGTATTTTCAAAATTTTGCTTATACGAGAGATGCCACGAACAGCTCTCCGAATTCTCATAGCTTTTGTTCAGATCTTGCACTTACTGTCCTTAGTGGCTGAGTGAAATTTGGTTCCATTATCTCAAAAAACCCTTTCATTATAACATTTTTAAACTTTTTCTTGTAAGGGTTCAACGCACTGTGCGCCCTCTTGTCTGAGTTCGAGTAGCTTATGATCAGAACTTGCAGTTGCTGTTCTTAGTGTCTGAGTGAAATTTTGTTGGACTATCTTGAAAAACGCTTTCAGTATAACATTTTGAAACTTTTGCTTATATGAGATGTGCCACGCCCTCTTGTCCGAGTATATTTAGTTTTTTCTCAGAGCATGCACTTTAGGGTGTCTCTTATTTGGGAAAAGTCAAAATTTTATGTCGCGCTCCCCCAGAATCGAAAGACTTTGAGAAAAAAATGAGATCCCCTAAACGACAGGTTTTTTAAACGAATTAACCTGTGTCACGAAGACATTCAAATTTATATGAAAATTGACATAGATTTCATATACTTCTTGTTTTAACTTGCTGGGAATCGCGTTGCCTGAAATATTTTTCGCCATCAAATGTGTATCTTATTGTTTTTCGGGTCGCTAAACACGATACAAGTGTCAAAATTGAATTTTGACAGCTGATTTCAAATCAAAACACCGAGAAATGGAGGTTAAACCGGTAGCTTGTGTCGACACGTGTAGCCGTTGACAGCTGTCAAAATTTAATTTTGACACTTTTATCGTGTTCAGCGACCCGAAAAACAATAAGATACACATTTGATGGCGAAAATTATTTCAGGCAACGCGATTCCCAGCAAGATAAAACAAGAAGTATATAAAACCTATGTTAATTTTCATTTAAATTTGAATGTCTTCGTGACACAGGTTAATTCGTTTAAAAAAACCAGTCGTTTAGGGGATTTAATTTTTTTCTCCAAGTCTTTCGATTCTGGGGAAGCGCGACATAAAATTTTGACTTTTCCTAAATAAGGGACACCCTAATGCACTTACTGTCTTTAGTGTCTGAGTGAATTTTGGTTCGATTATCGCAAAAAACGCTTTCAGTACAACATTTTGAAACTTTTTCCTATATGGGAGGTGCCACGCCCTTTTGTCTGAGTTCGAGCAACTGTGATAAATTTCATCGAATTATCTTGGTTAGTTTTCGTGTGAAAAATATTTCCACGCACAGACAGATACCCAGCCAGCCAGCCAGACAGACAGACGGACATGGCTATATCGACTCAGATGGTGACGCTGATCAAGAATATATATTCTTTTCTGTACCTGTCACGCCTCCTTCTCCACGTTACAAACGGAAGGACAAAGTGAATATACCCTAGGTGTAGGGCATAAAAATACTTAAAATGTAACTGTGTATATCTGAGTGCAGGTAAAGTGAAGTATAGCTGAAGTAAAGCTGAAGTAAAGTTGAAGTGTAGTTGATGTGAGTCCAAAGTAAAGCTGTAGTAAAACCAAAGTGAAATTGAAAAGAAACTGAATACTAGCGAAAATGAAACTGAGATAGTTCTATAGTTAAGTAAAGTGTAGTTGAAGTGCAACTAAAGTGTATTTGAAGTATAACTGAAGTGTAGTTAAAGTAAAATGAAGCTGAATTTATGTTGAGGTGATGCTAGAGTGTAGCTCGTATGAACTTGAAGTGTAACTGTACTTTTCTGAGTGCAGATAAAGTGAAGTAAAGCTGAAGTAAGACCAAAGTAAAACTGAAGTGTAGCTGAAATTGTAGAATCTCAACTGCAGCTCATATATAGCTGTAGTAAAGAAGTGTAGCTGAAGTGTAAGTGAATTCTAACTGTAGTGTAATTGAAGTAAGACTGAAGTGAAGTAATGTGAGGCAAAATGAATTACTTAAAGCTTCAGATAAGCTGAAGTAAGGCTTAATTACCTAATATATAAAAATTAAAGTTTCTTCGTTCGTTTGTCTCTTCGTTTTTTATCGGCTCGAAAACCACTAGACCAAATTTGATGAAAATTCCTGAGTATGATCCAATGGATTCGTCTGGCTGAAAATATAAAGTTTGCCATAAAAAAAGGTTTTTGGGATTTTCCAGGAAAGTTTGTTGTTTCCCGGAAAACACTTTTCGTCTTTGATCAGCTCGAAACTAGTTCAAAATTCGTGTGTCAAAAGATATGGTCGCCAAATATTCCCATGGGTTCGTCTGGCTGAAAAAATAAAGTAAGCCATAAAAAAGTTTCTCGAGATTTTCCAAAAAAAGTTTAAGATTTTCCGGAAAACACTTTTAATTTCTGATCAGCTAGAAACTAGCTAAAAATTCCTGCATTGAAAGGTTTCATCGCTAACTTTTCCTGCGGATTCGTCTGGCTTGAAAAAAAAAGTTTCCCATAAAAAAGGTTTTTTGGGATTTTCCGGGAAAATTGAAAGTTTTCCGAAAAATGCTTTTCGCTCAAATCTAGCTTGAAACTTCTGTATCAAAAAATTTATTCGCTGACTATTCCTGTGGTTTCGTCTGGCTAAAAAAATAAAGTTAGCCATAGATACAAAACAATTTTTCCGCTTTACCGGAAAATGGAAAATAACCTAGACAAATTTGCATGGCTCACTTTATGGATCTCGGAGACCGAGGTGAGGCAACGCGCACCGATCAAAACCTAGTATTGATATAAATTTTTCCCATATCTATTTGTGCAACATATTTCAGTAGAAGAACACAAAAATTATGCAAGCGTGCAACGTTTGCTTGTGCTTTTATGCAACACCACCTCACTACTTTGACTTTTCTACATACAGTCCTTCACTTCTGTTCTGCTTCTTTGCTTTTTCTCCCCTCACACACACACAGTAGTTACGTGCATAAATTTCATGAATGATCCTTTAGAATGTAAGGCTAAAATATTACCCACAGGATTTCGTGATTAAACTAGAGTTTCGCTTATAAATCGCATTCTCATCTCACACAGCAAGAAGAATACGATTACACGCATACATAAACGTAATAACATGTACATCTCATATGTACATATACAAGTGGGTGGATGGACGGATGTATGCATGATTGTATGAGAGGGAATCTACCGTTGAAAGAAAAAGGTTTTTCCTCATCGATGTGTAACAAGAAACACGCTGCTGCAAGCTGCAACAGACATTTGATTGGCAGCAGCCAATGTTGACTCTTGAGCTGCATAAAAGGCACGAACTTAAGCGCCAGGCTAAAGTGGGAGAATGAACGTTTGCATGCAAAGAAAATAAGAAGAATGATATTTAGACATTGTTTTTTTTTCTTCTTTGTATGCAGGTCTCAGTCAATGCGTCATAGGAACAAAAATTGCTTATTGATTTTCTTTTTTTTTCTTCTGCAGCTGCTCTTTAATTAAAAACCTTTGAAAATACTGCAAAGATTAGTACGCATATCGCGCACATTGCTGCTGGTTGTAGTTTTGCTTTTTTCACTTTTACTGTGGATTTGTAGTACAATGCCACATTCCTTTGATGTCCGTCAAATGTGCATGGTGGTACAGGAAATTGTTGCGATCTTCAGAAATATATATTACCTTAATGTCCACTTATTCAACTTTTAGAAGGATACTCCTGCTTTTTATGCTACGTGTATAGCCTTGCGGTTTCGCTCACAATCTGTTTTTTATTTGATTTTTGTTAATGATTTCTCAGTCAGAAATCCTGTTTTTTTGTTTTTAATATGAAAACCTGTCAAGCCTGTCAAACAAAATTGTTGGTTAAAGCTTTGAAACCTGTTTTTTCATTCGAAAAAATAGTTTTTGAGATATGATAATTTAATTTTTTGGCTGACGGTTTACTTTTCTGTGGAAATACCCATATGTCTTGTATTTTTGAAAATGATTTTCCTATCAAAAATCTTGTTTTTTTATATGAAAACCTGTCAAATGGTACTTTTGGTAAAAATTCTGCCACCTGCATTTTCACACAAAACATATGATATTTTAGTTGTAAGGTTAGTAATTTTCCTGCCAAATATCCTGTTTTTTTTTTTAATTTTAAAACCTGTTTAATGGTATTTTTAGCAAAAAACCTGCCATCTGCATTTTCACTTTTAAGAACATGTATTTTATATAATTTTGAAAATTATTTTTCTGTCATAAATACTGTTTTGTTTCAATATGAAAACCTGTCATATAGGTATTATTTATGGTAGGTAAAACCGTTTTTGCTTGAAAATTTATTTTTGTTAGTATTTTTTCGGCAAATCCTTTTTTTTTTTAATATGAAAACCTGTCAATACTGACTTACATTATTTTTGGTAATCACCCGCCTTTTGAACTTTCGCTAAAATCTTCTTTTATTATGTTTCTTGTTGTTAATTTTCCTGTCAAACATCCTGTTTTTTTTTTTAACCTGCCAAATGGTATTTTTGGTAGAAAAATTGACCAGCTGCCTTTTTGCTCGTAAAAATCAGACATTTTATTTTTTTTTTTAATAATTTTTCTGTCAAAAGTACTGTTTTTTTTATGAAAACCTGCCAAACGGAAATATTAAAAGATCAGATATATGCATAAAAACACCACTGTGCAAAGGTAGAGCAGCCAACAGGAAGCTTTAGAAGTTTAAATCGTCAGACAGCAAAGGCGTTATGCAGACAGTCAAAAAAAAACTAGTAAGGGTGTTACATTTGGCCTGGCCAAACATTAAATACCCTACACAGCAGTATTTTGAAAATTTTGCTTATATGGGAGGTGCCACGCCCTCCGATAACACCCAGTTTTTTTTTCAGAGTTTGCATTTATAGTATTTGAGTGAAATTTGGTTGGATTATCTGAAAAAATGTTTTCAGAATAGCGTTTTGAAGCTTTTGCTTATATGGGAGGAGCCACGCCCTCTTGTCCGATTTTATCCAGTTTTTGCTTAAAGCTTGCATTTATAGTTTTTAGAGTCTGAGTCAAATTTAGTTCGATTATCTCAAAAAATGCTTTCAGTACAGCGTTTTATAGCTTTTGCTTATATGAGAGGTGCCACGCCCTATTGTCCGAATTCAACCAGTTTTTGTTCAGAGCTTGCGCTTACAATTTGTAGTATTTATATGTATTTTGGTTGCATTATCATGAAAAATACTCCAAAATTTGCATTTTGAAGATATTTTTTGTGTGGGCGGTAGGCGTGTCCGTTGACCGATTTCGCTCATTTTCAATCCCCCGAGCTAACTTTAACGACGGAGGCTGTGTACTAAATTTCATTGAATTATCTTGTTTAGTTTTCCCAAAAAATGTATTTCCACACACAGCCGTTACCCAGCCAGCCAGCCAGCCAGACAGACAGACGGACATGGCTATATCGACTCAGGAGGTGACGCTGATCAAGAATATATTTACTTTTCCATATCTACCACGCCTCCTTCTCTGCGTTACAAACGGAAGGACAAAGTGAATATACCCTGGGTGTAGGGTATAAAAACATGGTCATTTGTTTGATTTCTGTTTTTTTGGTGCTCAAAAACGAAAATATTCTGAAAAATGTAGTAAAAACCCAAATCCAAAAACGGAACATAAATTGTGTAAGGATACAAAATCGTGGTGTTGGTGAAGGAACAAAAACTTTGTCATTCAAGCGCGTTCTTTGTGAAGCATCAGTTTCAGTTTTCGTATCATTTTCGTTGCGATTTTTTTTTGTTTTTTTTTTGGCCTACCATGCAACGAGACGGCATTTGTCTGGGTTTCACGCTGTCGCATTGTCATTTCAACTGTCCGAGAATATCAGACGGGATTTGTTTTGTACACTTCATAACAACGTTTGCGCGAAATGTCAGCGTATCATTTGCATATAAGACTCTCATGTCAAGGATGTCTGTAGATGTGTCCAAACAGTTTTTTTTTTTTGTGTGTGTAAATTAATCTTTAAGTTGAGCCGCTGAATGGGTACAGCAAATTAAATTGTGAGAATGTGAGAGATTTTGTTAAGATGATGAATATGATGAAGATGAAGATGAAGTAAATATAATGGCACTGTAAAATTTGAACTAATGTGCTCTGAGTGAAGAGTTCTTACGAATTTTGGACTACCCTGCTTATATGCCAAAAGAATTAAAAAACATATTTTTGACATAAGTATTGTATGAAACTCAGTTACCCTGGATCAATTCCATAGATCCTAACGAAGAACAACTTTCACAAACGGCTGGTGTCTGCAACTTGTCACTTATGTTCTACAGAAATCTACATATTGTACATAGTACTTAGAGCTCGCAATCTCCCCCCGAAGAAAAATGTCCTTGTCTGGAACGAAGGAAGGCAGAGGTGTTATAGCTCCTAGTCAAGTTGATGAACATATTGAATTTCTTACTTCAAAAATCCTTGATTCAGTTAGAGCATCAGTCCCAATGATATTGCCCAAAAATCACTGCAACAAAATCCCATCGCACATTATTAACTTAATTAAAATAAGAAATCGGTATAAAAGAGAATGGAGCAGATATCGGCTTCAATCAGATTACAACGTCATGAAAAGATATTCATTTCTTATTAGCGATGAATTGAATAAAAATAGAAACAAAAACTGGAATGAAAAAATTAGTAGACTAGAAAAATGCTCCAGGCCTTTTTGGAAAATTTCTAATTTGCTACGAAAAAAGTTTGTCTACATATATTCCACCTCTTCTCGAAGATAGCAAAATTATTATTTCTAATGAAGACAAAGCGAATGTTTTTTCTGAAAAATTTTTAAGTAACCATCATATATCTGAAAGAATTGGATGCCAACGTCATACAAATATGGTTAATGAAACAATCAGACAATTCAATAACTTAGAGGTTGATACAAATAGAGATGACTATGTCTCTGACGAAACTGTTAAATGGATCATTAAAGAGTTACGTCTAAGAAAAGCCTCTGGGCTTGACGAAGCTAAAAACCTTATGCTAAAACAGCTTCCTAGAGTAGCTATAATATACTTAACTTTTATCATTAATTCTTGCCTCAAATTGCAATACTTTCCGGACTCCTGGAAAGTGGCAAAAGTCATTCCAATAAATAAACCAGGAAAACCTCTTAATAGAGCTGACAGTTACCGACCTATCAGCCTTTTAAGCAGCTTAGGGAAAGTTCTTGAAAAAGTTTTAAAATTGAAGCTGTGGTCTATTATTGAGCGCAACGCTATTATCCCTAATGAACAGTTCGGTTTTCGTAGCTTTCATAGTACAGTTCATCAAGTTAAAAAGATACAAAATATTATAAAGTCAAATTTTAGTCAAAAGAAGTCTACTGGCTTAGTTTTACTTGATGTGGAAAAGGCTTCTGATTCTGTGTGGCATAATGGGCTAATTTACAAAATGATTGATTTATGTTTTCCTCTTCATATTACTAAAATAATCCAAAGTTTTTTAAGAAATCGTTATTTTTGTATTTGCCTTAATGAAGTTTTTTCTGATCTCTTGGAAGTCCCAGCGGGCGTTCCGCAAGGCTCAGTACTTGGTCCACTTCTTTATATTATATACTGCGCAGACATGCCTAAACACTCTAGTTGCGAATATGCTATTTATGCCGATGATACTTGTATTCTTTACTCGCATTCATTTGGTCAAAATATTTTGACTGAACTGCAATGTGCTCTTGATCAGTTAAATACATTTTTTACAAAGTGGAAAATTAAACTCAATGGTAATAAGACGCAAGCAATTTTTTTCTATAGAAAAAGAAAACCTTGCTTTTACCCAAATTCTCAATTACAACTTAACAATTGTAGAATTGTAAAGTATCTCGGTGTTATTCTCGACAAGAAACTTATTTTTCGCGATCATGTCAAAAACATTGTTGATAAGTTTAACATTGCAAAGCATTTACTTTACCCACTATTGAACAGAGGCTCTAAACTTAGCAATGAAAACAAGATAATACTGGTGAAAGTAATATTCCAGCCCATAATTTTATATGCATGTCCTGTGTGGGGTACATGTGCTAAAATGCATACCAAGAAGTTGCAAGTTTGTCAAAACAAATTGCTAAAAATGGCTCTAAAACTACCATGGCACTACTCTACCAAAAAACTCCATAATTATAATAATATAAATCTTATCTCTGTCTGCATACCTAAAGCAATTGAGAGATTTAAAACCTTAAGTAGCATGTCTGATAATGAATTAATATCAAGTCTATACAACTCAAATTAGAATAATTATTTTTCTCTTATTTTTTTTTTATATTCAATAGAAGGTTTTTCTTGTAGTTTTCCTTCTGATTATTTTAGTTTTTTTCCCCTATTTAATTGAATAACTATATACAACAATGTAATATTTTTTAGATGTAAAGTATATAAGTACTAAGTATCTGTAAATTGTGCAATAACTAAAGTTTATTATATGATATTTTACTACAAATAAAGAAAGAAAGAAAAGAAGGAAGGCAGAGGTGCTGGCCGAGACGGAGAAATACCCCGACTACGCGATACAGGGCTACCAGCTGTATCGACGGATTCCAAGTCAAGCTTGCGATGATGACACCAACCCGTGGAAGCTATGGAAGCTACTCCGTTGCGGTTGCAAGTAATGTGGGAGAACCACGACAGCACCAACGCAGGACACATGGGTGCACGGAAGACGTTGGCCAAAATCTGCACGCGATACTACTGGCCTGGGATGTTCCGCGATGTAAGGCGTTACATCCAAAAGTGCAAATCGTGCCAGAAATAAAAAGCTGCACAACAAAAACCATACTGCGAGATGCTGACACAAATCCCAGATAAGCCATTATCGATTGTTAGTGCGAACTTCGTGGGACCGCTACCTAGGTCAACACACGGCAACTCCTACCTTCTGGTTTTCCTTGACAAATTCAGCAAGTGGGTTGTTCTTGTTTCCCTGAGGAATGCGACGGCAGAAAGAGTGAAAAAGACCATGCGGGAGCGTATTCTGGCGAGATTTGGCTTACCCAAGGTGTCGGTGACCGATAATGGCACCCAATTCACCAGAAGAGTAGTCAAACGATTCCTGGAAGAAGTAGGCATTCGACAGCAGTTCACGGCACCCTACACGCCACAGGAGAACCCCACAGAAAGGGCAAATCACACCGTGAAAGGAATCATAGCACAGTTTACCGGGGAAAATCATCGAAAGTGGGACGAAAAGCTCCACGAGATTACATTGGCAGTCAACACCAGCGTATCTGACTCCACAGGATATACAGCGGCATACATCGTTCAAGGTCTCGAACTTCGACTTCCTGCCAACCTCTACGATGATTACACGACGAATGTAGGAACGGTTTTGGAGGACCCGGAAGCTAAGTCAAGCCGAATGTGTGAGATCTTCACCTTGGTCAGAAGAAGCATGGAGCGCGCGTCGACTGAACAAGCGCGGCTTTAAAACTTACGGCGACGAGCTTGGGCCCCATAAGAAGAAGATCTGGTGTTGGTAAAGCAGCATCATCTCTCTAATGCCATAGAGAATTTAGCAGAGAAGCTGGCTCCAAAATTTCATGGGCCATATTGGGTGGTCAGTTTCACCTCCCCGGTTATTTTAGTGTTGCAGAACGTGAAGGACAATCAAAGCTGCACCACCCACATAAGCGAGCTGAAAATGTTCCACGGCGAAGCAGAAGAACAATAACACAGTCCTGCTATGAAAAAAGCATGAGATCAGAGTAGGGATTTTTATAGATTTTTGATCGCTGAATCCGAATATGACCGATTTGCTTCATCACGTCTGAGATCCGAGTAATCCTTGATTTAAAGTGCAAAAAACGCTATTTTCAGACATATGGCGTATGTACTGAAAGTAGTCTAGTTCACTTTTAACAGCGGCTTTGAATAGCCCTAAACTTCTTCTTTAAAGCGTACTTTTAATTTTTCCAATTGGATCATTAGTTTCCGAGATATCATCTATCGAAGTAAAGGTAAACAAATTGAATATAGTCCTCTACAGGGATTAGCAATACCTTTACTTATATCGATGATATCTAGGAAACTAATGATTTAATTAAAAAAGTTAAAAATACGCTTTAAAGAAAAAGCTTAGGGCTATTCAATGCCGCTGTCAAAAGTGAACTAGACTACTTTCAGGATGTACGCCATATGTCTAAAAATAGTGTTTTTTGCACTTTAAATCATGGATAACTCGAATTTCAGACGTGATGGAGCGAATCGGAGGTCATATTCGGATTCAGCGATCAAAAACCTAAAAAATTCACTTACTCTCATTTCATACTTTTTTAACTTTTTCAAAAACGCAGGACTGTGTAATCCGTCTTAAAAATGACAGCCACTGCCAGCTCTGCGAGGTAGGAGGGAGTGTGAAGACCCGTAGTTTCCCCCTAGGAATTCGGTTTTCTGCGTCACATGACCACTACCAACGCGTAGCTATGTGGCACAGTTGCGGTGTATCCGTTTCAGCTGCTGCTATCCGAAAGACCGAGCCGGACGCATCATTGCCTGTAGAGAGTTACCGCCTGGCCCGAAAGTACGAAAACGATTCTAGGATGGAAAAATTAGCATAAATAAGTACTATCGTTAGCCAGCCATAAACCATCGATAGTCGCGATAGCGCGAGATTATCGATAGTATCGATAGTCTCATAGATAGTTTGCGAGTTCTAATAGTACTTTTGTCGTTTTGCTATTATTGTTGTCGTGAAGTGTTTTTAGTAAGTTTAACATGATTGATAGACTGATTAAAAAAGAAACGTCTTCGAATATATTCCACAATAACACCCAAAAATCTTGAAGTTCATTTAGAGGTCGTGCAACATCGATTTATGCAAAATCTTGCTTGATGCGGTTTTTATTTTAGTACAATCGTAAAACTGTTTGGAATGAGTCGTACAATATATCATATAAATATGTTGTTTTGAATGAAGGTATTTCATACTACTAAGTATATAAAATACAACGTCTGTCTGTGCCTCCATAACTCGAGAACCATTCATCCGGCTTGCATTATATTTTTCTTCTCTTTATAGATATTTTGCATGGCAAGCTTTTAGAATACTTCTTACTTCGAAATACCCTTGGCTTCGTCCGGGTTTTTGGAAAATACCAAAATTCAAAAATCAGTTATCCGATTTCCATGATTTTTTGCCTTCGGGAACATGCTATCAGGTGAGATTCCAGGACAAACTCTAATTTGAAATACCTTCGGCATCGCTCGGTGTTTTAAAAAATTCTAGCTCCGGGACAAATAACAATTGAACGGTTTTAACCGAACATAACCTTATAATGTGTGCTTTAAATATTTCATTTGCATTGGTACTGGAGAAAAAAACTTGAAAATGACGCAAGAAATATGACCATCAAGCTGACAAACACCTTACACAGAGTAAAATACGATAGTTGATAGTCAATACTCAAAAATCAAAGTTGATAATCTCCTTTCATAAAACAAAAGTGTGTTATTTTATAATCAACAATCACTAATGAATTAACTAAAACAATACAGTAAAATTTATTTTATTGCAGAGTCGTCGTTGTAGCCGCAAATTCTTTTCCTTATACTTGAATTATTTATAATTAGCAAGTCTTGCAAACAGTACCTACTGTGCCCGAAAGGGTTAAAAAACAGATAAAATTTTGTTCAAGCAGAATTTTACATTAATTAACACCATAAACACAACGTACACATTAAAAGCCTGAGTAATACACCAAAAAATCCGTTCGTTTACTCATTAATCCATCCGCGTTTGTCCTTCGTCAGCCACAAACACATAAAGAACCTTAATCACACCATGAAATAGAGTTGGTCAAAAATAAATCAACTCTCTCTTCGTTGAATGACTGACCGCCGCCGTTGGTCAACTGAGATTTTAATGTTTCCTTCCGTATATACCGCGCGCACTTCCGTTGGCGGTAACGGCAACGCATCCAAAATGACGGCATAAATATCCCAAATGAAATTAAAGTATTTCCGAAACTCGTGAAACTTTTTTTTTTTTTTGAGAATACAACGATGGTGACGATGATGATGTTGATGAACACAATGAATTCCCCAAAAACAAAAAGGGCAAAAAGTCATTAAAAATATTATGGAGATTTTTCTTTTTTCTGGCGCATACATCGTTAATGAATACTTTGTCAGTTCATAAACACTGCGAAAAAACATACAATATGAGTATGGCAAAAAAAAAAAAATAAAAAAAAAATGCCACAGAATTCAATAATGTACGGCAACACTGTTTATGGTCCCCATAGCAGCGCAGCGCTCACTAGCAAACTTTTTGCGTTAAGGTTTGTTCATCTGCTGAACACGAGAAACCATTGATTTTTTAAAATGCAGCTAGAATTTTTGATCCCCCTAGTTGTCCGAATTATATAATTTCCCATTCTAAAGGATGTTCAACAAGGATTATGCTAGCGCCCTCCATTTATTTTATGAACAACCCTTTGGCAACGAAAAACGTAAGAAAAATACAAATCAAATCATAACCCCGTCATTGGGTGGTGAGTGGGTGTATGTGCTTGGTTTTACATTTTAATCAGAAAAAAACGATCCAACTCTTTCAAATTGTTTTGAATTTGATTAATGAGTCTACATTAATTACAACATGGAAAATTTGTTTGAGTTTCATTACTATTTTTTTCAAACTTTCTCTAACTCACAAATCCTTGCATGCCTTACTCTTATTCCCCGGAAATAAAAAAAAAACTTTTTTTTGTTTGGTTTCGAATGGGTCGTAAGAGTTTCATGCGTTTCGTAGAATTTTGAGGTTATTTGGTGGCAAACAGAGCGCGTTAAGGATTTTATAGAAAATGATGATGAATACAAAAATTCAAACTTTGGCTCGAAAGAAAAAGTTTGACTTTAATTTGTATGTGGGCAAATTTGAAGCATTCCATTTGATCCATCGGAAATTTGGTAAATGTATGAATGGTAATAGTTTAATAGGTCAAATGACTTCATTTTCAAATTGATAAAAATAAGCGTTTAAGTGCAGGCACGTGAGGAGTAACGTTTATTATATGTAATAATACCGTTCAATATCACCCTTTAATTAATAAAAGAAATTACGTACCACAATTGATATAGATGGAGTGCCCCATGCACTCATTTTTGAATTCACTAACTTAGTTCTTGGCCTGAGCTAGATTCGACTATTTCCAGTTTCTGTACGAAGTTAGTTGCATTACCTTCGATAACGTTTGCACTACGGTATTTTGAAAAATTTGTTTATACTGAAGGTGGCACGCACTCTTGTCCAAATTCACTTAATTCTTGTTCTGAGTTTGCCTTGAATATGTCTAGTTTTTGCACGAAATTGGTTTAAATTATCTGTTATAACATTTGCTCCACGGTATTTGGAAAAATTTATTTGTATGGGAGGTGCCACAGGTTACACAGATTGTACAATGAATACAAATAACAATTATGTCGATCAGTCAGTTAAACGTTAGAAAAAGGCTGGTCAGCAGCCCCGTGGAAGGTAAAATGCTTTTTTTACTCAAGGAGAAAGCACCTTACGAAAAAAGTGTACATGGCATAAAATGCTTAGAATCATCCAAAGAATACGTGTGGATTTTTATTTTTTTTTTTTTCGAAAATTTTTAATCCTCATTCGGCTGAAGATTTTTTCAACATATTTCGGCTGATAATAATAATAAAAAACTAAAAAAATTTAAATCAAAACTAGTTTTTTGTATAATTTTGGATATAACTAAAAAGTTTTTGATGATTAAGTAAAATTTGGTAAACAAAATTAGATAATAAACATAAACACGAGCTTGCAAAAAAAAAAAAATGACATCATAGTAACGGACACTTTTCGTGGGTCTATATTACGCTGCGATGCATGGAACTAGATTATTTAGATTATTATCGATAATTTGTGGACTCCGTATACATTTCCTTTTTATGGTGGAGCGATAACTCACGATAAATGTAAGACTGAGCAATTCCTTCCATTTCGTGACCTCTTGATTGTGCCAACCGGGGCGATTGCCTCATCCGCTATCCCTTTAATTACGGCAGTGGTTCTATATAAGACTTCCAATCATTATATTACAGAATAACAACAAACCTACAATATAAAAATCTTTGTCTTCATAAGTGCATCATACATTCTTATATAGTCACCCGGGTGACTAGTCAGCCGAAAACTTTAACGAAAAAAAAAGTGATCAATAAAAAAAATTTAAATTTAATTTTTGCAGTTTTTACTCTTGAAATTAAGAAGAAGATGAGTTCCCTAGACTGACTGAAAACATATTTTTTTTTTTTATGAAAAAGTTGAAATAGTCACCCGGGTGACTAGTCAGCCGAATGAGGGATAAAAAATTACGTTAGAATTTAAAAAAAAAAAAAATAGAAAAATTCACACATGTTCCTTGGACGATTCTAAGCATTTTATGCCATGTTTCTACATTTTTTTCGGAAGGTGCCTCCCTTTTGAGTAAAAAAAAGCGTTTTGCCTTCCTCGGGGCTGCTGACCAGCCTTGTTTTAACGTTTAACTGACTGTATGTATGTATGTATTCTCCTTTAACTCTTAGGAGGAGCATAGGGCCAAAACTGACTAACTGACTGACTGACATAATTGTTTTTTATTTGCATTATACAATCTGTATAACAATTTTCAGCTCTGAGAAATTAATTTGATCACCATCGAAGTCATGACATGTTTGAGTCCATATATCAGTCACCTTTTCTACAGTTCGCTTGACTGACCGACAATTTATGTGTGTAAACAACTACTATAACCAACTGCAACAAAAGCAGCTTTTAGAAACGCAAAGTGGTTTTTAGTCGCTGGCTCTCCGGCTATAAGATTTCTTAGACTATTCTGAATAACTTTTCTTAGTTTCATTTTTTGAAATTCAGAAAAACCAATTGAGATATTAGAGTTAGTTCATAAAGGGACAAAAGTAGGGGTAAGTGGGGTAAAGTGGGAAGTGGGGTAAAGTGGGAAATGCCCCTTTTCGGGCAAACTAGCAAAGTATAGCTGTCAAGCGCTTCTGACATGTACCTGCAATGACCGTAAGCAAATCTTTATGGTATAGCGATGCGTGCATACGTATTTTTGTGATCTCTGGAATCATGTAAAGTTTTTAAGTGATTTTGAAATTTCATTTTGAAATTTTTAATTATCGATATTTTTACTGTTTCTGGAGATAAACCGATTGTAAGTATACAAAAATATTCTTTGTGGTCTTAATTTTGATAACGCAAAAGGATACCGTGTAATTCATAGAGTGAAAGAATGAAGCTCGCATTTTTTGCAAAATGTGGTATCGGGGTAAAGTGGGAAAATTTTTATGGGGTAAAGTGGGAAATGTTATTTCACGATTGCTAGTCCCCATATTAAACTTTTTCATGATCCAAATAAGTGTTGTACATTTATATTGTGAGTAAATACTCCGGAAAAGCTAAGCGAGTTGCAAAAAGCAGCTGAGAAACGTTTAGCAAATAAACGGAAGAAAGAGGGAAACGAATCACAAAAAATAGAGTACCAGGAGCAAAAAGCACCACCAGAAAAGAAAGCGTCAAAGAAGAAACAAAGAAGTTCTAGCTCAGATGAAGATCGTGATTTTTGCACCATTTACATGGGACTCATGCCCGAAATCATGACCAGACACAATACCATCAAATGCAACCTTAAGGATTGTCAACGCCCATTTCACTTGAAGTGCGTTAATCTCACTACAAGCTTCTTTTATTACTAACACTGTGACTCGGACTTTGATGTTTCATCACAGAACGACGAATAAGCTACTATTTCACAAATTTTTTTAAACACATTTTTCCATATATTTTTTCCAGCAAAATCAATATTTCTTTTCTTATTTACACCTATGGGTGTGTTCCTTGAACCTTTTTTGACTTACAATAAAGATATTAGAAGTTTTTTCCAACATTTGTATTAGTTTTTATGAGTTTTGAAAGTTTCCCACTTTACCCCACGATTTTTAATTTTTGCTATTTTGGGCATCCTCGATCAAAGCGTCGTACTCAACAGAAAATCCATATTTTCGGTTCGTTTCTTCGGCAAAAATATAGCTAATTTAATTTTCTTTATTATACGAAGTTGAAACATGAAAAAATAAGAAGTTTTGTTCATTTTACGGAGCTTTGAAAAAAAATTTCCCACTTTACCCAACTTTCCCCTAATATGAATTGGCTGACATTTTGCTAGAAATGAATAAAAATGGGCTATGTTTCCAAAATAAGTTAACTTAAAAGTGTTAAATATATGGCATTAAGTTGAAAAAATTATATCGGTCAAATAACCGATCATAAAATATGTATGACATTACTTTTCCCCCTTTATGGACTTATTCCACTTCCAAAAATAACGGCAAATATAACTTAGTTTTATATAGTTGATGTTTGTTTTGCGAATTTCGAAAAATGAAATAAAGAAAATTTGTTCAGAATAGTCTCAGGAATCCTACGTTTTCCGGTGTTCTACTGATTCCCGCCAACTCTGTATATCCAATCGAGACATTTACTCAACTGAGCTTACTTCATGAACGACAAAAGTAATATTCACTGTAACGAACTCCGGTTTCTTCCGGTTCTATAGCTGGGATATACTCAGCCTAATCCAGGATTTAGGGCTCTTACAAGAAAGAAGAGAGTACGGTATAGTTTTACGATTACTTGTATTTGTGCAGTTTTCTTTGCGGTTTACAATTTGTGGGATTTTGTACAAAGTGTGGTAATTTATACAATTCAAAGTAGTGTGAATTTATTGTTTATATAAACCAAAATTCGAAATAAAAAAATTGTATAATCAAAATTTATTTTAAACTAGTGACGCGAAATTCATTAATTTATATAAGCCAAAATTTGTTTAAATTATATAATTCAAAATATTCAAAGTTAGCGATGATTATATGGGTTTTTATATAATATAAAACGATATGAAATTATATAATGCAAAATAGTTCAAATACTTATATACGACGAAAATTTACATTTTGGGTTTCCCTTAAATGTGGCTGTGGTAGTTTCGCTTGTTTCGAGAGTGTGGTGGCAGAATCAGGTTTCTATTGAGCTGTTGGGTGACTGTTTTCAAGGAGAGTTTTCGAATTTAAATTCAAGAGATTAAGCAAAAAGCAAAGATGCGTAACCCTTAATGAAATTTCCCAGAGTAAAAGATTTCCCAAGATGTTAGACAAATAGCAAAAATGCATTGATTCTAACGAAGGAGATTTCAAGATTAAGCCAGAGATTGAGATTAAAGACGTTAAGCTTCAAACAAAAGACTTGCTCAAGCTGGAGTGATTTTCTATTGCAGTAGCGTCCGTATTTATATGAAAATTTGCCGCATGAGCTACCAACAAAATTCCATTCTGCTCATATTCCTCTGCTGCTGCTCCACGTGGTGTCCGCGTGTCCTCTGCTGCTAGGCTAGTGTTGTTGTTGTTGTAATGCAGCACGTGCAGGTGACCTGTTAGCAAAAGCATTTACAACAAAAATTACCAAAAATTATTTACAACAACAAAACAAATATCTGGGTGCATTATTTTTTATTGCCTTTAAAATTTTATTGCATCGATTTGTTTTTGTAAAATTTGAATATTTTTTTGATAGGGTAAGGGAGGGAAATAAGGACCACCAATCTTTCTTTTTTAAATAAAACTCAAAAAACATAAACTAAAACAATTAATTTTATGCCATTAATTAAAGGAAACAATTTACCTTTATTCTGATTCACTTTTAGATAAATATCTCATCAGGATAAAGAAAAAAAAATTAAAAAACTGAAAATACTCAAAATGAAGATAAAAAAACTTTAGTGTTATATGGACTATATAGTCCATATTGCCCCACATGTTTATTTGGTACAGAAGTTGCATATAAAAATATCACTTCCACATCCGGCACATTTTTCATGACTCCAAGAACGTAAAATTACACATTCAACCCAAAATTCGCCACGGCGATCTTCTGAATAAAGGGTATTACATTAAATGCATTTTTCATCTTTTTTTCCTTTGCAGTTAACGAATTACAAATAATGACCATCAGAATCGTCATGAAATCTGCAGCCAGATTCCCCATCTGAAAAAGATGATAAATACATTGGTTTTTGACGCTTTTTTCTTTGGTGGTCCATATTACCCACAGCACGTGTTGGTGAAATAAGTGGTTTTTTATCAAAAAGTCTTGTGCTCATAAATAATAAATAGTATTCATTGACTTTATATAATTAACCATTTATTTAAAAACGCGATGGCTTTAAAGTGAAATAATGAAATATACTCACTAGAAAAAAATTATCACTGATCTTTTTTTTAGAAAAAACAACTTTACAGAAACATGCGACTTCACCGAACGCTTAAATTGCACTATTAAAAACTTTAGGTATTAGCGTTCAGTTTGAACATGAATAACGGTAAATCCTATGTACGCAGTGGAAAATAACGTAGTCCATATTTCCCTCCCTTACCCTACATTCATTTGTTCTTGTGTTTTATGATCTTGTTTTGCAAGTTGGAAATTTTATTGCACCGATTTGTTTTTGCAAAATTTGAATATTTAAAGTTACATTGATTTGTTCTTGTGCTTGTTAGGATTTATATTTTTAGTTTTAAAAATATGGGTCCTGACATCACTTACATTGAAAACTCAAAAAACAATAATAAGGAAAATTTGCCCGAACCGTCGAGATGCAGTTATCGGTTGCTCTACATAATTTTCAGCAATCACCACCAACATGCTACACAGCAAATTATCAAGCGTTAGCGAACTGTAACAAACTGTATAAAGAGTTTGGTAGGCAACAACAAAAAGAATGTTTTATTTGAACGCGGTCTGAAATTTAAGTTCCGCTCCGGTTATAATCCATATTTTCCTTAAGTGTAGGAGATTTCCATTAAATCTTCACGTGAGATTTTTAATTAGCAAGAAGTTTTTGACTTTTCACACTTAAGGCGTGTGTCTTAATGCATCACTTACAATTACAAAGTCTAACTCTTTTTTTTTTTTTTTTTGTACATAATTAATGAGATATTGCAAAAATTATTTTGCAATGTAATCTTAACACGCATTTCTTTCATACCTCAAAATTAGCCCATCATTAAGCTTAGCTGTCACTGTCAGGTGTAACACACATTCAATCCAATGGAGCAATCAACACAACACTTTAACAGCCAACAGCTCAGTGGGTTACATAATTAACTTATTGACAAGTTAACAATGACTAAGGACTAAGCTCTTGCATCCTTAAGTGTGTGGGCAAAGCAAATTATTGACAACTTCAATGCTGTCAATGTGCGTAAAACACTTGATGCAGCCAGCCAAAGCATCATCAATTTACATTTTGCTAAGGGGGCAAATATGGAAAAGAGGAACTATGGACATCACTCAAGCAAATATCAAAACAGCTTAAGACAAAAGATTGTAAAACTTCTTAGTAACATAACTATTACACTTAAACATTGTGGTCGACTTGGATACAAAACTATCCTCCCGTGCACCTTCTCTCCCTTTTAATATAACAACATTATTTTAGTTATATGAACGTAATTGATTATTAATTTCCGTTTCCGTTTGCGCTGTCAAATTTGCGAATTCAATTTATTGAATTTGCAATCAGTTAGGAAACTTTTTGACATACACAACAACAAACAACAACAACAGTAACAACAACAACGATACCAACATTACAACAAAAATATGGCCTTAAGGTTTTCTCCACTACTACTAGTATAGTACGTACCTACTAAGTATATAGCACACAGCATGTTGGCGCAAGTCAATTCTTCAGCAAACGTGCTCTTTTTAAAGTTGCCAGATGAAAGCAGAAGGTACGAAGAAAATTTTCGATATTTTGAGATGTTCCATAGCTTACAAAATAAGTTCTACTCAATAAATCTTAAGGAATCGTTCAGCTTTATCCAAAGAATACTTCATTGAAATCTACAGAGGCCAACTCACCGAAAGACGAATCGAATTGAGGAAATTTAGCACAGGCAAAACGAAGTAAACCGCAGCATCGGCAATACAAACGATATGAAAGAAATTATTGGACCAGCGTGACGTCATACAATTTAGCATTGGCGTCATCTTTCCCGACACTACTGAATATCACCTGAAAGAGATGATGGCCTACGTCAAGAAGCATCTAAGCCAAACACGCTTTGCATGCTTTAAGGCACTAGACCAACAACGAACCGAATAGCTAGGGTGCATCATCGAAAACCCACACGAGGAAAACCAATATCACTGAACCAAAACGTATCATTATTAATGCACGGTAGTGCACGAAGCCGACTGATCAAAATACCCAAAGGCACCGCACTAGTCATCAAGCCTGAAACAAGCCAATGGCTCGAGAGCAGAGCCGACTTACTGCAAACTTTCAGTACCCGTAAGACCACAACCGGGAGTATCATGCAGACGACATAATGAGAACGGACTGTCTGTCTTGCCCTCAAATATTTCCGGAGGCAAAAAACCCACAGCGCCGAACAGCACCTCAAGGACCATCGACTAAGAAGACAGTGCCAGTCACGCAGATTGACGGTGAAACACCAAGATGATTTGCCAAATCCTAGAAGAGCAGCAATTTGTCTATTAAGAAGAGGACATCTTTGAGGCTGTTTCGGTAAAGTTTGTTGCTTTTCACTGGGATCTCCGACTCCAATATGTTTAAAAGATTCAGTGACTCATCCGACAATTTAAGATCATGTTTTGTGAATGATAACAAACTCTTAGATATAAATTTACTTTTGGAACTAGTGGAGTTGGTGGGGATGATGGAAACTAAATTCAACACTTAGACATTTGTGCACTCCGCCGATAGAGAGGAAAGTTATATGGGAACAAGAAAGAATGGAGAACTTCACTAAATTGAATCTCGTCAGAAGCGAAGAAGAATGATAAATGAAGAGCTTTCAGCTCAGCAGGGCAGTAACAAAGCAAATGCTTCGCCAATGGTATAGGCCATTTAATAACCGCATGCTTTGATCTCAGCGTGTACATCATCAGCTCCAGTCTAATGTTGTCTTAGCGGCGTGCAAAGTATCAACATGTTCAAAACAGATGGTAGGTAACCAACAATGACGGAGGTCTGCGGTCAAGCTTGAGAGAAAAACAAACAAGGTAAAAGGAATTTCAGCCATCAGAAAGAGAAGTTTTGTAAAGGATTACATGCTACGAGATAAAGGACACTAGAATAGCACAAGGATTTTGTGGCACGATTGAAAATGCTCATGTTCTATGTATTTGCCTAGATACGTTTTTTTTTGCATGTTGCACGTTGTAATTTTGGATAATAACCTGGGTTACCGGACATAATCCCCATTTACGAAGTAGGGACTATGTCCAAATTATTGGCGGACATAATCCCTATTTCGTGAATGGGGATTGTGTCCGTGGGGACTATGTCACGGCACCAATAACCTGATCAATTCAAATATAAAAATTTATCAGAGATCAAATCCAAATGAATATCTATCTGGCAACTCTACTATATACATGTAAGCGTAGAATATTCCAACGTAGATATTAGTATTTGTGCTTTAACCAGAGAGTGTTTGTTACGCTTTCTTAGTAAAAGCGTAAAAGTTCCCCAAAGGCTGGTGAAGTTTTCCAAATGTAATGCTCGCTTTTCACTCTCTACCTCACTTACTACCATCCACTTGGTCTTGCCATCATGTCAATCATCACTGGATGACAAATTGCTTTTGGACAGACACAGGCAGACAAACGCACTGCTAGACATACAAGCATACGAATGGGCACATGTATGAATAGACAGTCTGTCTCTACAAGAAAGAAAAAGTTACTGCGAACAGTGTTTTGAGAGAGGGACAATAATACTAACCCAACAATTCAAGTATCAGGCAATGCCAAAGCCAAAACAAATATCAAAAGATTTTTCATTTGATTTAAAAGAACTCGCTGTAAAATCAAAAAAAAAAAAAACGTACATGGTTTTTTAATAAAATGAATTTTGTGATTCGTATTGACTTTTTCGTTTAGGAACTTATTCGAAGTATGTCCTAAGGCAAGGGAATCATTATTGTGTTGGTAGTAGGAGAGCCAAAATTGGCTCACTTTTGTTTTATGCTAACACCCTTGATCGGAAGTTTGCTGTAAGTCTCAGTAATTTTAATTCAAATGAATTAGTTTTTGTTGACATTTTATTTATTTAATTTAATTTTATTTTCAATGGTGGCTTGCAATTTTTTGGCGAAATCTTATCTTTCAACCTCATATCACGTTTTGGGTCAAATAAGGATCAAAGCACTGTTCTCTTCATCGCAGCCTATGTTAACTACGCTGAATTGTATGAGTGACAAGAGAGATTCTGCTGCCTAAAGTCATCAGCCATGTAGCGCTGTTCTCAATTTTTGTTATTGTAGCCTGTTATTTTCTGAACATGTGTGTCCCTGTATATAGTCTCATGCTGTAGGCTCAACAACTAAGCTGAAGAGGAGCAGTAGCAGTCTATGGAGTAGCAGCGGCATCAGTACGTTGGTTGGAGTTTTCTGTTGACACATTTTGCTTCGTAACATTTGCATTATTGTAACTCCTTTACCGTTACGTTTACATCTTTGTTTTGCATGTTTGTCCTTGTGTGTCGCTTTTGATTTCTTTCCTGTCACTTTTCACTTTTTCTTTGTCTTCATTACTCACTCTCTCGCTCGCTCTCTCTTCGCACCCAACCTATACTTTCCTGGTCGCCACTCTAGCTGCCAACACTGTGTGACATAATGTGATAAATGATGATTTTATAATCGTTTTGCTTGACACACAGGCACAGTTGTATGAGAGTACACATGCAAACGCAGAAGCACGTACACATACATACATTCAAATATGAACGCTTACTCGTACATACAAGATGGCATCAAAAATATATAAACAAATATAAAAGCAGTTTAAAGGATTTTTGAAAAACACATATAGGGGAACTCCGGATATTGTAGTATACCTATTTGTTTTTTAGAATTTGCAAGCAAATCGTTGAATCGATTTCGGACAAATTTTTTTATGCTGATTTTATTGGCTACAGTATGCCTATATTTCACTAAAACGTGTCCAATTTCATTTAAAAAAGTTATAGAGCAAAATCTGAAAAAAGTCAAAACATGGTAGGGCAATGTGGTATACTACAAAATATGCTGATCAGTGAAGTATTGCCTACAAAATGTTTCTCCATAAATTGTGTGCAATTGTAAAAGAAGTAATTATAGAGCACAATCTGACATGTGTGAGATTTATGTCAAAAAACCTGTACTTGAAAAGTGGTCGGGTAATGTGGCCTTACCATACGTATATTACCAAATACAAAATTTGAAAGGTATGGAATAAGTTCATAATAACAGTTATATTGGTTCACAAACTCATACTTAGTTCTAATTAAAAAATAAACAATAAAATAAAGTTTAGAATAACAGAAAATATTCCTATACCACTTTACCCGCTTTCAACTGTACCACATTGGCCGATTTTTAGAGATTACAAAATTATAAAAATGAAATGGGAAACTTCGTGAACTTACACAGTTGGAAACTTATTTCGTAATATTGATGCATGACACCAACACATCCATGGTTTTTCTTGATTTCTGAGCGGATAAAACATATGACGTCCTGAAACTCTTATCAAAATCGGAGATATGCGACTATACTACATTACCCGACTATTCCACCATGCCCGAAGTTCCTCTAATCACGTATATTACATACTCGTATGTGTTAGTTCATTCTATTAATAGGCAGTATTCCAGGCTAAATGAATCAAATTTGTCTTTTTGTAATTCGAAATACTGAACCAAAAATAGGATAACGTTGGAATTGAATTGAGTCACTCAAAGCTAGGACTTAAAGTGAAGCATCTGAGCTTTTGGAACTGACTACAGACAGCAGGAAGTACTGCAATCTATTAAAGAATGCTAAGAATATTCAGAAATCTACAAACTTCGACAACTGAGGAAATGATACAAGTGTTACAACTCCTTACTTCCTACGGAGACAGATTAGCGTTTTCAGATAAAGTTCTAAGTGTTTCTATGCATTATTTCTTAATAGGAAAATGCGGATACTGAGGACCAAATAATAAGAAAAAAATCTAGAAACTCTCTAGTACCTTTACACCTGCAAGAATGCGATTGGTAAAAGTAGGGATCTTCAGCTGAAAATTTATTCTATAGGTCAGTGACTTTCTTATTGGTTTTTGGTACATGTTTGATATCCTTCTTATTACTTAGTTTGATCTTGTTTACAAGTGTCCGGACACTTTAGTATCAATCAGAGTTAAATTTGTTCAAACCTATTTAGATCAAGAGTAGTTGTTCGACTCTAGAAAAGTGCTGAAACCTAAGTATGTTCTCTGTGTGTTAAGCTGTGCAGATAAAAGTTCCCGTTCTAAAAAAGATCCTTCTGTTACTACAAAGTGCCAGCAATCTGTAATGATGTTTGAGGAGGTTTCGAGTTTCGAGGTGCTATATTAAGCCAGTTTGAATTTAGCAATCTCTGAGTCTATTATTACACCTTAACAATAAGATTGATCGCGTATTTGGAATAAGCCAAATTTTAAATTTGAGGGAAGCTCTCCAGATCAAATCAGTTGGCAAGTGTTCTTCATTCCAAGTTCGAAAGAATGGAAATTGTTAGGTGATATTAATGGCCATACTGTGTATCATTAGTTAAGGTGGTGCAGCCGTATTGTTCATGGAACGCTTTCAATATGCCATCAATCGACGTTGCCTGTAGTGTAAGTTGTCAGTTGTTAGCGATTTTTGTTAGAAAAAGGTATCAAAGAATTGTTTCAAGATTTTCTCAAACATATTTCTCCCATGGCTTAAGTTATTTATCCGTGAATGTTAAAATTTTTTTTTTTTTTTTTTTTGATTTGTTCAGTTTCCGTTTGAAAAAGTGTGCAATGTATGACTCTATGCCCCTCCAAAAAAAAAAAAAAAATACTTAATATGCCTATGAAACTGTTTGACCCAAATAGACAGGACTTAAAACATTTTTAAAGGATACGGAGATAACAGACATTAAAAGGGCATGCATACCATCACAGGCGGTTCAGTGGGAAACACCTTGTAATAAATAAGTATGATAACGTTGGGTGCTTTCTTTATAAAAATTTACACAACGATCTTAAGGCAGTTTGCACTTCAGTGTTGTATCTATTTTCATTCGACTACTTTTTCTTGAATTTAAGCTGCTGTTGAAACGACTCTCTCTTTCTTTTCACACTTGAAACAGAGTACTGACGTCTTTTTCTTTTGTCTTTAGGCAGCTGCTGCATTTCACATTCACTTGTTGTTTTACTTTTCACTTGTGCTGTGAATTCAATCACATTGCTACACCCAATATTGTTGTGTGTATGATAAGGTTGTTTTGAGTCCCAGCCCATACATGTATCCTTCCTTTTTCTTTTCCACTCCCAACTGAAGGCAATAACTGTTAATTGAAAATGAAAAATTGCTTTCAAATATTTTCCTTCAATGAGACTGTATGCATTTGCCTTTCACGATGATGAATGACTTGGTTGTTTTGCTTTTGGCCCAAATGTATTTCTCAATGCAATTAGCAGTTTCTTTTGTGGGGTAAGGCCCCAATACCGTAGTTCCTTCGTTTATTCGAAGGTAATTTGTTGTCACATGATTGCAAGGGGCAGAAACAAATGTGATTTATTTTTATTGATTGATAGTGTTTGAGTATCCTCAAAGGTGTCACAAGTATTGAGTGAAAAGCTATTGCTTTTTTTTGGGTAATTATGCTCTTATATGTTTTTGCCTTTGCAATAGAAAAATTTTGCGCATCTAATTGCACAAATTGACTTTTGTTGATAATGATTCAAAAAAAACTTCATATTCTACTGCTGCCAATAAACTGAACGTTCCCATGGCAAATACTACTTAAATTTTGCTACTTTGATTCGCTTGGCAATGACCAAGCTAATGATGAAGTTTCGCCATCAGTTTGAGAAATCAAAGCTTTGGTAATGACAGCCTGGTGAAAATTTGCACAGTTACTTCGTTGCATTTAATTGAACATTCACTATTGCCAAAAAGGTTTCTCGTCACAACTTTGATAGCCTCTACTTGATACAGTCGGCTGTAAACTGACTTTTTCACAAGTCACTATCGTTTCTCGGAACTCGACATAGTTAGAGTTGTGAATGACAAGCCACCGGATGTGTCTATCGTATCTGAAAGTAATGTCGTGACAAACAACAAACCGTCTTATTTTGCCTGCATACTACAGCAACAACATAAATATCAATGAATTTTCCATGAGGAACATTTTGTTATCATACCGTGGAAGTGTTATATTCGCCATTTTGGGGAAAATGTTGCATTTTCGGAAAAACATGGAAAAAAAAATTAAATAAATAGATAAATGGGAGTAACAAAATAATTCTATTGAACTTTATGACTTGTTTCTGGGGCTATGCATAAAATGACAAGGTTTTCAACTTTCAACTAGTGATAAGCGAACCAGGACAAACTTTCAAACTATATTTTACCAAAGCAGTTGGGTTTCCTGAGAGATGATTTTGTGCTTCACTATAAACTTCCAGGACTGAAAAGAAATCTTGATCTTGGTGATAATCGTGACGAAAACTAAGACAAGAAAAGTCTTGGTATAGGTTTTGAAATTATATCAGCGCACACTGCGTTGGCTAGTGGGCAAAAATCAAAATTTTTTGTGACTCGAAACCTAATAATATTGATATCAATCGACAGGTAATTGTATCAATAAAATAAAAACAAAATATTTAGTGGAAAAACTCAGTTTTGGCTACGCTGTGACACTTCAAAGTTGAGATATTTTTCAAAAAAAATCATGTTTTATTCACTTCGTTTTGGGTTCTCTTAAACAAATAATTATCAAAAATTTGTCTTTTGATTAAACTAAGCGAAGTAAAGTTTTTATTATAAATTATATTTGAGTAAATAAATAAAACTAAAAAATTTTGGAAAATATTTATAATTTTATGTATATTGTAGTGATTTTAATACACGATATTATCAAATGAAAAACTTCAGAAATTGACAAATTTCGATGAAAAAAAAAAAACAAATCTTATAAAAATAAGTGCCGTTTTTTTTCTTAATCTACTAGTTCAAATTCTATGTAATCAAGAACTGCAAATAACTTTTCCTACTTCGTCCTACAAATATTTTTTTTCTTTTTTTAAAAAATGCTTAAAACGAAAAATTTGTATGAAATATAAAATTTATGTTGAACATTTTTTTTTTGTTTTTATGAACACAAATGATCTCACAAGTACAAAAAACATTATTTCTACTACGTACATTTCACTTGTTAACATTTAACATTACTTTTTCACCATCGTTATATATGGAGCTTAAGAAAATCGTCCTAAATACCTGGTTTTTAGCAAAACTATAAGGTTTACAACAAATCTGAGATCATTTTTGAGCTCAGCGACCCCAAATTACTTATAGTGCCAAATTTCATCAATATCCAACCACTCCTTCTATTTTTGACCATTGCTTGTATGGGCTCAACGCACTGTGCAGCGTCATGATTTTGGTTTCGAAGAATTAGCAAGATCAATATTAATTTTGCTCATCACTACTTTTACCACTTAAGACCAAATTATAAACAACATGGGAGCTACTGGCAGCCTTACAGAAATGATCCCAGAAGACAAACTCCGTCAATCTGCAGGAACTAAAAACTATGTATGAATTGCACAAAAGGACTGTAATTGAGATTGGACTTAGTAGTCTTGCTATATATAAGTAGACCGTTCACCATCAGCAGTTGCAGGAAGCAGTAGCAGTAGATGCGGTTTATTATAACAGCGGCCGAGAACCAAAAAAATAGGTTAATTATTCTTTTTTTATAGATATGGGGTGTGTATTTGAGTACACAAGAATCGACTCAAAATGTCGAAGTCTACTTGGACGTAAAAGGTTCTTTAGTAATAACAAAATTAAAGCCGAGTAACAATGATTTCTGCTGGAAGTCTATGCGTCAATAGTCTTAAAAAAAAAGAAAGTTTTTCACAGGCCATTACACCTTAAATGCAACCAAATGTGCAAAGAAAATGAAATCAAGCTACTGAAATGGGTAAATGTAGCTTGAACATACTCTTCGGAAATCACACATCGAAATTTGATACAAGATGCTGTAGATAAAAAGTCTCCTGGGAAAAATGGAAATTCAGAAATTGGAAAAGAAACGGAGAGTTGTGACACTTATTGCAAATTGTAGTATAAGATGAAGACACTTCATTTCCCCTACAGGAGCATACCAATCGCCATCTTAAATCCATTACAATTCACCAAATGCCGTTCTCTAAAGGGATTACTATTGCAGATGGCTTTCTCCTAATCTATATATTAATAGGGAAACGATTTCGGTTCAGTCCCTGTTTCTGTGTCTAAATCTATGACTTATTCTATGTCAAAATTTTTTTTTTGTTGGAAAGTTGTTGAGGAGGAGCAGCGCATAGGATTTTTTTTAGTGGACAGTGCCACGCCCCTGAATGATAAAAATGCTCTAACGGCTAAACCACTTCAACGATTGATTTGAATGAAATTTGGTATGGAAATACGGTTAGCACTAGGGAGCGATTAAATTATCATTGTTTTTAAGTGGTCGGTGCCACGCCCCTAAATGGAAAAACGCTCTCACGACTAAACTACTGCAGCGATTTTTGTGAAATTTGGTATGGAGATAGAGTTAATACAAAGGAATGACAATATGACCAAGATGTTTTTAAGTGGGCGGTGCCACGTCCTTAAAGGGAAAATGCACAGTCATTGTTACTGATGAGAATTTGTTTTCTTAAGTTAACAGGAAATAAGAAAGAAAACACAAACTTTGAAATGTTGAATGCGTCTTCAGAATTCTTCACTCAACTTATACATTTATCAAGTCGTAGGCTTTCTGAAGTATCTTTTGCTACGAGATCTAACTAGACACTTTTTTTTTTTGTTGCCAAATGATTTATTAGCACACGGTAGTGTCCAGTTGACTGAGAACCCTGGAGTTATAAGTAGATTCAAACTTTCTGAGAGTAACGTAGTTTATGCTGAAATCACAGGTAGAGCGCAATGTTTCGATAGTTTTAGACGAGTCCCACTCTGAGCTGGAGTTGCCAGATACAAAGTGGGTTTGATCTGGACTTTTGGAGAAAAATCTAGATTTTTCTGAACATTTGAAAAAAGCCTGGATTTTTCTGGACGAAGAAATTTAAGTGTATTTTAAAATTTCAAAATTATTTTTCTTGTTCCCATTTTGCTTGCAAACGAGTAGAATACTTGAAAGAATAGAATATAATAATTCGCCGGTGCTTACGAAGAAAATCTTCCAACCGAAAGTTGCGGCGAAGAAAATCTTTTTTTTTAAATTGCGGCGAAAAAAATCTTTTTTGTGCGAATGCGGACAAGAAAATCACTTTTTACAAAATGCGGCGAAGAAAATCACTTTTTGAAAAAAAATTTTTTCAGAGAAATTTTTCCTATCCCTTTTTTCGAAAAAATTTGCATTAAAGAGTGATTTTTTTACGCTGCATTTTTAAAAAATAGATTTTCTTCGCCGCATTTTGTAAAAAGTGATTTTCTTCTCAGCATTTTGTAAAAAGTGATTTTCTTGTCCGCATTCGCACAAAAAAGATATTTTTCGCCGCAGTTTGAAAAAAAGGATTTTCTTGTCCGCATTTAAAGAAGAGATAGTCTTCGTAAGCACCGGCGAATTATAGTGCAATACATTATACATTAGTCCACCTTAACTAGGATTTAGTGAAGACCAGCAAGTTGACACATGATAGAGAAGATTTTCGTTTCCTTAATATTTTTATTTTAATTTCGACGAAGTATGTATTACTGTTCATCTGGACTCAAGACATAAGACTAAAAATCTGGACAATCCGGAGAAATTTGGACCATCTGAAAACCCCACTCTGAACCATTGAGTTTTAGTCTTGATTTATCAATTGAGAGGAGGGCTTTTTGCAAAGACAGCTGTTCATATAAAACATGGTAGGTGTATCGGCAAAGTTAAATTTAACATTCTTCCTGGTTTTCCTTGCGAAAGTTTTCAACTACACCTACAGCTATTAATTTTTGAAGTATTTTTGGAAGCAGATGTTCCATACGGATCATATTCAACGGAAACGTTGACTTTTATTTCCATCAACTGCTTGCCGGATTCTTGGATTTTCTTCTTTAATATTGAAATTTCACGCAAGAGCTTACTTGAAAACTACTTTGGTCAATTTCCAGAGAATGTGTCCATATCACGGAAACATGGATCATATTTTTCTGAAATATTGCCTTTTATTTCCTGTAGCTGCTTACCCAATTCTTGGATTTTGTTCTTGTGTGTTGAAATTCCAGAAACTACCTGTAAACTTCTTTTGCCAATTTCCAGAGAATTTGTCCATTTCACTACCAACTGCGTTGGTTGATGTTATTTGTTGTTGGTGACTGTTGACATTTTAGTTTAAATCAGTATTTAAAATGTCGCTTGACTACTAGACTTTTAGCATTTCTCCTTGAAATAACTACTTCTAATTTAAAATTATTACTTATTGCTGCACAGCGACCCATTTTGTGCTACCACATCCCAGTATTGTGCTGCAAGGGTTGCAATGGAAAGATGTTGCTGCTTCTTCTTTAATTTAAGATAAACTTTATTCCATTAACCTTTTTACGCTTTGCGTGAGAATAAATGAATGAATTCAAAACTAAGAAAATTTTCCAAGTGCTTTGCAATGTGCCACTGGTGCTATTGCTGTTTGCAACGAACGACAACTAAATGTTGTCAATGTTTTTGTTGCATCTTCATAGAAAAGTCGTCGTCAACACTGACTGACGCCACCATGTCACCAGCATTCATGTTGCAGCAGCACCGTGCAGCACTGCACTCAATACTTCAGTGAAGCATTAAGACGAATGCTAACAAAATACAAATTTAATGGAAGAATACTTTTGCCTCCTCGTTGCTTGCTGCTGCTGCTGGCTGTTGTGCAAATGTTTGTCAAGCACTATGAGTTGTAAGTGCGCACTACTCTGGCTGCTTCAAAAATAGAATTTAAATTAATCGAAATATAAAGTATGGATAAATAGGATGGATTCAAGTGTTGAACTTGAGTATTAAACAGATTTTGTGCCAGTAAATTTTAATTTGAATTTACAATTTTATGTGGACTTTGTGAATAAAATGTTGTTGAAGAGTCTTTTATTCTTCTCTAGTAGTGTTAGAAATTGAACTCATAATAATTTCTATCACACTTTTTAATATTTGCAAACTATCTATGAGCAAGTGCTTTCGAGAAGAATCGCCATAATTTTCCAATAATTCACAAAATCCTTGCATACAATACTGCGCTGCATATCCTGATAACAATGCAAGTCGAATTTGTCTGTGCATTTGTGTTGCTAAACGTCAAAAAGTAATGCACACATACAAATAACCGCCTTGTAATCAATGCTGCAGCAGAGTGTTTGACAAATGGACCTATGGGGTGTTGTGAAGGAACATGCATAACATCACGCACACAATGCCACCAATTGCTGTTGCTTTTGTGTGGGGAAAAGTTAATTTCGGTCTCTGTTTGCTTTTCTAATTTCACGTCCATAGCAAAATGTCGAGTTCGCTTACTCTGCACACGGAAGCTGTCAGTGATGGCAATGACTATAGCAGCCAAATCAAGTGGCCTTTTGTATGCCACTCAAGTCTGTTGCGTGTTGTATGATTGCGCGCATACAATTTGAATAGCACAGTTTGAGTGGAACAGTGAGTTGTGATATGGGAAATATTGATATTTGAGCAATCTGCTTGAGACTGTTCACTTTCTATTGCTGAACTTTCTTGGTCTAGAAAGGATGGACACTTATTTTTGAATGTAAAAGCTGTGTTGCAGTTAAAAAGTTCTGTCTTCTTAAGTACTTAGTGTATTCGAGAAGCACTGTTGTATTGATCATTGCTTTGCCAATTAAAATTTTTAACTTTATTTGCAAACCGATATTTAAGTTTGCAAAAAGGTTTTCCAACCGATTCATCTGCATCGATAAAATAACATTGTTTTGACTATTGTGCAATAAAATTCAGTTTTGGTTTGATTACAGTGTAATAGGGTTAAAGTTATGGGCATTAAATCAAATGTTAACGAATTTCCAAAAAATTGTAGCCTTCCCTTACTATCAATGTTGAATAATTGAAGACGAACAATGGAAGTTTGTCATCTAACGCAGAGAAAGGCAAAAGATAAGGGTAGCAGAAAAAGCTGCCATCCGAGAACATCGTGGATACACAGAGCGGGCAGAAATCAATAGAACACCGAAACCGCAGAATATATGGGAATTTTACAGAGGCTACCTACAAGCCACCGCACAGTGTTCCCAAAGAGTGCTTTTTATATCAAAATTTTTTGCCCGCTTGGGGACGCACTGTAGAAAGATTTCAATGATAAGGGCTCATACGTAATTGAACAAGGAAAAAATTAAGCCACCTGTTTTTGGAAAAGAAATCGCTTTGACCTCTTTTCAGTTGGCTCAAACTCGAAAAATCGAAAACGGAAAATTTTCAGAGTTCTACCATTCGAAAACTAATCATCTGATTTTTATGATTTTTTTTTTAGTGACCGGACTGGTCACAGGTAGCGGATAGTGGACGCTGTCCAACGCCACAGAATGTGATCAATCCACCTGCCTCGCCAGCATGCACATCGGATTTGGAGGTGCAAGACACATGCATAGTTAGGAATGAATAAATATTCGTCAAAATTTAAAAGGTCGCTGGATAAGAAATTCAAGAGTTGTGAAAGTCGTAGCAAGAGACGTGAAGACGTTTCATTTTGGCCCTCTGCTCCTTCTAGGAATTACAGGAAAATACATATAATAATGGTATGTTGAAAACGACCAAAGTCCCTCCCCTCAATAATTTAATTTCTTACATTTTTCGGTTGTCTACTGATTTTTACCCACTCTGTTTATGATCTTCGGAAGAACTAATACGTTAATTGTACAGTTCAGAAATTTTTTGAGTATATTTTAGCCAATACCAAAGTTGTGACCAAGGCCAATGCCAAAGGTGAAAGACCAAAGGCCAAAGACCAAACCAAAGATAAACACCAAAAACAAAAGACTAAAGACCAAAGACGGAAGATAAAAAACAATGGCAAAATATTTACTAAAGACCAAACACCAAATCCAAAGATTAAAGACAAAAGACGTCTTCTGAGGGAAGACTTCTGCGGATGAATTCGCGCATTTCTCCATTAACGCAGGTAGAAGAGAAAACAACAAATATTGAATTGCTGAATTGTTAAATGCGTCTTCAGAATTCTTCACTTAACTCATAAATATGTATATCACGGCCTATTTTTATTCTCAAAATCATCTGTGAAGGAAAAATTCGGGAATGGATGTTGCAGAAATAACCATCTGAAAATTTACAGCATATGTTTGAAAGGAATCACCGTCAAAGCAATCACTAAAACCAGAGAAATTTGAAGTGGAGAATTATTGAATTGAACTACACTAGTTTACAAATTAATTATTTTTTTCTGAGACCTGAGTGCCACTATCAAATTCAAATGTAAAATGACTCCCTGATCCCGAAAATAGATTTTTTTTTTCTACGGGGACGTTTTCGAGAAATCCCATTTTTCCTGTTTTTGAAGAGGGGAAAAAATCTGATCTCATATAATCAAAGATATCTCGTAAACCAGTAGAGCCAGCTTAACATGTAAGATAACAAAAGAAAGGTTATAAAATTTTACATCAGCGTTTCATACTTAACTTTTCGATCAGTTTTTTAGTTTCTGCGTTATCAATAAACATTTCGAAAAATTTTGATTTTTCTTTTGAAAAAAAGCTTGCGCTTACAATTCGTAGTATTTATGTGTATTTTGGTTGCATTATCGTGAAAAATAATCCAAAAGTAGCATTTTGAATATATTTTTTGAATGGGCGGTAGGCGTGTCCATTGACTGATTTCAGCCATTTTCAATCCCCGAAGCTAACTTTGACGACGGAGACTGTGCACCAAATTTCATTAAATTATCTTGCTTAGTTTTCCCATAAAATGAATTTCCACACACACCCAGCCAGCCAGCCAGACAGACAGACGGAGATGGCTATATCGACTCAGGAGGTTACGCTGATCAGAATATACATACTTTTCCATACCTGCCACGCCTCCTTCTCTGCGTTACAAACGCAAAGACAAAGTGAATATACCCTGGGTGTAGGGTATAAAAAATATTTCAATTGAGATTTTTTCTTGAAAAAAAAATTCGGTAAAAATAAAAAAACTTCATTGAGTTAAAGTTCAAAAAACTTAAACAGAAGAAAGGTACTAACCGAGAAAATCGATGGATAAATAACGGAGTTATATCCAATTAAGTAATTTTACTCTATTTTTGTAATTTTCCTTGCATACAAGAGCGCCCACAAGATATATGGAATGTTCAAAGTTCTGAATTTTTTTGCTTCCCGTCCATTTTTTGAAATAAGAGGTCAAAAAATAAGATCTCAAAAAAAATTATGGAATCGGTAGTGGAAAAACCCAGCCGGTTTTCGATCAAAGGTCGAAAAATTGACTAAAAAAAGCAAGTGGCTTTGACTGCCCGTTACTTCGAAACTATTAATTTTTTCGCAATGTTTTTAAGACAACTTTTGTATAGAATGACTATGTCAGCATTAACTTCTTAGACAGTTTTGGTCTAAAAATTAAATTTGTTGCCGCTTCGGTGCAAATATCTCAATGTTTTCAGAAAATGTTCATGATTTTTTTTTTTATAATTTTCAAAGGGCGGAATATTTGTTTTGGAATCCTTATGTTGTAAGGAATTAAATGTTGATTAATTTAAAAAAAAAAAACATTTAAAAATAATATTGTATTGGGTGTACAACTTAAAAACCGGAATTTGACGGTGGATGTCCGTACTAACAAATATCGTGGAAGCTCGAACTTTATATATATGTCATTTTGAAGGTACATTTGACAGCTGTCAAAACCAGTCAACAAAACAATTTTATCTTGTGTGCATCATTATTATTTTTCACGATGAATAACTTCGAAAATTGGAGAAAAAGACAGCATTTGCGGGAGGTTCTGTTGGGTCATTTTTTTGCAAAGAAAACTGCTGCGGAAAGTCATAGTTTGCTTGTAGAAGTTTATGGGGACTATGCTCCAGCTGAATCAAGCTGTCGTGAGTGGTTTCGACGGTTTAAAAGTGGTGATTTTGATGTCGAAGACAAAGAACGTCCTGTTCAGGATCAGCTAGGTGTGATCCATTATGAGCTGTTGCCAGGTGGCCAAACCATTAATGCTCCATTCTATCGTCAACAATTGATCCGATTGAAGCAGAAAATCCAGGCAGAGCGGCCAACGTATGCGACCAGACACGAGTCAATCATTTTCCACCACGATAACGCTCGGCCACATATTGCTGCCCCAGTAAAAAATTACCTGGAAAACAACGGATGGGAAATCTATACAAATTTTGCCTCACCCGCCTTATAGCCCAGACCTTGCACCATCAGACTACCATTTGTTCCGATCAATGCAGAATGCCCTATTAGGAATACGGTTCACTTAATTTCAAGATATCGAAAATTGGCTCGATTAATTTTTGGCCGCCAAGCCGGCGCAATTATTTTGGGATGGAGTTCATAAATTGCCTGAAAGATGGGGAAATGTTGTAGCTTCCAATGGACAATACTTTGAATAAAATATATTGTAACATTTTTCCACAATAAAGCATCAAATTTCGCAAAAATATTCCGGTTTTAAGTTGTACACCCAATAAGTTTTAAGGTATCGAGTCGGTCTCAAAGTTGGGAAAAAATTAAGTATTTAAATTTTTTTCTTTTAATTGCTACTTTATTGGATGCAAGAAAATGTAATCTTAGTTTTTATTAAATGCATCGTTTAGAACTGCTTTATGTCTTCAAAATGAGCTATGAAAAGGGTTTGTGCGATTTTTCTTTAAAAAGTTATGACTATTTTAAAATGACATCATGAAAGTTAAAAATCATGTGCGGATTGGATTCTCTATAGCTATTGCCATATTACCATACCTTTTATGATGCTATTTTAAAATGGTCATAACTTTTTAACGAATAATCAAACAGGACCACTTTATAACTCATTTTGAAGAAGAAGAACAGTACTAAATGACGCATTTCATAGAAAAGACCAAAACGATTTCGTGCGTGTTCTACACAACCTCAAAAATCGTGTTTTTAGGGGTAAGATATCGCACAAACCATAAGTGATACAGCAATTTTGCTTCCAGTTCCGGATTCAACATTAATAAATGCATCAAAAATTACTATTTTGGTTTTGATTTGCAATGTTTTTTTTTTTTTAAATACCGTTTTTCGATCTCATTTTAAAAACTATTCTATGAACTGAGTTTGAAAACTTTTTTTTTATTCAAGAAATGCTCACGTGTAATTTAACATCTTTGTGCAGTTCACGACAACTTGATTTACATTTTTTCTTGGGCTGCGTGCACGAAATTCGAAATTTTCAATTATCTCTGCTGGAACGGCCCAAAAACGCACTAAAACGAAAATAAATGCTATTTTGGTGTTTGGCGATCCCAAATTGTTTTAGAAAATATGACTACCAAAATGGTTTCTTACCAAATTAAAAATTAAAAATAAAAAATAAAAATATATTTTTTTTTTTTTTTTTTTAACTTTGAAACGAGCTCAATTTCTTAAAAACTAACATTTTTTATAATTTTTCTTTTAAATTAATCAACATTCAATTCCCTACAACATAAAAATTACAAGACAAATATTCCGCTCTTTAAAAAGTACAAAAAACCAATTTATAGAAAAAAAGTTATGAAAATTTTATTAAAAAATTTAAATTTTTGTACCGAACAGCCACAAATTTAATTTTTGGACCAAAACTTTTTGAGAAGATAATGTTGACCTAGTTATGCTCTACAAAAGTTGTCTTGGAAAAGTTATGAAAAAATTAATAGTTTTGAAGTAACGGGCAGTCAAAGCGACTTTCCTTTTTTTAGTCAATTTTTCGACCTTTCATCGAAAACCGGCTGGGTTTTTTCCACTACCGATTCCAAATTTTTTTTTTGAGATCTTATATTTTTCATCTCTTATTTCAGGAAATGGTCGGGGGCAAGCAAAATCAGAATTTTGCACATACTGGCGCTCTAGTAAATATAAATTCAGTTAATATTCGGATGAAAAGGTTATTGACAATTTAATTGTCAATTATAAAAATATAGTTTCGGTCAAATCCGTCAGTCCAAACGAAATTTATTCGGAATAATGATTGGTCACCTTTTTCAAAAAAAAGCAAAAAAATGATTCGGCCGATATCTCGGAAACCTATCCATGAATATTTTTTTTAATGTTTTTTCTTGAGGTAAGGGGACCATAGCAAAAAGAAATTTCACAATAAATTCCTGGTGATTTTTGGACTGTAAGCTAGTGTTATTATCGTGAATACTTTTGCTGAGTCAATATATACATTGCGAAAGTAAAAGCTTCTCCGTGGCCTCAATGTATAAGGTAACGTACAAGATAATGGGTTTAAGCAATGGATCTGAACTCTTGATGGTTTTCCTGAGAAAGATCTCTTGTGTAAAACGCTCCCACGATTCCTGGCGAGTTGGTGCACGTTTATGGTAAAGTGGTCAAGCAATCCAATGAAAATAAAGGTTTCTCTGATGGGATAATATAAATATCTCCGGATCTCCGAAAAATGTACCAAAAAATGCCTTATTTTGTTACCACCTATTTTTTTTTATTTTTTTTATTATTTGAAGATATAGGCGCATAATCATAGTCCCTCATAAAAGCCGGCTTCTGTTAGCAAAATTCTAAAATGATAGAGTATACTTTAATTCTGCAACTACTATAGTCAGTTTAGAGCATGTTTCAACGTAGATGCGACTATGTTGAGCAGAAAACAATCCAATATGGTAACTCTTTGCAAAAATAGAGAGAAAAAAATCAACTGAGCGAGTTTTTTTGTATTTTTGTGTCAAAATAAAAAAAAAAAAATTATTGAAATTGAAAAAATTCAAATTTCGTTTGATTTGGCGATGATAGAGCAAATAAAAGTAAGTAAATTAATAATATAACTTCACAATTATTTACTAATTTATTTATTTTCTAAAGGAAAGAAATGTGTGCAGAACTGGATTGCGGCAGAAAAAGAGGGCTTGTATGATTATCGGGACTCAACACCTACAGTGCAGCATTTGCGAAACTTCAATGACGGTCGAGCATGTTTTGCTAAAGATGTAACCAGCAACTAAATACAATACTTGAATGCAGCGAAATTGAAACTTTAGATAAAGTCAAAAACGCACTGATGAAGCACAACTTGTACTATGAAGTCTTAATAACTACCGGTGCAATATGGCCACGGCGCCCTGCACCATTCTATATTTTATAAATTTACTTTGTAAGATATGTTACAATAAATAAATAAAAAAAAATAAATTCAACACACTGAAAATTTACATAAAGTGACATTTTTCTCTGTTTTTGCAGATTGCTAACTGGTTTAGCAACAGCTTTTTTTCTATTTTAAAGTTGAAGTATACTTTTAGCGATAGAGTATGCTTTAAATCGACTATTATTGGCTTAAAGCATACTCTACTGAAAATCAAACTTTACTGATTTTAAAGTATGCTTTATTTTGACTATGATTATGCGCCATAGAATTTGACATGATATCTAGAACTTTTATAAAAAAATAACATAAACTTACAGCGTTGCCATATATTTTTTTTTTTTGAAAGTTTTGCTTAAACAACATACTTAGGTATTTAAAAAATTAATATAAAATTATAATCAAAACACGCTTAAGTAAACTTTTTAAAAAACCAACATAAATTTTTAGGGTTGGTTGTTTTTAAAAACTTTGTTTAAATCTTCCTTTTTTGACAGCAACCAAACCAAAGTATGATTTTACAAACAAAAAAAAACCGGTTGGCAACACCGAAAGTTTTTGTACAATTTTAAAAATGTTTATCTGAGCGTTTCTGAAACCAAAAACCGACTCATGTTTATCAATCAGGCCTATCAGTGAATTCATCGTAGATACGAACTTCGTGAGATCTACGAAAATGCTATTATTGATTTCAAAAAATTACGAACGTAACTTCGTAATTCGTGGAGTTTCAAGTATTTCTTGAATAAAATTATGATATTCCTTCGGTAGTCATATCTAGTTGTCGAAAACTAAAAAAAAAATTGAGTTTCGGATGGAGTAAGTGATCCTAATTTACGAATTTTGAATTCACGTCGTAGCAATTCGGATTCAATGATACCACTTTCGTAGATTTCACGAAATTCGTATCTACGATGGATTCAGTGATAGGCCTGATTATAAAAAAATTTACAGGGATAATACACACTTGAGTTCTTAAAAAAACATTTTTTAACTTAACACTAAGACTCACTATCGACAAACCAAAACTGACTGAGCTGAAAAAGGACTGAGTCTCCCCAGTGTGCCAGACGGTTCATATCTTCGCTTTTTTACCCGTTACGGATCCGTTACTGATCCGTTTGCGGGAGAAATTCCAAAAAAAAAAACGATTCGCTTTTTTTTTAGGAATCTCTCCCGCCAACGGATCAGTAACGGATCCGTAACGGATAAAAAAGCGAAGATTTGAACCGTCTGGCACACTGGGTCTTCTTTCCCTTCTCTTTCAGTCCTCATTTTACACAAAATTTAAAAAATCTGCTGTTAGAATGAGAAAAAATGAGCGAAGATAGTCCAAAGTGAGTGGTCAACTTCTATGTATGTCAATTCAATACAAAAATTTTTTTTTTCGAAGAGTTAAAACAGAAAAACAGTAACTTGACAAATCAAGTACACTAAGAAGCGGTTAGGGACAGCAGGGAGAATGACTTTTTAACACTATGTTTTATGTAATTTCATTGTAAAATATTTAGAACTATTTTTTTTCCAGCTAGTCGTATAAAAGCGCTTGCTAAGTATCTGCATTAAATAATTAAAGTATCAAATTCTAAATTAAAACATGGTTTCGAGCACTGGGACATTGAATCGTTTATTATTCGGAGAATCACCCATATATTATCCCAGAGAAAAGAGTTCAGAAAAAAATTCAAATAATGAGTTTCAATCGAATCAAAGCACTGTGCACCGCACTATTGTCCATTTCGCTGTTTTAAAACTTTACATGTCTAATACTTCAGAATAGGTGCATGCGGTTGATTTTCCGCTGCTTTTTGTTGTATCTTCACTATTCATTTCTACATACTTTACATCTCATTGTCTGTTGGCTGTTTCACTACAGTAACAACATTCATATCTGCATTGGTTTTTCTTGATTTTTCGCTAAAATTAAACTCTTCATCTCGCTCAGTTGAACCCTTGAATTAATTTTGTATTTAACGTACGAGTATAGTCAAACTGCCTGTTCGCCCAGCTGTCTGCTCATCCAAGGAGTTGGAGTTCAAGTTGATTGTACTTTTAATGTTGCATCAAAGTTGACGATGGATGCACTGATACGCCGATGCCTCGTGTCTGCATGATTTGATGTTGGCAACATATTTGCTCCTCTGGCGTATGTTAAGCGGTTGGCACCACCAACCACTTCTATCCCTATTGTTGGTAGTACAATGTACACTTTAGTGACTGGTTTTTTTGTTGTGGTAACTTTGTAAATTCCTAACGTATACGACATAAAAATGCATTTTTAATTATGTTCATAGTTAAAAGAATGCTTGTGGTTCCTGAAGGGTTTAGTTATTTTGCTTGTTTTTTTTTTTGTTTTTCTTTTTTGAAGCTCCACTTATTTCGATGTACTTAATTGCATTTTTGAGCAATTTGTTAGGTTCCATTAATGAGATTTTTTCTATCTCACAAAAAATTAGTTTAAGAGCAAACAACGGCTGGAGACAATGCATTCCCCATCTCTTTCTAGGTGTTGCAAGTTGGGACGCTTGCTGATGAAACTAAGGAAGATTGAACGATTACCATCAGTAATCTCGCAAACTATACAAACTTTACTGATAAAATTCGGTAAATAGGTGCTGTAAATATTAAAAAGCTATGACTCGTAATCCGGTGAAGATGCTTTGTCTTTTTCCCAGAAAAATATTTTATTAATCTTATTATTAAAACAGTAGTCAAAATAGTCCTGTTTGCCATATAGCAGAAAACTAACCTAATGCAAATAGCCCGTTTCACTTTTTTCCCAAAGTATATCATAGCATCAAAATCAGTTTAGAAATGTCCAAAAAATGGAAAAATCTGAACAGTTTTCTATACAGCTCAATAAAGATTTAAATCTTACCTCATACTGGCTTTGGCAAAGGCAAAGCCGTTAAGGTGTCGTCTATTTTAAAGTCCATGGCGAAAAAACGCAAAGGGTGTTAATGATTTCAATAACTTAGTTCTTCCCGGATTATAAAAGGATTTTGATCAAGCTGAGAATTTCTGTAGAAAAGTATGAGCTTTTAAAAAAAAAAATACGCTGAAAAAAAATGAGTTGAAATTTTCTACAAACAAATTCTAAAAAAAATTTCACTAGGGTTAACTGGAAAAAAATTGCGACCGCACGGTGGCAACCCTACATAGCAGCGCACGCGCACCAACGTCTGATGATAAACACAACATTATAAAACAAAACTCATAAATTGATAACCGTAAAACAAACCACAATTTTGAGGGCCGGAAAATGATTGCTATAAAATTTACTTTTAAATAAAAATATTTCTCAAAAAAGGGTGCACAAGGCCCCAAAATAGCTTTGAAAAAGTTAAAAAGTTTTTATCCACCAAAAATAAGTTTTCTAGTGTATTTTTTTTTTTCAAAAGCTTATACTTTTCTACAGAAACCCTGAAAGTTTCATTAAAATCGGATAAAAAGCCGAGGAGCTATGAACTTTCAAATGTGTGAGTATTTAAAGGTTGGATCGAACTTCCTGTGGCCGCCATCTCGGAAATTTTCGGAATTTTGGAAAATCATATTGCCACAGTTAAATATATACCAAATACTAACTTTTTGCTGATTTTTATAAAAATCGGAGAAGAAAAACGCAAAGAAAAACTCTTATGAAAAAAAAGTAAAAAGAAACAATCAGATCTTCTCGAATATGTCAGTTTGTGCTCTAGATCTAGGTATGTTTTTCTTCATGAATTGATCAAATATATCAGAATAAATCACTTTTAGCTCAGATACCAGAACTACTTACTTGAACAGATCGCATTGAGCTCAGGTATCGAAATGACCGAATATCAATATATTAGATCTTCTCAAATAATATCGCTTTGAGCTTGGGTACGAGAACAGATCATGTCAGAATCCAGATCTCCACAAATAGACGCAGATCTTTACGAATTCATCAAATACACATGTATCAAAACTTTTTGAATAAATTATTTTGAGCTCAGTTACCAGATTTATTTGTGAATAAATCGCTTTGAGCTTTCGTAACAGATCAGATGTTCTGAAAAATAAAAACTTTTACTTCAGGATGCAGATCTGCTCGAAAAGGTTTTATAAATTGATCATATGTATATAAAATATATCAAAATTTTTTGAACAAATCAATTTTAGCCCAACTACCAGAACTAAGTACTTGTATAGATCTCTTTGAGATCCAGTAACATATTAGATCTCTTTAAATAGATGACTTTGAATTCAGGTTCCAGAGCTGATTAAATAAGCATCAGATTTTCTCGAACTGAGAACTGATGAGATTTCTTGAATAATTCATTTTTAGCTGAAGTAAGTATCAGAACTAAGTACTAGAATATATCGTTCACAGATAGTTCTCCTTGAAAAGATCGTTCTAAATTTTGTTGCCATTTATCAGAATGAGTAATAACTTTTCCAACTGTTGTAATTAATATCAGTTTTCCTCGCTTATATCATTTTGAGTGTATAACTTTGGCTTAAATTCTTAGATACCTATATCTTCTCCTCTAGTGCAAGGGTGTCAGCGTTTTCAAATCACTGAGCCAAGCGCATCCAGCGCAGTCGGCGCAAAATTTTCGCTTCGCTACAACAACTTCAAATTCGAATTGAACAATCACGAAAACAATTTTTTGTTGTTTTTTCAAGCCTCGTTTACAACAATAATATTTCAACAATTTTCAAAATTTCTAAGAACTAGGACACACACAAAAAGTTGGGGTATTCACGCGTTGATGCGCAATGCTCTTGCGTCGTTGAGGAAGTCTGACATTTGTAAAACATCAAACACATTGCCGAAAATTTCGCACTACTCCTGCAATTTCTCAAATGGAAATATTCACATTGAACGTTCAGGCGTTAGTGCGTAAAAGACTTGCATTTTCGCAACTGCGCATCAACGCATTAATACCCATATTGTTTGTTGTTGTTGATTTTGATGCGACGAAGTCGTTGTTGTTGTTTTATGTGGGTTCGAGTTCGATTTTGTGTGTACGCAAAAAAGCAACAAAAACGCGAAATTTTAACGAGCGTGAAAAAAAAAACAACAAAAATTATTTCTGTGAATGTTGTAGAGAAATATCGATGTTGTTGGTGTCGAGCCAAAATTGGCTCACTTTTGTTCTACGCTGACACCCGTGCTCTAGTGGACAACCGTACCTTTTATCAAAATTGACGAAATCAAACTCATATCTAAACTTTTTTTATGATGTTTAGTGATGAGAAAGCTTAAAAAAAAATTTTTTTAACGACAACTTTTGTAAAGAAAAACTTAAAAAATCATTTTTTAAAAATAAAAACTTTTTTGAAAAAAATCTTTATTGTAAAATCTTTGTGAATAAAAGTCAAAAAAAAAAAAAAAAAACTTTTGAAAATAAAACTTGATAGACGGAGAGCCAGCGCTTGGCTGACCCTCCTTATAGTATCAAAGCTGAATTTTTTTGTGAGTGTTCTTCCAATAGTAGGTATGAACTTCTGTTCTAGTGAATTCCTGAGAGGTGGTGCCTACGTGAGATATCGGGCGCAAAAGGTCGAGAAAAGCAGTTTTTTGCAAATATCTCGCTAACGGTTATATCTACAAGAAAATTATCTGGCACAATTTCGTAGCTCATTAAATTTCATATCGAAAATTGGTGCTAATTGTTTTCGCACGACCTATAGTTTAGGAGATATGGTCCAGTGAAATTGGAATTTCCAACCCTACATATAAAATCCATAATTTTTTTCTTCTAGTCGATTTATTTTTTAGTTTCAAATTATGCACCAAAATTCGAGACCAATTTCACTGTCGTACGAAAAGTTATTCAGGCACATAGGTCGCGAAAATTAGTATCTCGCTAACGCTTATTTCTACAAAAAAATGGTGCTCCACAATTTTGTAGCTCAAAAAATTTCATACCAAGATGTGGTGCAAATTATTTTCGTACGACAAACAGTTTAGGAGATATCCTATTTTAAGGTATTTTCCGCATACAAGTGCTCATAGTAATATGAATGTTAATTTTCAAAGTACTCTAACTACGCCTACGTCATAGTATCATGGCTGAATTTTTTTGTGGGTATTCTTCCAATAGTGGGTACTGACTATTGTTTCAGTCCAACCGTTAAAGGTGGTGCCTTCCTGTGATATCGGGTGCAAGCCCGAGAAAATCAGTTTTTTGAAAGTTGATTTTGAAATTACTATAACTATGCCTACGTCATGGTATCATGGCTGCATTTTGTTGTGGGTATTCTTCCAATAGTGGGTACTGACTATTGTTTCAGTCCAACCGTTAAAGGTGGTGCCTTCCTGTGATATCGGGTGCAAGCCCGAGAAAATCAGTTTTTTGAAAGTTGATTTTGAAATTACTATAACTATGCCTACGTCATGGTATCATGGCTGCATTTTTTTGTGGGTATTTTTCCAATAGTGGGAACTGACTTTTATTGAGTCAAACCGTGAGATGTGGTGCCTTCCTGAGAAATCGGGTGCAAAGTTGAGAAAATCAGTTTTTTGGAAGTTGATTTTGAAATTACTATAACTATGCCTACGTCATGGTATCATGGCTGCATTTTTTTGAGGGTATTTTTCCAATAGTGGGTACTGACTTTTGTTTCAGTCAAACCGTGAGAAGTGGTGCCTTCCTGAGATATCAGGTGCAACAGTTGAGAAAATCAGTTTTTTGAAAGTTGATTTTGAAATTACTATAACTATGCCTACGTCATGGTATCATGGCTGCATTTGTGGGTATTCTTCCAATAGTGGGTACTGACTTTTAATTCAGTCAAACCGTGAGAGGTGGTGCCTTCCTGAAATATCGGGTGCAAGCCCGAGAAAATCAGTTTTTGTAAAGTTGATTTTGAAATTACTATAACTATGCCTACGTCATGGTAACATGGCTGCATTTTTTTGTGGGTATTTTTCCAATAGTGGATACTAAGTTTTGTTTTAGTCAAACCATGAGCGGTGGTGCCTTCGTGAGATATCGGGTGCGAAAGGTAGAGAAAATCAGTTTTTTGAAAGTTGATTTTCAAATTACTATAACTATGCTCGATATCTCGTGAATGCACCACCTCTCACGGTTTGACTAAAACTAAAGTTGGTACCCACTAATGGAAAAATACCCACAAAAAAATTCAACCATGATACTATGACGTAGGCGTAGTTATAGTACTTATACACTCATATTACAATGCACACTTGTATGTGGAAAATACCTTAAAACAGGATATCTCCTAAACTGTTTGTCGTACGAAAATAATTTGCACCACTTTTTGATATAAAATTTTCTGAGCTACAAAATTGTGGAGCACCATTTTTTTGTAGAAATAAGCGTTAGCGAGATACTAATTTTCTCGACCTTTGTGCCTGAATAACTTTTTGAACGACAGTGAAATTGATCTCGAATTTTGGTGCATACTTTGAAACAATAAAATAGATCGACTAAAGAACAAAAAATTATGGATTTTATATGTTGGATCGGAAGGTTCAATTTCACTGGACCATATCTCCTAAACTATAGGTCGTGCGAAAACAATTAGCACCAATTTTCGATATGATATTCAATGAGCTTCAAAATTGTGGAAGTTAATTTTTTTGTAGATATAACCGTTAGCGAGATAATTGCAAAAAACTGTTTTTCTCGATCTTTTGCGCCCGATATCTCACGTAGGCACCACCTCTCAGAAATTCACTAGAACAGAAGTTCATACCTACTATTGGAAGAACACTCACAAAAAAATTCAGCTTTGATACTATGAGGAGGGTCAGCCAAGCGCTGGCTCTTAGGTTAGGTTAGGTTAGCGCGGGAGATGGCAGTTGCCATCATAACTTAGGCCGCGATTAGGCCCATTGTATACCCGATATATAACTTCGTTGTTAACCTATGTGAACCATTTGGAAATTTTTATAAACTCCAAAATGGATTTCGGACTCTTTTGAGCTATATCTTCAAGAGAGTCGAAGAAGTGACTTTCGAACACCTTGTAACGTCGGTTAGCCAACGCTGGGCATTCACAAAGGAAATGAAAAATGGACTCTTCGACGTCAGGATCTTTACAACTTCTACAAAGATCTCCTACGTCAGTAAGGCCCAATCTAGAAGCGTGTCTGCCTATAAAATAGTGCCCTGTAATGACACCAATTAAAGTTCTGAGACTTTGCCTATCTAAGGAAATAATTCTACGTGTTCTGTTAGCGTCATACAGTGGCCATATCGCCCTCGACGTAAAACATGTAGTTAAGTTTGACCATCTAAAATTAGCCCACAAAATACATTTAGAGTCAATGTTGGCTCTAATCAATGCAAGTGGTTTCATAATATAGGTTTCAGAAATTATGTCAGTTAAAGACCCTTTTCTAGCAAGTTCATCAGCATTTTCATTACCAACGAAATTACTGTGTCCGGGAACCCAACATATTGTAAGATTACATAGCTGCCCTACTTCACATAGGGATTTTCTGCAGCTAAGGACTAACCGAGACTTAGTAATATTGGACCCAAGGGCCCTGATGGCTGCCTGACTATCAACGTAAATAACAAATGTGTCACTACATTCATAAATTTTGGGTTTAATAATTTGGCATGCCTTACACACAGCCAGAATTTCCGCTTGAAATACACTGCAGTAACGGGGTAAAGCAAAAGACTCGCTGCTATTCAAGTCCTTGGAAAATACCCCCGCACCTACACCAGACTCCATTTTAGAGCCGTCAGTGTATATTTCTTTGGAATTCAGAATCGGAGTCCAACCGTTTCTTTCAGGTATTTTCACTTGAAAGTTGGTTGAGAACGTTAAAGTGGGATTAATGTAATCAGTTCCATTGTCGATATCACAACCAGGGAATTGTGTAAAAATACTGCCATGGCCATAAGGTTTCGACTTCCAGAAGCCCGATTCCTTCAACCTGATAGCACTTTTTGCTGCAACTCCTTTGGCGTAAATATCAAGAGGCTCCAGATGAAGCAAAGCGTCGAGAGCAGCTGAAGGTACAGTGTTAACAGCTCCGCTAACTCCAATGCCTGCCATTCTTTGAATTTTTGATAAAATTGCCAAAAAGGTTTGCTTGCTTAAGGCCTTCCACCAGACAAGAATTCCGTAGGTCAGAATCGGTCTGATGATGGCCTTATACATCCACAAAACTACTTTTGGCTTAAGGCCCCAAGATTTGTTAAACATTCTTTTGCATGTGTAAAAAGCAACGCATGCTTTTCGTGCCCTTTCTTCTATATTCATCTTCCACGACAATTTTCTATCGAGGATTACGCCGCGCTGGCTCTTAGTCTATGAAGAAAGTAAAAACAAAAAATAAGAAAAAAAACTTTTACGAATAAAAGTAAAAATCATTTAAAAATAAGAGTAAACGAAAAAATTTTAAATAATAATTTTTGGAAAAAAAAAGTTTGTAAAAGATTTGTTAAGTTAAATTTATTTAGTCTTTTATGCAAAAAGAGTTTTCAAAGGATTCAATTTATAAAACATTTTGAGTTAAAGTGTAAGATTCTCGAGATAATTACGGATAAAGAAACTTTTTTTAAAAAGTAAGCTACATATATAGTAGATTTTTAAACATTTGCTTTATCTTCGTATTCTCTGGTTTTGGTGCAATTATCTCTATTTCAAACTTCTTACCAATTATTTTGTACATTTTAGTTTCAGATTTTGCTTTTTTTTATTTCAAACTTTTTTATTCTATAGTAATAACTTTGTAAAAAAGTTGTTAACCTCATGACAAAGACCAGCACTATACCCCTGACATGCACACATGCACACACACACACACACTCAAGTACGCTAAGGCCATGCAATAACTCAAAACAGCCAAGCGAAGCCTCAGCATGATGCTGGCTGTGTGAACGAACACCAGACAAATCAATTATTTTCTTGTTATGCATATAAAAAGCTTGTCATGTCCTCAACTTATTTCATGCACATGAATGACAGAATGAGCGGCAGGAGCAGCAGTTGCTTCTTCGATAGCAGCAGCATCATCATCAGTAGCATCCTTTTCATGCCATAACTCCTATAAGTGAATGGACTTTGGTATCACTTATACGAGAGATCGCACATCTCAACTCTCGTTCGTTGGTTTTAGTCTCAGTCTGTTTGTCTGTCTGCGTAATGCTTGAAGTGTCATATGAGTGCTGCTTTATCGTCTCAAATTTTATACAATGAATATTTTTCCAACAATATGTAATAGTTATGTGTATGACATACTACAAGTATACATATGTATACTATATAGCCCAACGAGAAATTTATTAGTGAGGAAATTTATCATTAAATAAATGAACAAAATATCTTCAAAGTGAGTTGTTCAGGAAACAACAACCAAGGCTTGATCATTAATAAATAATAGGGGTGTCACTCTCCATTCGAATATTAAATAATCAATCAATACGGAACTTGGAAAGCTAAAAACTCAATACCTTTGAAAAAATACTTTTGAATTTTTTTCAGTTTGTTTCAGTTCATGATCAAGACCAAGACCCAAATCTTGAACACGTCCAAGACACAATATAAAAGTCAAAATGAAAACTTAATGTTTTTGGTCTTGGAATTGGACTGCTATCATAGAAAAAGTATAAAAATCTGTTTAATTCCGTCAATTTTGAAAGCCAAAGTGATCTATTCAAGACTATATATCTGAAAAGATCTGATATTCATTACAGCAGATCTATGTAGAGCCTAAGCTTAGTTTGATCTATTTTAGAAGATCTTTTGACAATTCGATCTAATCAATGGTATCAAAATGTAGAACGATCTATTCAAAAAGAGCTATCTTTACCGACCTCTTCCAGTGGTTCTAATACGTGAGCTAGAAATGATTTATTCATTCATTTATTTAGTTCTGATCAGTTCTCTGTTCGAGAATATGTCATACTTATTTGAGCAGTTCTAGGACTTAAGTTCAAGTGATCCATTTTGAAAAGATCTAATCTGGTATCTGAGCTCAAACTGATCTACACAAGTTCTTCTGGCGTTTAAGCTGAAAGTTATATATTCAAAAAGTTCTCACATAAGTACAATACTTACATTCTATTTGATATTTGATTAAGAGTTGATATTTATTCGAGCATTTCTGGAAATTTCTGGAACTCAAAGTAGTCTTTAGAAAAAATTCTGACTTATTATATATTTGATCAATTCGTGAAGATCTGATACTGATCCTGAGCTAAAGTGCTGTATTTTTGAGAACATCTGATTTTATATACTTATATATGATCAGTTCGAAAATATCTGTTGCCTATTCGAGGTGATTTGGCTTCTAAGCTCATACTGACATAGTCAACAAGATCTGATCTAATCAAAGCGATATTATTCAATAAGATATTCGATACATGAGCTCAATGCGATCTGTTCAAGTAGTTCTGGTTACTAAGTTAAAAGTGATTTATTCCGACATTTAAGTATTTGATAAATTCATGAAGATCTGATATCAGATTTGAGTAAAGTAGCAAAAAATCATTAGAAACCCTTGTATCCACATATGTGGGCACTAACCCTAGAATCTGTCCCTATTGATATGATATTATAATGCTATAAATGTGTGTTGCACAGTTAAAACTTTTCGCTTTCAGTGGCTTTAGAAAAATATATTCGTAAGTATGTACAAGGTATATACGTATATGTAACTTGAGTTAGATGTATCGATATGCATGTATACAAAAGTTGTTTTTTCATAGTTCATAGTAGCTACCCACCATAACTACATATATGCACCAACTAATGGCCATTTTAATGTTGCATGTGACTATCTTAAGTTGTCTTGACTACACACTGACATACACATAACTATCTGGTCGGGTGTGTGTACTACGTGCATATGCATATACTTTTGGTGTAAAAATGTTAAATTTTTCTTTATTTTTTTAGTTTTGATTTTGTACTTTTGAACTCCTACCGAGTTTGAAATTTGTCAAATGTCAATAATATCACTTGCATGTTGGTTGATTTGCTAGCCGCAGGATACCAGAATGACATACTTTGGTTGCTGACGACGATGCGGATACTATAGAGAGATTAAATTTATCGTCTTGCTTTATTTCAAAGAATTTAGAATTTGGATGGTTATGGTAAAGAGTGAATAAACTCACAATATTGTAGAAAAAATGGTTTGAAATCAAGGTCATCGCAGAGGCTAGCATTTGGTTGTAAGAAACAAATAAGTTCCTTACTTACATCCCCAAACATATTTACACTAAATAGTCAGTGAAAAGTCTCATAAAAATATCGCAATAACAAAAGCATTACAGTAAAACTCCGGTAGATAAAGATTCCCACCATAAAGTGATGAAAAACCAAGACCATAGCAGTAATGGTTTTGATATTGAAAGTTGGCCTTGGTCTGGGGCATCAAGTCTTGGTATTTTTTAAGATGCCAAGTTTTAAATTCAGAGATGAGTCTATGCTTAAAAGGGGCATGATATACATATTAATTAGAAACTACAAAGACTGAAAAGCTGTCTTCATGAGCATCGTGACTAAGATTAAGGCCATAGCAGTATTGATCTTAAAATCATATCAGGGTCTTGGTCTCGAAAAAATTTCATGACTAATTTTTCTAATCACTACCTACATAGCAGTAGGTTCAGAAACAGCTATATCTTATGTATCAGAAATCAGACCATAGGCGCATGGCATGAATGAATGCCAGTATGTCTCATGGAGGTTAGGCGCCCGCCCCAGGAGTACAGGGGTATGCGATTGAAAAATAACGAGGTCTGTGTCTTGCTTGACTGTCACAGTAACATAGAATATGTTCTGTTGTTTCCTCTTCTTCTTTACAGAATTTACAGAACTCATCTTGGACTAAGCCCATGTTAGAGAGGTGCTTTCTTGCTGAACAATATCCCGAGAAAAATTCATTAACATTCCGTATACCTTTCCTGTCTATCCTAAGTAACTATTTTGTTATTTGTTATGTGTTATCCCAGCTTTCTTAAACTTTCCTATCCAGCCAGTTTCATTACATTCAATTCCACTGTGTTCAGTTATCCAAATAAGGTGAACATTGAAATTCAAAAAGTTATTTTAATTTTCCTGTTCAACGTTTCGTGGATAATTCGACACTTCCTCAGAAACAATTTATTTAAAAAGCTCTCTAAAAAGGAACAAATAGAAATTGATAGGGGAACTGATGCTATTGTGGTATAGTTTTTCAATGTGGTATAGTCGCATATCTCCGATATGGATAAGAGCCTGTGGACGTCACATGTTTTATTCTGTCATAAAACATGAAAAACTAGGAATGTGTAGCTGTCAAGAACCATACATAACTTTTCCGCTGTCAGCTGAACGAAACATTAATCGCGTGTGGTCGATTTTTTTTTCCGCGTTTTTCGCCAAAAAATTTTGTTAAAAAAAGGTTATTTTCTGTGGAAGTTTTATTGATATTCAATTAAAAAAAGTGCTAAATATTGCGAAATATGTGTTTGACTGTGTAAATTCAAAAAGTTTCCCATTTTATTTTTACAATTTTGTAATTTTTAAAAATTGGACAGTGTGGTAAAGTCGGAGTTCGCTAATGTTCGTTCAAAATTTATATTTGGTTGTATGGTTAAGTATACCACATTACCCAATTTATATGTACCACATTACCTGCCAACTTTTTGAAAACAGCTTTTTTGACTTTTTTCAGATTTTGCTCAATAACTTTTTTTAATGAAATTGCACACATTATATTGAAATATATTCTGTAGCCAATACTTGAATGATCAGAATAAAATATTTGGCTGAAATTGAGATAAAGGTTCTCTTTCAAATTCCACCTAAATATTAGCTATACCACAATAGCATCAGTTCCCCTACAATATTTACACAGGCCTGCAAATTCGACACTTTTTTTTCCTCTCTTGATTTTTGAAGCCAAATATGGTGGTTTGGGACCTCATAATCACGAATTTGAACTTGATTTCTTTCCATCACGTCAGAATTTTGAGATATTCCAGTTTTCATAACCTCAAAAATAATGGAAAATCGTGTGTTTTTCACTATTATTTTAAATTTTTTCAAAATTCGGACGTGATAAAGCAATTCTGTAAACTCTCGTAATTTTAAGAGGGGTACCCTTGTTCGTCTGTGCAGCATTTGAAAAGTTATTAATTCAATCGTTTGAGCTTACATACTCTTCAATATCACGCCTTAAATAATTTTTTGGTGCTCCTTGTACGATCAAGATAAATGTTATGCATAATATTCATCCAGATATCAAGTTTCATAATGCAGTTGAAGTAAGTAGATATGCATTTTTTTTTTTTTTGTTTATGCTATGTTTTCTTTGCATACCGAGCGCACCATACTTTCATTCGATTACCCCTATTGTCAAGACAAATCTGTCGGAATATCAGGCGGACATATGCTGTTAAAATGGTTTCAATATACTTACTGGTATAGGCGTAGGAGCGACTCAAATAAAATTTACAATTACTTAGAGTTTTTTTTTTTGGTGTGAGGGGCACAACACCCTCTTGTCCTATCGATCCCATATTTTTTGTAAATGTGTTGGAGCACCAAAAAAATATCTGGTGTAAATATGGTTTTGATACTTTCAGTAGTATGGGCGTGGTAGTCTTGTACATAAAAAAAGGCACTTAAGTAAAACTTAAATCACTGAATATTGTGACGTGCTGGAATTTTTTCACTATTTTTCTCGTAATCAGCATACTTAAATCTATAGAAATCGCTTTTTAAAACTTAGGGTGGAAGTCTGACTAGTTATTCTGAAGGAGCTTAAGGCTAAAAGTGTAACTTTACTGTCTGAATTAAGATGTTTATTCCATTGGGAAGCCTCCTTTAATATTCCCTCAGGCAAAGCTCGACTGCATGTGCTTCCAACCGTGGAGCCAACTTGGCTGTATAATCAATTCGCTGTTTGTTGTGCTGCCAAGCTGCAACCAGTCCAACTATGATTTTGAAAGATTTGACTTCTCGTTCTTCATTTCTGTGAATGAAAATGATCGGAGAAGCTACAGGAAGAATAATTTTCCATACTAAAAATTCATCGGAAGAATATTCGAGAATAAGGTTCTGGAGAAAAAACGAAGTACGAGAAGATATATAGCAGACGACTGTGATTCCCAAACAAACAAATATTTGTGTAGTGCGTTAAGAAATAAAGTAAAAGTTAGGTCTTGAAAATTCAATTCAATTCACCAAATATTCGTAACTCGAATGTCAAGAAATTCAGTTTCAAAATTCCATTTTATAATCATTATCCCTTTACTGTAAAAGTAGATCATAAATTAAAAACCATACGAAGCTACAAAATAGCGCTAAACTACCTAAAAGTAGGCAACGACGCACAATCCTGCTAAGAAAGATTGGCGCTGCCAAGCGCAACGACGCAATTAAGAGCTAAGCAACTTGATTAGGTACAAGTGACTTCATAAATTCAACTGCTGTTGTGGTTACAACACGATTACCAACACCTAAATAGAAGTACGTACGTATTTACACAGGCACATTCCCAAAAGTGGAGCAACCAACCCAACTGATTAAGGTACTGAACTTACACACTCTTGAGGCGCGAAGTGAATACGATACTTTGCTTAACAACCTCTGGAATTTAATGAAATTTCTGCATAATTGCGCCATTAATCAAAAAATTTCTTACACAAAGCGACGCGACGCAACGTACGTCACTTTTTTTCGTTTTTGACAGCAGCACTAAAACGTGAAACGAAATGGAACGTAACGAAACAGCGTGACTTCTATGCGCAGTATAACTGAAAGAGAGCGAAAGGGAAAGCATGACACTTACAACAAATCTAGTGTGCGAAATAGAAACCTCAAAGCATTTTGGCAATTCGGCACTTTTGGAATTTCGGCACAATTACAGCTGTCAAGTTTTATTAAAAATGTCAGCTCTCGTTACCTAACTAAGCAGGTGTAGGTGTTGTCCTGCGCGTCAAATTCGTGTGACTGTCAAGTAGCTAATATTACACTGGCGCTACCTTAACTGGCCTGCTGCTTAGTATAAGTGAGTGTGTGAGTGAGTGGGTGAGTGAGTAGCTTCTTTATAATCAAAGACAGAAAAGAAAAAGGCGCCAAGTATTTCCGGCAAGTTGTCACATTTTGTTGATAGGCGACATCGCATTTAAGTTTTTACTTTGATTGATGTCGTTCGTTTTGGCAGGGCTCCTTACTAAAAAATTCATTTGTCATTTTCTTTTCGAAGCTGTCTGACGGGTGTAGCGAAAATATCACGAAATCACTGAAGAAAAACAATTCAGTTGTGTAAAATGCAAATCAGAAATGAAAGAATTTCAAAGCAAACACAATATACATGACTGAATTTGGATATCTGCAAATAAAATATAAAATTATCTTGTAACCTGTTAAAGGAAAATGAAAATTCTGTCATTCAGCATTTGCTCATCCAAAGCTATTCAAAAACTCTAAGGTGTTCTCAGGAAATGCCGAAGGAACTTCTTTATGACAATAAAAAAATAAAATAAAATAAAATTCTTACAATGGAAGTCTAAATAGAAGCTTTATTATTACCTTTGTTTGTAACAAATATCGTCGTCACAAATGACCTTGAGCCCAAAGAAAAATAAGATCAAATTAAAAGCATTAAAACTAATTGTTGGAAGATGGACTCTGAAGACACTTATCAAAAGAACTCCATTTTTTTGCTTATTCAATGCAGCTTGACTCTTTCAGGCAGAAAATTTTTGATGCTCAAAGCTTATGGACTAGGTAATAAGTATAACTATACTCAGTTTCGGACAAGTGGCCATCTTCTCCGAGAGTCAGGCCATTATCAAGGCGCTGAACACAGTAAGAGTAAAACAAGAACAATTTTAACAAGCTACGATGTCAATCTGAAATTAGTCTCATTTGAGTTCCAGGTCATCAAAACATTGAGCATAACGAAAAGGCTGATGAACCAGCAAGACATGGATCGTCTCTAAGCGATACCTATTCGTAGTGCGTATAGAGAAAAAAAAAAGGATTTTCTCACATTTTCATACCGAAGGGAATACCAGATTGAAACCCTTACTTACTTGCAAGATTTCCAGACTAATCTGACTTTAGCGTCATAGTTCTAGACCGTCAGATCCGTTGTCCAAAAACGGCTTTGGTATTCAGAGAATGCTGTTTGTAATATATATAGGGTCCGCAGCAAGCATGCCGAGAAACTGGGTATACACTTCCATTCCTTCTGTAGCCATTGGATGGATGCTAATGAAATGGAATCTCTTTAAAACTTTTTCTGCAAGTGTCCTGCTCTATCCAAAGCACGGCTTAGAGCTTTAGGAAAATATTTTCTATATGATCTGAATGAATTTGCAGATTTTGAAATCGGTTAACTGCTAAACTACCTCAACAGAAAAGATTGGATAAAAATATCACATACAGTTTATTTATAAAAAATAACCTGTCCAATCCCTGACAACCCCTCTTAAAAACCAACCTGCCAGTTGACTTATGTGGTATTAAAATGGTACTACTAGTGCTACGAACGCTTCAAGCATCATTTGCTAAGTCACCACTTTAACCTAATTCAACCTAATCTTACCAAATCTAACCGACCTAACCTAATCTATCCTAATCTACTTAAGCTTCTATCATCGTTTGCTAACATAACTGAACTAAATCTAACCTTACCTAACCTAACCTAACCTAACCTTACCTAACCTAACCTAACCTAACCTAACCTAACCTAACCTAACCTAACCTAACCTAACCTAACCTAACCTAACCTAACCTAACCTAACCTAACCTAACCTAACCTAACCTAACCTAACCTAACCTAACCTAACCTAACCTAACCTAACCTAACCTAACCTAACCTAACCTAACCTAACCTAACCTAACCTAACCTAACCTAACCTAACCTAACCTAACCTAACCTAACCTAACCTAACCTAACCTAACCTAACCTAACCTAACCTAACCTAACCTAACCTAACCTAACCTAACCTAACCTAACCTAACCTAACCTAACCTAACCTAACCTAACCTAACCTAACCTAACCTAACCTAACCTAACCTAACCTAACCTAACCTAACCTAACCTAACCTAACCTAACCTAACCTAACCTAACCTAACCTAACCTAACCTAACCTAACCTAACCTAACCTAACCTAACCTAACCTAACCTAACCTAACCTAACCTAACCTAACCTAACCTAACCTAACCTAACCTAACCTAACCTAACCTAACCTAACCTAACCTAACCTAACCTAACCTAACCTAACCTAACCTAACCTAACCTAACCTAACCTAACCTAACCTAACCTAACCTAACCTAACCTAACCTAACCTAACCTAACCTAACCTAACCTAACCTAACCTAACCTAACCTAACCTAACCTAACCTAACCTAACCTAACCTAACCTAACCTAACCTAACCTAACCTAACCTAACCTAACCTAACCTAACCTAACCTAACCTAACCTAACCTAACCTAACCTAACCTAACCTAACCTAACCTAACCTAACCTAACCTAACCTAACCTAACCTAACCTAACCTAACCTAACCTAACCTAACCTAACCTAACCTAACCTAACCTAACCTAACCTAACCTAACCTAACCTAACCTAACCTAATCTAATCTAACCTAACCTAACCTAACCTAACCTAACCTAACCTAACCTAACCTAACCTAACCTAACCTAACCTAACCTAACCTAACCTAACTTAACCTAACCTAACCTAACCTAACCTAACCTAACCTAACCTAACCTAACCTAACCTAACCTAACCTAACCTAACCTAACCTAACCTAACCTAACCTAACCTAACCTTTGTTGGGTATATGGTCCTTTATTACTGATAAAAAGTTAATATTAAACCAAAGACCATTCTTTTCATAATGAGACTTGCTGGATTGTAGTCAGGTCCAAAGAGGAAGCGTTTTAGAATTGGCAGTTCAACACAAAAGCTGATACTGAAAGCCTTCGCAAGAAGTCACTGTAATGCTACGATTCTGCGCGAGAAGCATCCTCATGAGCTCGATATGTGCAACAAAATCCTTTTACTACCGAAAGATAGTAAAAACTTTTAGTCAATTGTCAAGAGAGTGAAGAATCAGCCTTTATCGTTTATTTCAATTCTTTTAACCAACGACCAAAGATTCACTGACCCCATTGATGAAGCTAATCTCTTGGCCAGCATTTTTTCCAAGAATGCTACTCTCTCTGATGGCAATCAACCACCGCCCAACACCGCTGAACCCAGCCTACAGCTTGGCAGCATTGCTGACATTTTTACTTCAATTGAAGTGTTTTGATCCATTTTTATCAAAAACACTTCGCCACTTCCTCTTTTGTAAAAACACTTCACCTTTTTTGAATCCAAAATTTGCCTTAAAATTTGACCATTCCTTTAATGAGATTTCAGAAACATAATTTTTTGTATGCCGATGATAATTGATTTACTGCGATATCTTGCTATCGTTAAAGTTGGAAATTCTTGAATATAAATTGTTTAATAATTGAAATTGGACCCTTCATAGCAAGTTTGTGAAAGCCACTTGGAAAAAGCTTATTGTAAATGTTTTTATATTGCAAAATATTTTTAAATTGTTCTTCAAACAAATTTTCTTAGTATTATTAGCTACCAACAATGAAAATACATTGATGGTTGGAGCTTACTGTTCAGTGTTTTTGAGTAAAACAACAATAAAAACACAAAAAACAAGGCAAAAAATACACATAAATAAAAAAAGCAAAAAAATATATCGGAAGGCTGGATTGCGTTACTAGTTTCGGGACCCACCACAGGTCAAAATTGACTATAATAAGCCAATTCCTCATCAGACGCTTTGCCGACATCTTATAGAGTTTTGCAAGCATACTTTATTTAACTTTTAGCATAGATTAAACGAGAATCACAGCTACAAGAAAAACACAGCACATGCAAAAATTACAATTTCCTTGTTTTTTCCCTTTATATGCATTGCCCTGCCGTTGAGAGTCATCGATGTTATACTATTTTTGCAAAGCGCTTCGTTTGCAAGGTTTTTTGCCGAGACAAAACGAAGTTAAATAAAGTATGCTTGCAAAACTCTATAAGATGTCGGCAAAGCGTCTGATGAGAAATTGGCTTATTATAGTCAATTTTGACCTGTGGTGGGTCCCGAAACTAGTAACGCAAACCAGCCTTCCGATATATATTTTTTTGCTTTTTTTATTTATGTGTATTTTTTGCCTTGTTTTTTGTGTTTTTATTGTTGTTTTACTCAAAAACACTGAACAGTAAGCTCCAACCATCAATGTATTTTCATTGTTGGTAGCTAATAATGTTAATCATCATCTGTTCCAAAAAACAAAAAAATTTTCTTAGTGTTTATTAAACAACAACTTCCAAACATATTTATATTTAATTAAAAATAAAAATATGTTTACTGAGAATCGAACCTATGAATACCAAGTTATTAGTCGACAATCTTGTAAACTGACCCAACGTGTCAGTTATGATTCAAATGGCTAGGCTCGATAGGTCATTGAGAGAATTATATATAAAAACGATTACGAAAACATTTGGAAATAAACATTTTCTAAATGTTTATTTTAACCTTACAAAACAATTGTGAAAACTCTAAAAAATAAACATTTTCCAAATTTCTGAAAATTGTTTATGAAAACATTTGGAAATTAACTTTTTCCAAGCATTAAATTGTTAAGGTTATAAAATTGTTTGTTGGGAATTGAATAAATAAATTTGTGCTCTAATTTTTTGTGTTCACTTCGCTAAGGCTTCACTTTTTTAATAATTTTACTTCGCATCAATTTTTCAAAACGACAGCACTGCTTGGCAGAAGTATTGGGAAGCAGAAATTTGCGCTAGATGGACTTGATCCGCATAATATGCGGAACTACGGATAAAATAATACTAAGGAGAAATAAATTACTAACGCACACAACTCCTCTCAGGATATGGATTTTTTCAAAAATATTATCAAAGCGGACTACGATAGCTTGACCGATACATATAATCTTTGCATACCAGAAGTGACACGGAGGCCCGTGGAAAATCTAGCGCTATATTTTATCGTTGATACAGCGAAGGTAATTGCTCAGCATATGACATGGCTTGTGAAGACTTAACTCTTTCAAGAAGAATTAACCTGCACGCAGAAAGACCATAAGGATGGAAAACGAGACTATACCTCCAAGCGAAACAATAAAAACAAAATACGGTGCGAAAAAATTCTCAGATGAGAGTGAAGTTTTTTAGTGATTCAGAGGCAACTTTTTACAACCAACGATAAAAATTATTAACCATATTAAAACTGTGCAAATTCTACCGCCATATTTAATGTGTTGCTGGCTTATCAAACAGATAAATTTTGCAAAACTAAAACGCCGCTGGATAGACTATAAAATATAAAAAGAAAAAGTTTAATAAAAATCACTAAACACAAAGGCAAAATTGCAATGGAAAAATTTTAAAATTCCAAAACCGACAAAGAGAAAAACGTAAACTTCGCATAAAATTACTATTAATAATCCTGTGGGATGCGATGATAAAAGTGAATAACTTTGATTACTGCAGGGAATAATTAAAATAACAAAAACCATAACAGCAATGGCATATGAGTACACGTTGTACAGATGTATGAAATTAAACAAAATATGATAAGGAATGGAATTTTATGTTATGGTATTAGATGATTTTGGGATTTGTGAGAAGAAACTTTTAATGTTTTGTAAAAAAAACAAAATTAAATATTTACAATAAAATTTAACCTTAAACTAAAATGGAAAAAAAAAATTCCGTAAAATTTAACGCTTCATTGCCATCTTTGTTGATAATAAAAAAAAATCCTTGGAATTCATTTGAAAATTTTTTATTTCAAACAATGAATGAGACACAAAGGGCACTTAAACGAAAGAAAATCACTCAGTCTGTAACACTATAAAAGTCCGCTACTCTACTGACGTCAAAGTAATAAATTAATCAGTGTTAAAATTCTAAGATTCTTTTCATGCTGCTGTTGCTATACGATTAAAAAAAAAAAGAGCCCTTGAAATTAAAAAAACAAAATCGAGTTTTTACTGTGCCTTGACGCATGGAAAAATTTGAATTTATTCAGGAAATTAAAAATAAAACGAAAGAAAACACAGCAAAATTAAGTGTTAGCGAATGAATTCGTAGGATGCGACAACATACCCTTGGGAGGTGCGAATTAATTTGCATTTGCAAACAAGAAGAAGGAAACATAAATAGAATGAAAAAAATTAGCATATCCTTAGAAAGAGAGATATTTTGACAACACATAACCAGGATTTTACCCAGAAATAGTACCATCTGATGCAAAAAAGTAGTTTTGTCTATAAATGAAAACGACATTCCACTGCTAAACTTTGATTTGTAGGGCTTTATCAAAAATTCTTGCTAGCTTTTGTCAGGCAACCTAAGTATCAGGTACATTTAAAAAGTTTAAGATAACTGTTCTGCTGAAACTAGGAGAACCAACAAATGCTCCTCCTTTTTACTTTATACTAGAGTTCGCCTTTTGGCCAAAATTCGACCACTAGAGTAACTGGAGATTTTCTTTTAAGAAGCTTGGAACTGCTCATTATGTTAATTTCTACCCTTAGCATTAAGCTTACCATTATGTACGTGCCGGGCCCCCCCCTTCTAAAAATGATCACCTTTTAATTAGCCTTCATTTTTGTTAAGACTACCTCAGTACCAAATTCTATAAAAATCGGTGCAGTAGTTTAGCACTGATTGCATATTATACTATTTAGGGGCGTGACACCACCTACTAAAAAACATGTTGGTCATTTTATCGTTCCTTCCAAATTCATACCAAATTTCGTAAAAATCGATGCAGTGGCTTAGCCGTGAGGGTGTTTTTTCCATTTAAGGGCATAGCACCGCCCACTTTATAAAAAAAATATTCCTATGTACTGTTCCTATTCACAATCTTCCCAACGAAAAAAAAAAAAATCATGCAAATCGGTTGAGATAAAGGTATAGAAACAGGGACTGAATCGATTTAGTTTGCATTTTTATATATAGATCAATTACTCTCCTCTCCGAATTGATACAGTCAGGTTCCCTACAAAATGCTAGTTTTCAAAAACTGAGACCATTATAGGAAAGCAATGATAGTTCAAAATGTAATGAGCGCTGCACAAGTCTAGTAAAAGATTTTAGGATTTTTTTTGGTCTAGAGTAATGTAAAATGGACTCAAAATGAAGGAAGCATATTCCAGTCTTGACCTTACAAAAGATATATAAAGACTAATTAGAGTAGAGAGTCGGTAAATTCAGAGCTATAAGTATCAGAAAATCAGATCCCGAATCGAATTAACAGCCTTTAAGACACTCCATATATGGTAAATGATGATATTTTAACTGTTCCAGATTTATATCAAGAGTTAATAGATTCATTTCACTTCAAGAAAATAGTCTTTTAAGATCACTCCACAAGTTATCGTCATCAGTTTTAACATAAATTTTACTGAATAGTTTTATCTTACGATTTCCGATTTCTTTGACATTTTTTTGGTGCTTCGTCCACCGGAAGTTCGCTTACTCCTGAGATTTATTTTTAAAGTTAAACTTACAGCTAGTCCTCCTATTCCTTATATACATAAGGCCAAGTCGTGCAATTTCTATCGAATTCGGAGCTTTACTGTTTCTTTCCATTAATGATGAGCAAACCAAGAGCATGATCAAGACCATAGCAGTCTTGTTCTTAGTTTTGATCTTGGATAATGAGTTTTGATCTTGGTTTTGATATTGAGTCTTCGTAGGTCTTGCTCTGGGTCATTGACTCTTGGTCTCGGTCTTGAAAAAATTTCTAGAGATTGTTGAGTATTCAAAGCTTCCCAACCTTATTTTTCTAAAGCAGTTGGGTTTTAAAGATGCCAAATTTAGAATTGAGAGATAACACTATGCAACAAATGAGTAAAAATTTTTTCCCCAGGGAATGCCGTTATTCATTTTATATGTAAAATTGGCTGCTGATTCCGAAAATCGTATTATTTTTTTTTTATTTCGTGTCGTTTTCGAGATATCGGTCATTTTCGGTTTTCGGACCAAAAAAAAAAGATAGTTCTATTTAAATACAAATATCTCAAGCACTGATATTTTTATTCAAACGTTTTCTATGTCATATTAAAGGTAATTAAATTACCTACATATGATATTCACATCACTTTTTGGTTGGTTTGTTAGTTTCGGCGAAATAAATTGATTTCTAAAAAAACATTTTTTTTTTTCCAAAAAATTAACAAAAAATTAAAATCAACTGCAGATTTATACAAGAAGAAATAACTGTTTTATAATTTCTTTTTTTTTTTTTTTGTATCATAGACTATATACTTGTAAAGAAAATAAAATACCACTTAAAAAAATCGATGGAAAAATGCAAAAGTTGTATACAATTCATTGAAAAGTTACCAAAATGCGTTTTAGCCTATTTTTTTGGTTTTTTTTGTATTAAACTGTTCGATAATTAAAACTTTTTGTAAAACAAATGAAAAAATCCAAAAATTCTTAAAGAAGGCGTTAAAAAAAATACCCGTCTCTCGTCGTTTTTCTCCAGCACATCAGATTTTTTTTTAATCGATTTTTTAAGTTTTTTAATCCACTGCACATGAAAAATACAAAAATAGCGCATTCGATGAATTTAACTATATGATCCTTACATTTGAGGTGTATTATGTGTTCAGTAAACTTATGCCGGATACTATGAGGAACATTTTTGTAGAAAATTTTAACCCTCTAAAACCCCCACATGTGGGTCATTTTGACCTAAATGTGGGGGGGTCAAAATGACCCACTTGTAAGGGTCTTGGAGGGTTAACATTTTCTACAAAAATATTCCTCGTAATATCATGCATAAGTTTACTGAACACATAATACACCTCAAATGTAAGGATCATATAGTTAAATTCATCGAATGCGCTATTTTTGTATTTTTCATGTACAGTGGATTAAAAAACTTAAAAAATCGATTAAAAAAAAATCTGATGTGCTGGAGAAAAACGACGAGACACGGGTATTTTTTTTTTAACGCCTTCTTTAAGAATTTTTGGATTTTTTCATGTGTTTTACAAAAAGTTTTAGTTATCGAACAGTTTATTACAAAAAAAACCAAAAAAATAGGCAAAATCGCATTTTGGTAACTTTTCAGTGAATTGTATACAACTTTTGCATTTTTCCATCGATTTTTTTAAGTGGTATTTTATTTTCTTCACAAGTATATAGTCTATTATACAAAAAAAAAAAAAAAAACAAATTATAAAAAAGTTATTTCTTCTTGTATAAAATGACTATTATATTTTTGGGATGTTGTGTTTTTTGCCAAATTCAGTTTTTCGCCCTTTTTTTTTGAGCGGAGCACCTAATTGCGATTTTTAAAATTATTGATTTTTGTTGCTAACACCATAATATTTTGTACAGGAAAAGAACCGTGCCTGAATGACATCCACAAAGCAGCGAGGATGTAGTAGTCCAAAAATCTCCTATAAAACGTAGTTGGAAATGTTCAATCTTTGAACAGAAATAGGATATTTTCTCATATTGTTCCGCAGTTATTTTCTATTTCGCTTTTACTCTGACCTAAAGAAGATTTGCTCAACTAAATCTATAAAGCCCACTTTTTACTCAGTATTTGGTATTCGTGTGCAGTACCAACTTTCAAGTTTTACCAAATTAGTTTGTATGGTTCACGTTAAGTGCCTAATCGTTCCATCGTTAAAAAGTGGGTTTGGCACTTGTTTCGTATACTGAAGTTACAGGGTCTTTTTTCAAGGAGCTGTTTTTGACTACATATTGCTAATTCAACGAGAAAATGTTAATGTGGCAACTTGTAAACAATTCTTAAGTAAAAGTTTTTTTTTTTTTGTTTTTTTGACTTCTTAATAGTTTTTTTAAGGTTTTTTACCTTTGATATATAAATAAGCCTGGAAAATAATATTTTTTTTTTTTTTTTAAAAAAAAACTCTCAATGTTCAGTTAATCAGACAAAGAAAGGGTTTTTTGAACCTACCAAAAATTTTTGAGTTGGACTCAGATGAAGCAGTCGGTTTTATTAATAATTTCTGAAAACAATTTTGATAAAATTCACATTTATGTGTTTTCCGATAAATATCTTTATTAAGATAGTGCAAAATTTTCAAATAATAAACATCCTTTCAATAAAAGTTGTGTGATTTTCGCCTTATAAACTAAGTCAGCTTGACGGCTCAAGTCATCTCAATCATCATTATCGCGATTATCTAAGCGAAGATGTTGAATATTTCCGCCATTTGTTCTTTTTTTGCTTTCTTTTATGGTTTATTGCTTTACATGCTAAGCTAAGACCGGGGTAATTGGTTGCCATACGTATATACACAACCCTCTTCCAGTCACACAAACGCGCTTTCAGGCTCATCAGTGTCCAAGAGCATCGTTGCTGCTACTCCCTGATGTTTCTCATGGTACATTTGTTTTTTCTATTTTTTTTTTTTGCCTCATTCAATTTAGACGACCTGTTGTTCTTCATTCATATTGTGTGTATTTGTATTATGCTTAATTTTAGCCTTGTGTCTTTTTCCGCTCTAATAGTCTGTGCATTTTATTTCAAGTCCTTGAAAGACTTCTTCCTTTCAATGGCGGCTCTATTTTTAATTCTCTATCTCAACGTTGTTTTTCTTTCAGGTTTTTTTCGTTTTTGTTTGTTTCTTTTATGCATCTAATAAAAATTCATAATTCACTTCAATTCCTTCTCTCACCTTCTTTTCGTTGGTATTGTTGTGTCAGTTTTATGTACTTCAATTTTGTTTTTGTACGCATATTTTCGCAATTATCTGACTAGGGTGACATAGAAATTTTAAGAAAAAATGTTTCGAAGAAAACTCGTAGGGTCTAAAGAGAATTCTCAGAACTCTATACAGCAAAAAATTCGATTTGTCATTTGCTACTGATTTCAACTTTGAATCAAGCCATGCTCCATTTTGCAACCCTTGGGTTGATAGTAGGACTATGTACTAAGTCCGGGAACTTCAAGCTCAATTAGAGTTATTTATACTCGTTGTTTGTTGAGGTCATTTTGTTTTACAGTCTTTAGAATATTTTCTGGATCATCCCCTACTAAACTGTAAGGATATAGATTTTTGTTTTTATCTCAATAAAACCCTACCAATAAGTCAGAGTTTCGTTGTTTGCACTACTGAGTCTGCAGTTGATATATCCGGAGGTTTTTTTTTATTGGAGTATTTTAGTAATTTGCATTGGGCACTTTTTTTTACAAGACTTTCAGATAATTTTTGTTTTTTAGATGTGAACTTTGTTCATCTTTTACTATATTTAGAGAAGAAATGCTCCTTGTGCCATTATACTTTATTTGTCCTTAAAAATATGTAATAAATTAAATTTTTGTTGTCAAATATTATATGTACATTCTGTAGATATATACAGGGGATTTCACAAAATTAATTCTTGTTGGAGTTTTAATATAATTCGTTTCAAGATGCATGGTGTCTTATACCCGCTTTTTATTGATCAAATTCTACAGTTCAGTGTCGCGTGGAAATGTCTTGACATTACTTAGATATAAACGAAGAAAAAGAAATACAGCGCAGACCTGTCTTGCTTGATTTGCTTCAGTTCAGTTCAGTGCATAAAGTGTACACTACTCAATGCCACTGTAACGAACCTTTTTGCCGCTAGCCGGGATGTAGTCGTCGCACAGTGTGAGATTTTGCCAATCTAGGACGTCAGCATTCAATTTTAGCCGTAGTTTCAAAGATATCGAAATGAAATTGTGTATATGTGCTTTAATTCTTTATGCGGAGGTTTGATTCAGAGATGAACAAAATCGGACAAAATCCACTTACACCTCCCATACAAATGAGCCTTTTTTTGTAAAAAAAAAAAATTAAAAAAATTGGTTGTAATGAAGATATCAACTTGAAAATTTGTATTTACCATTTCAGTGGTAACTGAATACTACTGTCAAAAAATGGGTGTGATTAAAAAAGATAACATACATTTTTTTTTCATGATTTCAGTGCAATTGTTCATTATAACACTTCAGTCATTGTAAAAAAAGTAGCCTTTGGGCAAAAAATGGGCAAGATTTTATTTCTTAAATCCATTCTATGCATGCTCATACTGTATGCTTTGCCATAGCCTAACCACGCCCAACTTGTAAGTTATAGTCTATGAAAGATTCAAGATTTTTGAAATTTGTCTTACCTTTTGGCTTATTATAAAATAATTTAATTAAAATACTTAAGTGCAAATGTAAGGGTTGTGAATAACAAAAATTTTTAGTGGAAGTATTGACCTTTAATGCAAAAAACTTTTTGCCAAAAAACAAACGCGCACAACTTCAATTTGATCGCTCAAAGATTTGTTATCGATGCAAGCTTGAAAATTTGTTTTTGCATGCTGTTCAATAGTATGTGTTTGATAGCTGTTATAATGCCAATGACATTTATTTTATTCTTTTTTATGCTTATTTTCATAACAATTGGAGTATTTTCTAACAAATTACAAAATATGATCGATTTTGAAGCACATTATTTTTTTTTCATTTTGACGTCCTAGATTGGCAAAATCTCACACTGTGCGTCAGTGCGCAGGGTTCATATACAAAATCCAAAAATGTATTTCCCCGCCAAAAAATGAAACACTTTTCACAATTTTCCGGGTGTTATTACACAATTTTTATTCCACTGTTTATATTTTCCCTGAAAAGCACTCTTAAGATATACTAAAATACAACCTAGTAATATGGGTAACTAACTATGGATGATGTGGATATCGATGAGACGTGAATAATAACTGATTCAAAAGTCATGCCACCACTGTCTCCCTGTAAATTTGTCACGTCACCGATCTGCGTTTCCGTCCAGACGTCAGTATTCGAGAGAGTCGCACCACCGCTGCCTCCCCGTTGTCGTCGGCTAATCTGTCCTTGTCTGTCTGGTGATTTTCCAGAAAAACAAGGCCTACGGTCTAAGTCACTGTACACGGATACGTAGATTTTGTCCGGAAGTCACAGTTTCGTCTTGCAACTCACAAGTTTTACCATAGGTGGAGTGAAATAACTCCCGTGGAAATAGCCTGCGCGGAAGTTACTTCCTTTTTGTTAGGAAATAAAGCCCGGAATGAAAAAGCAATAACTTCCACAGATGTTATTCCCCAATAAAATGGAAATGACATCCGAGAGTTATTTTGCTCCGCCGCCACCGCATCATAAATTTAACTGTAGTTTTTCGACTCGTTTATCATTGACCTGCAGTAGTTGCTTCTATAGAATACACTTAACTGAAGTAAGTAAAGTAGAATCAGGTTTTTTAGTTGACACTGAAAGCACATGACTGTGTAAATCAGTATCAAAATGAAATCAGTATACAGTGAAGGTTTGAATCCTGAAGTTTTTGAATCAAATACTACGGTTCAGTGTAAAATGTCCCTAATTTATACCAGGATATAAAATACATTTGCTGTTTTGTCCTTCTCAAAACGACGACATTTTTCAAAATCAAAATTCCTTGAACTACAATAATTTCACGGGACACCCTTAAAATGTCACAGTTTAGAAAAACGAAAAAAAACGTCGCGCCTGCAATTTACTTCTGAGAATAATTTCAGCCTTGTTTCCTTACGCTTAATTACACAACAATGCCGTCGCTGTTTTTTTTTTTTTTTTATTTTTCCTTAAGGGAAGGTTTCTGTTGAATTGCTTTTTTCTTACACGATTTGATTATGGAAATTGGGAAAATATTATGCATTACTGGCAATTATATTGTATTTTATTGCATTTTCTCTACCAAGTCCTTCAATTGACCTTAGAAGCTTTTTAAATGGTTGATAATGATAATAGATTAATCTTTATGATTTTCATTGTAGTGATAGAAAATTATCACAAGACATTATGCGCAATATATTGTATATTCGCTTGGTACGTGAGCTTGTCCTTGAAAGTATATACACTTTCAGCAGGATCAAAAATTTCTACTGTATACTTGGTTTCTTTTTAATGACTTGAAAGAGATCAGTTATAATAATAATCCTATCAACAAAATTATAAAAATATATCTTATCTGTGTCAATCAAAGAAAGAACTACTGTGAAAACTGTAATTTTTTTTTATACTTAACTCGAATATTGCAATACATAGTATTCCATCAAAAAATAAATAATGCTTTCATAAAAATCATAGAAATATAGTTGATGGCAAAAAAAGTTTGAACTTTTAACCCTTTTGCTAGAAAGTATATTTTTAAGCATGTTTGTATCCTCCTGGAACTCCTAGGAACAGCATAGGGCTAAAATCAAACATCTCCATTGCTGACGATCCTTTGCGATAACTTTTATTTCTTTTCACCACTATCCCGATTCTAGGATTTTCTTCTCCAACGACGTTTTCCAGGCGGCTTTTGGTCTACCGCGTTCTCTACTGTCTTATGTACTACTCAAAGGGCCTTGTGGCACACTTAACTGTTTAATTTCCGGCGAGTATTACCTATCCATTCCCACTTAATACATTACGAACCAAGAGCAAAAATGTAACCAGAGCATTTGCTGTAGCATTGGTGTATAGAAAAAGTACATTCTTCGCAGCTGTTACTAGAATCATCGAGAAAGTTCGCGTTAGTTGACAGAATCAGACGATGCATGTAGTATTTTCCAAGGTTCACACCATTGCCATTACACTTAAGTTTGATTGCAGTGCTTTTGCACTTTGCATGAAAACAATAAGGTCATTGATTAGGCCAGATTATGCTAAACTTAATTGGGGAAATCTAAAGATTTGCTTAATCTTGTTTACTCTAGTAAGTGAGACCGAGCTGAAGTCATAAAATTCCATTCAAGAAACTGCTCACTAAAGTTCGATTTCAATTGAATTAAATATTTTGGAAAACATCGCTAAAATATTATGTTTTTCACATAAAAAATATCATTAACGTACTATTTCATGTTATTTCATGAAATGAATTCATTTAAGTCGCATAAAAGAAAGCTGCAAGCACTAAATCCAATGGATACATTTCATTTTCACAGATAAACGTACGCAACAAGGGAAATAATAGCGCCGTTAAGAATTCAATTCCATGAGATGTTTTCCTCTTTTGGTTTGTATGTGTGTTTGTTTCACTCACCCGCACATACATGGAGTATTTGGAAAAATCTAGTAACCGTAAGAACAAAAACTTGTGTTGCGACTATTGAGATATTTCCCAACATGAAACGCCGCGCTTGATGTTAACAGCTACATACGCAGCATTTGAATTACCTACTGTAAGCCCAAAAAGAAAAATTTCTAGCGTTTCTGATCCAAGCATTTCAAAAGTACTTGTCCCCATAGAAAATTGGAAGCACTTTCACAATGATTTTGTATAAGGCTATAGTAAGAACAACGTGAGTTGATGATTGGATGATTTTTTTTTCCGTTTTTTTATTTTTTTTTTTTGCTTTACTTTTTTTTTATTAAAATATTTTTTATTCAACCTTTTTTTATTTCACTTTTTTATTTTCCTTTCTCTTATTTATCTACTTTTGTTTAATTGAATTGAAACTGATTGCACAATGATTCTATGTAAGGCTGTAGGAGCATTCGTATGTCAAATTCTATTTGGACAACATTTGCTTAATATACAAATTTAATACCTCTTCATATTATCGGGCATTGGTGTAGCGGTTTAAAGAGTTGGTAAATGTAAGTAATAATAATCTGTTTCTATCTATCACATGAACGGTCGTGGATTCAAATCCCGGTGCGGCCAGTTTCTTTTTTTTTTAAATTTTATTGAAAAAACGCTTACCGCAGCATTGCAAATAAGCGCTTCAAAAACCCTGTTTTGGTAAGGCTGCGGTAAGCTTTTTCTCGCTTACATCCTATGGCATGCAATGTTAAAAAGAAAGAATAGTTCTTACGGAGCGGAAGCGCTTATTGGTGAAAAAGATGCACTTTAGAAGGGTTTTTGGAGCACTTCTTTCCCCTTGGGTGTAAAGAAGAAAATGAAAAAGTGTAACCGACACAAGCAACTCGTTTATGTATGTGTAGATATACATGTGTATGTACGTATAGGCATGCTACAAAATTGCTGTCGGGGAATTATCCCGGGTTTTTATGTTTCAACCAAATAACTAAAACACAAGCAATTGCGCTAAAGAAATTCAAACAAAGATATGACGATGTGTTTGCGGTTGTGAGTTTTACTCGTGGCTTTACTGTGCTGTAAAGAAAAACACAAGTCAACAAAATTTGTGATGAGTATGAGTATGAGTATGAGTATGAGTATGAGTATGAGTATGAGTATGAGTATGAGTATGAGTATGAGTATGAGTATGAGTATGAGTATGAGTATGAGTATGAGTATGAGTATGAGTATGAGTATGAGTATGAGTATGAGTATGAGTATGAGTATGAGTATGAGTATGAGTATGAGTATGAGTATGAGTATGAGTATGAGTATGAGTATGAGTATGAGTATGAGTATGAGTATGAGTATGAGTATGAGTATGAGTATGAGTATGAGTATGAGTATGAGTATGAGTATGAGTATGAGTATGAGTATGAGTATGAGTATGAGTATGAGTATGAGTATGAGTATGAGTATGAGTATGAGTATGAGTATGAGTATGAGTATGAGTATGAGTATGAGTATGAGTATGAGTATGAGTATGAGTATGAGTATGAGTATGAGTATGAGTATGAGTATGAGTATGAGTATGAGTATGAGTATGAGTATGAGTATGAGTATGAGTATGAGTATGAGTATGAGTATGAGTATGAGTATGAGTATGAGTATGAGTATGAGTATGAGTATGAGTATGAGTATGAGTATGAGTATGAGTATGAGTATGAGTATGAGTATGAGTATGAGTATGAGTATGAGTATGAGTATGAGTATGAGTATGAGTATGAGTATGAGTATGAGTATGAGTATGAGTATGAGTATGAGTATGAGTATGAGTATGAGTATGAGTATGAGTATGAGTATGAGTATGAGTATGGGTATGAGTATGAGTATGAGTATGAGTATGAGTATGAGTATGAGTATGAGTATGAGTATAGTATGAGTATGAGTATGAGTATGAGTATGAGTATGAGTATGAGTATGAGTATGAGTATGAGTATGAGTATGAGTATGAGTATGAGTATGAGTATGAGTATGAGTATGAGTATGAGTATGAGTATGAGTATGAGTATGAGTATGAGTATGAGTATGAGTATGAGTATGAGTATGAATATGAGCATGAGTATGAGTGCCCACGGCTCTAAAGCAGCTACCAACACATTTTCCCGATAATATGTCGCATCGACTTTGACACCAGACTCGATAAAAACGATTGGAGAGCGTCCATCGGTGGTCACAGCTGCCCATACCATTACTTGAGATGGGAAATTACTTCAGGCTGTTCGTAGGCTCAAATTTTCGTAGGAGCGTTCGGTCAAGTAAACACGATCATTTTGAGAGTTTTTGAACTGTTCAGGGAAATTTTACTCATTAGGCAACACAATGTTAGGAAATTGGCCACGTTCGTGGAAGCGTAACAACTCTTTTGTTCTTTCGAGTCTTACTTTTTTTTTGCTTTGGTGTAAGATCGTGTGCCTTTTGAAACTTGTGAGGCTTTACCTTGAGCTCGTTTTGCAATATGCGTCTGATGCTTTGCTGGAATATTTTCAGTTCTGTGGCCATTTGATTACCACTACGACGTGGATTTTGTTCAAGTCGAGCCTTCGCTTTCCGCACCATTTAAGGCGATGTTGCACTTTTTTTTGGTCGACCACCATAGCGTTTGGCAACGCTACCAGTACCATTATAACGAGTTATGGTACGATACACAAACATTTTATTCACTTTGAGATGTTTGAGCTCACGAACAATAGCTGGTTGTGATTTTCCAGCCAAATGTAATGCAATCACACTATTGCGTTTGAAATCCATTTCGGATAACTTTTGTTTTATAAAACTTAGACGCAAATTCTTTTGGCGTCTTGTCAACAATATAATGAGCTGTCACTGATATGAATTTGACACAGCTGTCTTTATCAATTTGCCAGATGTATTGGTCTGAAGTTGGTAACAGTTCATGCGCCCAACTCTTATATGAATATGACTATGAGACGAGTATGTTATGAGTGTAAGAGATGCGTGTATGAGATGAGTGTAAGAAAAGTATGAGAATAATCTGTGATGAGTATGATGTGTTATAGATGAGTGTTAAGAAGGATCACAATGGACCAACAGAATTGTCTAGGTGGAAGTCGGCTTGTACGCTGACGATGCTCTCATAATCCAGTTACGGATCCCCCCCCTTCTCAAACCAAGTGATTAGATTTTTTTTTTTAAATTATATGTAAAGATTTTAAAAACATTCTGTTATCATCTAAAAATGTAGTCAATCTGCTCCCCCTCTTGACAATGTTGAATCCGCCACTGTCATAACCTAACCTAACCTAAGAGATGAGTGTAAGAAAAGTTAAGAGGTTTGTAAGATATTAGTATAAGATTAGCTGAGATTAGATGACATCAGTATGAGGTGTACCTATGTGTTGAGTATGACTATGAGATGAGTATGATAAGAGTTGACTTAAGTTAAGTTCTTTAAAGATTTCGCTGTTAGCTAGTGTAAATTTATATTAACCCCGCAAGTCATAGTACATGTGTGACAACGAATCTGCACAACTTAGATACTGGTAAATATACAAATAGAATTTGTTGTTTTTCATGCACTTTAAGTATAAAAGATGCTATAATTTGTACAGAACAAAAGTTATCACCAACAGATACTGTTATATTTCATTCTCTGCAATATTTTGTTTGTTTTTCTCTAAATATTTTTGGCACAAGAATTCAATGCTGCGTTAATTTGCGCTACAGAAGCGTGTTGTATACAACTTTTTGCCAGAGTTGTTTTTTCTACTCAACAAAATTGAACAAGGACTGTCAGTACCAAGAAGCTCACACTTTACAAAACTTTTGTTTGGTTTTGTTTTTAAAGCCGAACAAAGGCGGAAGCAGTAGCAGCAATACTCTCGAACGCATTAACAATAAGCGCGCATTTCTCACACATGTGAATGTGTCGATGAATTGTTGGCAAAAACAATCAAATTAATTTGCAGCCTTGTCTTACGATTTGTCTTAATTTATTGCAGCTTTAAAGCTTGAAGCTGACAAGCTAATCCTTTAAAAGCTCCCCAGGCACAAGAATTGTAACTTGTAGTGAAAGAAGTTTGCGCAACGTGAGCAATGTATGTAAGAGCCTAAGGTATGTGACGTGTCATGGCATTGTGTCGTGTCGTAGCGGCGCTAAACGTGACATATTTATTATTCTTCTGCTACGATTTGGTTGGCTCAACTTTATTCAGGATGTCGTAGCTTTGCTTTTTTTGTTGCTATTGATTTTTAGAAATAGACAGCAAAAACAAACTTGTGGAAGCGAAAAAAATTTTATGTTTTTTGGCGCGCTAAGCTCACCCATGCATAAAAAAAATACCCATTCTTTGAAAGACCTTTAACCTGAAATCGATTTTGATGAAAATAAAGCACTTTTCTAGCATTTAGTCATTTTTCTCGAACAATTTCACATCAAAGGGTTAGTTGTTGTTCTCATTTGACATTTACACATTGGGCTTAAAGTGTAAAAAAGAAAAAAAAAAGCCTAAAAGCATGCAACGAATTTTTAGCGTAACTAATAACCATGTAGTAAAATGTGGCAGCTAATGTTAGAACCTTTTGCTATGAAGGCACTTATTGGCTGCGAATGGATTGTTAAGAGCAGGCATACGTTAATACAACTAAGTGTTCGTTTGATTTCAGTACAATAAAGTTGAAGTTTTACTGGACTTAGCCTTAGTTATGTCAAAATATAACTACAAATTCAAATTATATACGAAAACCCTTTTATTTCTTTCAAAAAATTTAAATTATTTAAATTTAACGTTCCATAACATCTTTCCCGCTTATTCATTAAAATCTGAAATTAAAGCACTTTCATTCATTAATCTTTTATTGTTATTTAACGCATGAAGTAATTCAATGCCTAATTCCTTCCCATTCTTACATTTTCATATCCTTTCAGAAGTCATTCACACACGCACATATGACGCGCGTACGAAACCGCAGTGCTGCACTTCAACCACTTTCGACGATGACGACGACGACTGCCTGATGTGTTTACGTGCGAAATGATCTTCAAATTAACGTCATAAACAGGATTAGTGGCACTTTAAGCACCCTCTTCTTCTCGCTTTCGCTTCTAATTCGCCGCCTTAATTCCCAATCCTGTTATGTTTGTCATGTGTCACTTTTATGTTCGCCATCTTAATAAATTAAAGCGTCGCATCACATTACGCAGAGTTGCTGTCTTCCTGCAATTGTCTTCAAGGCGGGTGCCTATAATGCGAACTCTTTCAGCTACCCACCATCCTAACCCATCCTAAGTAAGTATTTTTAGCCGCCCATGTCTTGTTGCATTTTCTAGTGGCTTTAAATTAAAACGCTACCAAATTGTATTTTCTGCTTTCAGGAGTTTTAATTACAATCAGCAGCAGAATGTGAGCGCGTGCGACACGCTTAATGCTCCATGCGCCGTTTGTCGTGCTTCATTTTGAAAGTATCACAATTTTGCGCAAGATTTCAATGCGTGTGGAAGCTCCTGTTGCTACATTTTCTTTACTTTTTGATATCATTTAGTGTTTTCCATTTAATGTTTTTCTCTTCAAATGTACTTAACGGTGTAATTAACTGGCTTACACTAGAATGATGGAATTACCGGCGGAATAGTGGGTTATAATCGAGATCATGATATCGATACCTTAGAGCGAAATATTCCTATGTCCACTTATCTGAACTTTTGCGATATTTTTAGTTCAAAATTCAATAACGCAGTGCAACACAAAAATTCAAAGAACTTTTTGATTGGTGTTCCTGAAAGTTCATGATGTTTCTATAGGTCGGAATTTATGGCAAAATTTCATTTCCAATCAATTGATATATCGATGCAAAACCATTAAGAAAGTTTAAATAAATAAATATAAATAGGGTTCAAATTGGCTTTTTTAAAGCTTCTTTGGCTATATCTTCTAAGCCGTTTTTAACTTTAATAAAGTTTTAGCAAATCTTATGAGCATGTCAATTACATTCAAGTGCTCCTTGATACCGTTTTGTGCCTCCACATCTACGAATATCTTTTACACCTCGGATAAAAAAATATTTTTCCTAAATCATTTACCGAAAACTGAGCTCAGATTCTTATAGGAAAGACCCCAAGTGACAAGCAAATGGACGTTGCCAGGATCTGCGTTGGTCCATTTTTTGTTTAACCATTATCCCCCGTTCAGTTAAAATATAGTTTCCCATTTTCATAGCTGCTTGTGGTGAAAAAGGAATTTGAATCTGAAATTGTTTTTTTTCTATCAAATCCTTGCTTAAAAGCGCAAAAATCACTCTTATCATGTCCACTTAAATTTACATAAGAAAAACACAAAAGGATAAAATTAATTTTTGTCAAAGGATTTGGATAGCCAAAATTATTCTTAACAAACCACACTCATTTGATTTTTCGATTGGATTACTACATTACGAGTTATAAGCCATTACAAAACAGGGGTTTTTCAATGCCATACAAAGGCCTAATAATTTCATGGTTTGAGATTTTAATGCATGTCTCACAAACTATACAAGCTATTTTGATGAATATTGGTGGATTGACGGCGAACATATTATCATTTTCTACAAAAAAAATGTCAAAATGATTTCAACGACCAGACAGACATCCTGACAGAGAGACAGATGGACATGGATATATAGACTCAGGTGGTAACGGTGATCAAGAATATATATGGGATGTTCCATATCAAATGGGACAACTCTTTTTAAATTAGGATATCTCCTAAGCAATATGTCGTACAAAAATAAGTCGGACGTTTTTTTATAGGAAACTCCTTGGGCTACAAAATTGTATAGCACTATTTTTTTGAAAAAAAAAAAAAAAATCATTAGCGCTGATTTTTTCGACCTTTGACCGTGATTAAATTTTTATGCGAAAATGATTTCACAATGCATAGCATCGGCTTATAGGAAATTATATGTTCTATAAATGATAAACGGTAAATTATATGTGTACAAACATTGCTTCTTGTTATAGAACATACAATTTCCTATATCCTGATAATTTTGCTTTTTTCGTATGACTCATCGCTCATAAGTTATAGTAATTTAAAAATGAACATATGGCTATACACACTTATAAACAGAATGTAGAGGAACTGATGCTATTGTGGAATAGCTTTTCAATGTGGTATTGTCACATATCTCCGATTTGGGAAAGAACCTGCGAACGTCACTGCTTTTATCCTGTCAGAAAACATGAAAAACCAGGGATGTGTTGCTGTCATGCACCAAACAAAATTTTTCCTTTGTCAGTTGAACGAAACGTAAGTCGCGTGTGGTTGATTTTTTTTCCCGGATTTTTTGCAAAAAAATTTTTTTAAGAATAATTTGCTTTTTGGTGAAGTTCAATTTATATTCAATTAAGGTAAATGAAAAATATTGCGAAGTAAGTGTTTTACTATGTAAATTCACAAAGTTTCCAATTTGATTTTTACAATTTTGTATTTTCTAAAAATTGGCCAGTGTGGTATAATCGGGCTTCGCTAATGAACATTTCTTGATATTCTTAACATTATTTGATGGCTGTTTATTTTTTAATAAGAACTATGAGTTTGAGAACCAATGTAAATGTTATTATGAACTTATTTCTTACCTTTCAAACTTTATATTTAGTTGTATGGTTAAGTATACCACATTACCCTACTTATATGTACCACATTACCAGCCCACGTTATCGTCATTTAAATTCTCAGAAAAGCGCCGCACAGTGGTCTAGAATGCTATTCTATCAGGTCATAACTCTTCCCTGGTTGTTTTTTATAAAAAAAAAAATATCAATTTCTATGTTTTGGTGGTCGCTGACTCTAAATCTAAAAACGATTTTTTAAAAATCAAATTGGCGGATCCAAAATGGCGGACAATTTTCTTATTGGGTGTTAAACTTAAAAACCGGAATTTGACGGTAGATATCCTTACTAACAAATATCGTGAAAGCTCGAACTTTACATATATGTCATTTTGAAGGTACATTTGACAGCTGTCAAAATCAGTCAACAAAACAATTTTATCTTGTGTGCATCATTATTATTTTTCACGATGAATAACTTCGAAAATTGGAGAAAAAGACAGCATTATCGGGAGGTTCTGTTGGGTCATTTTTTGCAAAGAAAACTGCTGCGGAAAGTCATAGTTTGCTTGTAGAAGTTTATGGAGACTATGCTCCAGCTGAATCAAGCTATCGTGAGTGGTTTCGACGGTTTAAAAGTGGTGATTTTGATGTCGAAGGCAAAGAACGTCCTGGCCAGGCGAAAAAGTTTGAGGATGAAGAATTGGAGGCATTACTCGATCAAGATTCATGTCAAACGCAAGAAGAACTTGCAGAACCATTGGAAGTTGATCGAGCAACAATTTCCGGACGTTTGAAAGCCTTGGGAATTTTTCAAAAGATGGGAAATTGGGTGCCATACGAGTTGAAGCCAAGGGACGTCGAACGCCGATTTTTGATGTCCACAATGCTGCTTGAACGCCACAAAAGGAAGGGTTTTTTGCATCGTTTTGTCACTGGCGATGAGAAATGGATCCATTACGATATTCCTAAGCGCAAAACAGCGTATGTCAAGAAAGGTGAGGCCGGCCCATCACAGCCGAAGCCAAATATTCACGCTTCGAAGGTAATGCTCTGTATTTGGTGGGACCTGCTAGGTGTGATCCATTATGAGCTGTTGCCAGGTGGCCAAACCATTAATGCTCAACTCTATCGTCAACAATTGATCCGATTGAAGCAGAAAATCCAGGCAGAGCGGCCAACGTATGCGACCAGACATGAGTCAATCATTTTCCACCACGATAACGCTCGGCCACATATTGCTGCCCCAGTCAAAAATTATCTGGAAAACAACGGATGGGAAATTTTGCCTCATCCGCTTTATAGCCCAGACCTTGCACCATCTGACTACCATTTGTTTCGATCGATGCAGAATGCCCTATCAGGAATACGATTCACTTAAGTTCAAGATATCGAAAATTGGCTCGATTCATTTTTGGCCGCCAAGCCGGCGCAATTTTTTTGGGATGGAGTTCATAAATTGCCTGAAAAATGGGGAAATGTTGTAGCTTCCAATGGACAATACTTTGAATAAAATATATTGTAACATTTTTCCACAATAAAGCATCAAATTTCGCTAAAAAAATTCCGGTTTTTAAGTTGTACACCCAATAAAAATTGATTATACCACGACAAAATTGTGCTTAAGGGGGTTTTAGAGGTTGCTGATTTCGAATTCGGTATCAATTTTTTTTTAAACAAAATGGCGGATCCAAAATGGCGGACAATTTTCTAAAAAATTGATTATATGACGACAAAATTGTAGCTAAAAGGGTTTTTTAATGTCGCTGATTACGAATTCGGTATCATCTTTTTTTGTAAACAAAATGGCGGACAATTTTCTAAAAAATTGATTACATCACTACAAAATTTTGGCCTATATGGTAGGTGGGCTTGTCCTTGATTTGATCACGCTCATTTTCACCAAATGACTTAATGCTATCAATACTAACTTCAGATATTAAATATTATTGTTGTACCTAAAATATTTACGAAGTTATGGCGATTCCAAATTTTTGGTTATATCGAAGGTGGGCGTGTTCTTGGCCCGATCACGTTCAATTTCACGAAGTGACCTAATGCTATCTATACTAATTCAAATATTTAATATTATTTTTGTTCTTGAAATGTTTACGAAGTTATAGTAATTTTATATTTTTGTTTATATAGGAGGTGGGCGTGTCCTTGACCCGAACACGCCGATTTTCAACAAATAAATACATAGATGCTTCTAATACTATATCAGAAATCGAATTTTATTGTTTTACTTCAAACACTTTGGTTGTTATTAGTTTTACGAAACTGGAGCGTTGCAAGAATACAGAAAAGTCGCTCAAGAAAAACTCATCGTAGTCCATGAAGGGGAGTGATGGGGGAGTCAGATAAATACGCAGAACCTTTAGAGAACCACACATTACACACTAAAATGATCTAACCGTTGCAACTCCATAAAACATATTAGCTATAATTCACAGAGTGCAAAATTCGTAAATTTGGGGAATGAAATTAGAGATTTTTTGTGATGATTCAGATATCCATTTTATATTATGAAAAGCTAATATCTAAGTACGCAAGTCTTCAGAAAATAGATCAGATTATCCTCACCATAAGTTTCAGGAGGTAAAATTGTTTAGTTTTAAAGATACACTCATTTAAATTTTCACATATTTTAAAAGATTTTTGTAAAAAATTACCATTTTCTGAATTCATCAAGTTTAAGACGCGGAAACTCAAAAATGGTATTATTTCTTGGTATTCTGGTACTTGAAATATGTTATCTAACTTTAAATTGGTCCAAAAAATATTACCTTTAATACAAAAATTTTCGGAGTTATGACCGGATAGCGCTCTCTTATATGTATATCCTTTTCACGTAATAAAGAAAAATGTCATGAATGTCACGTCACTTACAAACAACAATAAAAAATTTTAAACCACTATCGGTTCCGTATATTTGACTTATTTCACTGTCTGCAAAAGTGTGTATATTTCAGACCAAAAATCTAACTTAGCCCTTAACCCTTAACGTTCATTGTCCCATAGTATGTTACTGCTACCTTGCTATGAGAACATTTACTCATGTACACTAGAATTTACATACATATATGCTAACATTCTGCTAACGTATGTATATACAAATAAGTGCTTACTCTCACTAAGCATAAAAGCATTTAATTTACAACTTAATTTCAACCGTAAGACTCTTGAAATTTACCCCCAAAAATAGCAGCAGAGAAGCTCGCTGGCAACAACAAAAGGTAAATTTAATAAGTGCGCGCACATAACAACAACAACAAAATTCACAAAATTCACAAAATACCAACAACTTCACTTATATTGTTGTTGTTGTAAAGTGTACACGTATTTATTTACTTCAATTGTTTTCAATCTCCACTTAACTTAAAACGTAATGCCTTCCCCACCTACATCTTCTTCTTCAGTAATGGGCACCAGACATTCGATCTCCCCGCCGCGCCACCACCAATATTTGTAAAGTTTCAAACTGGGATATTAATTAATTTTGCATGTAATTAAAATGAATAAAACAAAGCAAAAGCAATAACAACAATAGCAGTAACGAAAGCAACAACAACAGAAACAACAACAGCAAATTAAATTAAAAGAAAAAAATTCATGAAAAAATACACCGAATGTTAAATATTTTTATTTTAAAGCTTTAACCCCCCTGGGTGCTATAAGCTAAGTAGGAATATGTCTTAAGGTGACACGCAAAGTCATATCGAGCATTTTTGTAGCCGATGTCATCTTGAAATACAGTATAGAGTAATTTTTTTAAATCGCACATTTGCACTTCATTGAAGTTATTGATCCAAACAAATTCTAGACTCAAATCTTACAAGTCAAATGGATACTTACACAGTAGACCCCGCTTAATTGACCCCCTTTTAATTGACTTCCCCGGATAATTGACCTAAAAAAATCCTAGTGAAACTCTCCTCATTGAAAAAGGCACCCAAATCCCCTGTTAATTGATTCCCGCTTAATTGGTTTCCCCGGTTAATTGATAGGAAGAAAATGGTTTCCAAATGAAAAATACATGTAAAATACCCCTTTTTAAAGATCAACTATATAAAAAGAACAAAAAATATAACGACGGAAAAATCTAAACAGTTTTCAATACAGCTTAATAAAAATTTTAATCCTACAAACCAGCAATGGCAAAGGCAAAACCGTTAAGATGTCGTCTTTCGTAAAGTCCATGGAGAAAAATCTTCAGAAAACGCAAAAGGTGCAAATGATTTCAATAACTTAGTTCTTCCCGGATTATTAAAGGGTTTTGATCAAACTGATATTTTAAACGCCGACGAAAGTGGATTGTGCCTTGGTCTATAACTTAATTCGTGCGGTTTGCTAAGAGATGGCGTTACTTGATTATTATTCCATCGTTCCAATATTCCGAAAGCTGCTGCCATTGTGCGTCTTTTTAAGTATATGTCATTCATTTGAAGCGTAAATAACAATATTTTTTTTTTTCACTCAAATATGTCGAACTTTGCGCCTGAAAAAGTGTTTTTGCGAAGAGTTCTTCTTCTTTACTTTAATATGAAGAAAACTGTTGCCGAAAGTCATTTTTGCATCGGATCGTGACTGGGTATGAAAGAAAGATCCATTACGACAATCCGAAACGCAAACATTCATATGTGAAGCCCGGACAACCAGGACCTTCCCAACCAAAGGCAAACATCCATGGTGATGTAATGCTCACAGGTGACCTCTATCGAACACAATTGATCCATTTAAATAGAGCCATAGCCGAGAACCAACCGGAATATGCGACCAGACACGAAGTCATAATTTTTCAACATGACAACGCTCGGCCACATGTTGGAAGACCGGTTAAAAACTATTTGGAAAATATTGGATGGGAAGTTTTGGCTCACCCGCCTTATAGCCCGAACCTTGCCTCGTCCGACCATCACTTATTTCGGATTATGCAAAACGCTCTCACCAGGATACGCTTCACTTCAGAACATGCTATCAGAAATTGGCTTGATTCATTTTTGGCCTCAAAACCGGAGCAGTTCTTTTGGCGCGAAATCCATATGTTACCAGAAAGATTGGCTAATGATGGACAATACTTTGAATAATACTATTGTACATGTTTTTCTTAAATAAACGTTTAAATTTTGAAAAAAAACCGCACGAAAAGTTATAGACCATACTATATCCAGAAAAGCAGATGGCCTTAAAGGTTTTAAATACTCAAAATCACGTCCGTTGCTATTTTATTTCTAATGCCACTAGAAATTATAAAAAAATTTAAAAATTTGACCCTCAATAACTTTTTATACGCACACAATTACAAAATTGCCCCAACATTTTTCTATAGAAGTAGCCGCTAGCGAGATATTTGCAAAAAAACTGATTTTCGCAACCTTTTCAGGCCGGTCATGTGCTTAGGCATCCGATTCAGCACGGCAGACTCGTAAAAAACATATCCTAAGCTATCGATTCCCATATACATATCCATTACACCTAGTTTTTCCAAATTTATATGCTCAGCTCTAAGTCTACTACTTTACTACGCACATACCCGAATTTTGTATTAATTTTCATTATTTTATTTTAAGGTGAATTGAAGTTCCTTTTATGTACCTAATGCACTTTTTAATGTACAATATACAAACATATTTGATATTTCCTTATGGAGCTTATCACTTAAAGAAATTCTTAAGGCTTTGAATACATAAAAAAACCATTAAATTAAAACTAAAATCGCCGAACGCTAATTTTTTCTATGTTTAATTGACTCACTCGATCAATTATCCGGGATTCTTTAAATTGATCAGTCGGATCAATTAACCGGGCCCCGCTTAATTGATTCCCCGGTTAATTGAACCGAAAAGTTTGCATTTTTTATGAAGTCAATTAAGGGGGGTCTACTGTAGTATATATGTAGAGGTCGATAAAAAAGTTTTTTTTTTTGTGATGCTACTTAATATTCATTCATCTGTTTGTAGTCTGACTTAATGAGTATGTCTACAATCAGTGAACATATTTACATTTATATATGCTCATATACATAGGTGATTCTCTGACCATTCAATATCCCGTGGTTCAAGACCATGTTTAAATTTAAATCTGATATTTTAACTACTTATTTAATACAGATACGTTACAAAAGCTTCAATACGACAAGCTGAAAAAAAAGCTAATACTAAATATCTTACTATGAATTTCATAGCATAAAGTGTTAGAAAGTCATCCTTCCTGCTGTCAAAAAGAAACTTATACGACATTTTTTGCATATACCTATGAAGCATTCCATGCCAAGTGTACCAGCTCAAAATTTGTTTTTCTCGGATTTCGCTCAAATTTAGCAATATGGTAGATCCAGTGTGCAAAAACAACAATCCGGGAGGATTTGGTCCTAGTACCATTTTTTGTTAAAATACAGGGTGTTGAAGTTGGCGTTTTTTGTCATTTTCATGAAAAGGTTGTTTTTTCAAAAATTTATAGCTAACACTAAAGTTCATAAATTGATAAATCTAAGTTACTGGTTCTATTTATTTTGAAATGTTCTTTTTATAAAAAAATAGTTTTTGTTGAAAAAATTTTTTTTTCACCAAAATTTTTTACACTTAAAAATACTTTTGAATTTTTTTTTACAAAAACCCCACATAAATTTTTTTCAAAAGTACTTTTAATTAAAGCATAATGTATAAGCTTTAAAATGATGTATGACTGAAAATGGTATTCGGACGCTAAATGGGAGTTTTTGGGCTTTGAACGCCCGCGGAAGGCAAAAATCTTTTTTTACTCAAGAGGAAAGCGTCTTCCGAAAAAGAGTACTAGGCAAAAAATGCTTAGAATCGTCCAAGCAATACGTGAGATTTTTTTTGATTTTTTTTTTTGAAACTTTTTTTTTTGAATAATTTTAAAATTTTTTTTTTTTAAATTTTTTTAAAAATTACTCAAAAAAAAAAAAAAAAAAAATAAATATATATATTTTTATAAAAAGAATATTTCAAAATGAATAGAACCAGTAACTTAGATTTATGAATTTATAAACATTAGTGTTAGCTATAAATTTTTGAAAAAACACCCTTTTCATGAAAATGACTAAAAACGCCAACTTCAACACCTTGTATTTTGACAACAAATGGTACTAGGACCAAATTCTCCCGGATTGTTGTTCTTGCACACCGGATCTACCATATTGCCAAATTTGAGCGAAATCGGAGATTAAAAAAATTTTCAGCTAGTACACTTGGCATGGAGTGAGTGCTTCCTATATATATTTCAGTTACTGTTTTTCTGTGCCAACTCTTCGAAAACAATTTTTTTATATTGAATTCACATACCGGTTCGAAATTTAGATTCATCCCGAAACTAACTCAAAAGTTAGAGGGACTCTTAAAAACGATATCTGCAGCGTTCGTTTTTCATTCTGAGAAAAACCAATGGAGCGCTTTTCATTCTACTGAAGGCCTATTTTGGCTAAAAAAAAACATGTTTTTGGGTCATAACTTTTTTTTCATCAGAAAAAAAAAAAAAAATTAAACGCCAAATATTTTGTAAGAACATAATCTTCATTTCCAAAGCACTCTTGGGTATCCATTTTGTAATGAAAAAAAAAAAAATAATGACCATAAAACATGTTTTTTAAGCCAAAATAAGCCCTTCATTAGAGTCAATGTGCTCCATTGGTTTTTCTTAGAATGAACAAAAGAAAAAATAAAAATGATACAGATATCGTTTTCAAAAGGCCCTCTTACTTTTGAGTCACCCTACACCCAGGGTATATTCACTTTGTCCTTCCGATTGTAACGCAAAGAAGGAGGCGTGGCAGATACAGAAAAGTATATATATTCTTGATCAGCGTCCTTATGAGCAAAATTTTAAAAATACTGCAGTGTAGGGTATTTAATGTTTGGCCAGGCCAAATTTTACACCCTTACTAGTTTTTATTCTAACTATATATACTTTTAATATTGAGTAAAAAGAAAACTGAAAGTGAAGGGAAAGAGGAGACTCAGTTTTTTCAGCTCAATCAGATTTGGTTTTTCGATCGTAAGTGTAAGTGCGTTTTTTTTTTTTAAAAAAAGTTTAACTAGTAAGGGTGAAAAATTTGGCCTGGCCAAACATTAAATACCCTACACTGCAGTATTTTTAAAATTTTGCTCATATGGGAGGTGCTACGCCCTCTTGTCCGAGTTCACCCAGTTTTTGTTCAGAGCTTGCATTTATAGATTTTAGTGTCTGAGTGAAAAACGTTTTCAGCATAGTGTTTTGACGTGTTTGCATATATAGGAGGTGCCACGCCCTCTTATCCGAGTTCCTCTAGTTCTAGCTTAGAGCGTGCATTTATAGTCTGTAGTATTTGAGTGAAGTTTTGTTGGATTATCTCAAAAAAACTCTTTCAGCATAGCATTTTGAAGCTTTTGCTCATATGGGAGGCGCCACGCCCTCTTGTCCGATTTCACCCAACTTTTGTTGAGAGCTTTCATTTATGATTCTTAGTGTCTAAGTCAAATTTGGATCTAATATTTCGTAAAACGCTTTCAGTACAGCGTTTTGAAGCTTTTGCTTATATGGGAGGTGCCCCACCCTCTTGTCCAAATTTGCTCAGTTTTTTCTTAAAGCTTACTCTTACAATTCTTAGTATTTATGCGTATTTTGGTTGCATTGTCGTGAAAAATACTCCTAAAATTGCATTTTGAATATATTTTTTGTATGGGCGGTAGGCGTGTTCATTGACCGATTTCGCTCATTTTCAATCCCCCGAGCTATCTTTAGCGATGGAGATAGTGTACCAAATTTCATTGAAATATCCTTCTCAGTTTTCCCAAAAAGTGTATTTCAACACACAGCCAGCCAGCCAGCCAGCCAGCCAGCCAGCCAGCCAGCCAGCCAGCCAGCCAGCCAGCCAGACAGACAGACAGACAGACAGACAGACATGGCTATATCGACTCAGGAGATGACGCTGATCAAGAATATATATACTTTTCTGTATCTGCCACGCCTCCTTCTCTGCGTTGCAAACGGAAGGACAAAGTGAATATACCCTGGGTGTAGGGTATAAAAATTTTGTTGAGAACACAAGTGTATCATTTTCCTTGTTAGGTGTTTTTTATATAACTTTACATAATATATTATATTTTATCTTTATATAATTAAATCAATAAAAAATTAGAGTAGCTTTCAACCAGTTTAAACTTTTTTAATAACAATTTCTATTTTCATTGTGATATTGATGTTTTTGCAACATTTTTTCATTCTCCCGTCAAATATTGGGCTGCAACCTGGTTATTATCGATAATATTACTTAACTCTTACTCTTTTCACTAAATTGAAATTTTTGGTTTCAGAAATGCTCAGATTAACTTTTTTAAAATTTTACAAAATTTTCGGTGTTGCCACCCAGTTTTTTTTTTTAGTTTTACTTAAACCATTTATTTACAAAATAAAACTTCAAATTTAAGAGAATTAAATAATTTTTTCAAAATTCTAACATAAAGTTTTAGGGTTGCCTCCTGGTTATTTTCGAAAATCTTATTTAATTCTTATGTTTTTTGAATAAACGGATTTTTTAGTGTCAGAAATGGTCATATGAACTTTTCTAAAATTGTACAAAACCATGTGGCAGCCCTCAAAATTTATATTGGAATTTTCAAAAGTTTAGTTAGCCATTTTGAGATTAAAATTTTGTTTTAATTTTTGAACATGTTGCTTAGCGGAATTTACAGAAAAAACATATGGCAGCCCTGTAAGATTATGTTCATTTTTTAAAAATGTTGCAGAAATTAAAGTCATCATATTCTACTAATATTTTTAATAGATAAAGAAACAAAAAAAAAAGGTGGAGACAAAATAAGGCATGTTTTTTTGATATATTTTTCGGAGATTCATCCAAATGTTTATTTAGAATTTCAATAAAAATATGAATAGATTACACCACTTTGGCGTATGCACGTTTTCTAAATCTTTTTTTGTTACTCAAGGTCTGCTGATCTTTGTCACAAAAACGCAAATCTTTAAATCTTGTGTCTGAATTAATTTTATGTACATATTTATGTAAATTTTCGTAAGCGTGACTTAGAGCCTATAATCCATTTAGAAATCTTGTTTATACACCTATGCGTAGCTGTATAAATTAACAAAACGTTATGTAATTAATTCAAATCACCAAAGAACTTGTTTAATTTTTAGTGCAAAATTATTGCAAATATTTATAACTTTTCTATGAATAAAAATTATAAAAGCCTAAATTTGCAAAACATTCATCAATAAAAGTTATGACGAAACAACAAAAGATGCCATATGTCACATCAAACCGACACCATTAGAGCGCTACATTTTATAATTTTTTTTTTTTTTTATTCAATCTTCTTATTAAGTCGGAAAATTTTTAAATGAATTACTTTTTATGTTTCAAAACTAGAATGAACGAAATTTTCTTAAAATAAATTGTTGAAAGTTCAAATACTAAATCGTTCAATCTTTGAAGCAACTTTTGAATTTGAAGTCCAAAGAAAAACCACGAATTTTCATTCCAGAAAGTAACTTAACTTGAATTCTAAAACTTTCCAGCTCACCACAAAATGTATGTAATAGACTGGTCTAATAAGAATATTTCGTTTTAATGACTAACTTAGAATTATAAACTTTACTAAAAAATTGTCAAGTTCAATCTTAACCCTTTCGCGACGGAGTTTTTCTCAAAAACGCTTGGTTTTTCTCCAAATCTGAATGCAAATTACTAAACAAGGTTAAAAAATAATATGTTTGGCATACCTCAAATGTCCTTGATCCTTTCCATTGTGCTGGGATATAATGTGCCAATAAAGTTTTTTGTTGGGATATTATGTCCCAATAAGAATAAAAAAATTACTATTTGATTTCGTCCTTTTTAAGAATTCATTTATTTTATCAACTCAACGTTTTAAAAAAAACATCTCAACAAAAAAAGATAAAGCTTAAATACTTTTATTTATAAAATTTTGCAAAGAACGGATAGCATAAAGCATTATTGCATCCTGAGCAAACAAATTTGGATCGTTTTTCCTCACCCAAGGATTTGCATCGGACGCAACGATAACGCTTTGAGCTTTAAATAGGCATATGGTTGCCAATATTTAGAAGATCTGTTTTTGGCGCTTAGAGCGTTTTCCGCGAGAAGCGCTTCAGCCAAAAGAACCATAAATTGGATAAGAGGTATCTTTCAACTATGTAGCTCCATGTATATAATCCACGCGTTTACTAAAGGCAGCATTAGAATTTTAAAAAACACCATCTTCCACCACTTTGTTGACTTCCTGTTTAGATCGTATATCGCTGCTTTTGGTCGGCGAGGTCGACACCTCACATCATCTTATTATAGTCACTTATGGATAAGGGGCATTCTACTTCCTTTCTTGAGCCATCCTTTTGCTTTCTGTTAACTGGAACAATCGCTGGCTTATGGCAGTTGGATGCGACTAGTACTTCTCTAGAGTCCATCCATATCGCTGCCGAAATTCCAGTATTGCTAACTTGAAACTGGCTTTGTCCTCGATCTAAGTGCCCTCCAAAGGATGGTGTTTCTTTACGATTTTTCATATATGTTCCGAAAGCTGGAAATTGTATATATCTTAGTAACGAAATTGAGGTAAAAAATCGATCAAATATAATAGCCACGGCATTTTCGCGAATGGAAGATGTCAAATTGAGAATGACTCTCTCACCAAGCATTCCAACAACGTCAGTGCTAGTTTTTCTGCCTGTATAAATATTTGAATCATACGCGTAACCGGTTTTCGCATCACATTGCAGCCATAATTTTATACCACGTTTTATAAGTTTCATTGGCATGTACTGCTTCAGCGCTGAGTGGCCTTTGAATTATGCCATGCATTCGTCTATTGATTGGAATGGACTTTCACTACGTAACTTTGGAAATGTTTCTTTTACACAAGCTACAAAATCAGAGACGTAAAAGTATTTGGAAGCATCATTTGGTTTTTCCACATCATTGAAATAAATCTTCGATGACAATAAAGTGTATCTGTCGCGTGACATGCTGATTTTTATCGCTTCATTGCATAAAGATGGGTTTTTGCTCCAATAATCATACAAAGATGGAACATGATTGTTGTGCATAATCAATAATACTCCAATGAACGTCATTATTTCATATTTATCCGTCAGATTTCGTCGTGATTTTTTGACCCTGTTTAGCTTTTTTAGTCTTTGGTTAGTGCATTCTGCGATACAAATGTACAAACTCTTTGGAAACAACTTTCTAAAAACATCGAACTCAATGGCTTCGCGTGACAAATCAGACAATACTTTGGTATCTCTGTCTTAGGCTTCGCGTCTCTGTGCTTAGGCACAAAACTGGATGCTTCAAAAGATAATAACCATTGACAAACAGCACCAAGAGCATCGGTAGTACCAGTAGCATCAGTTGTACCAGCAGCATCTGGAGTAACAGGAGCGCTAGGAGTAACAGCAGCATCACTAGACTCTCTAGAAGATCCATCATATTCACTGACTTCGTTGAAATCGGTTTCATCATCACTAAGTGGGTCTGACGGAGCATAGCTAGACTCAGAGCCACTAAAGTCGCCATCGTCACTGTCGTATGCCACATCCTCGAACAATTTTTCGGCAATTTCTTCTTCCGACAACCTCTTCCTTGCCATCTACAAAAAAACATGTTTGACCTTGAATGGGCATATTGGGATAAATAAGTCCCACACAAAAAGTTTACGAATCTGATGTTTTGCATAAATATCTAGCCAAATCCGCCAACAAAAAGTTACTCGGAAATGAAAAAAAAACAAACGATTTTAATATCATATTCCATAACGTACTTCTAAACTTCAAGTTTGGCAGATCTACATAAAAACGGGACTTAGATTCCTTTATTTTTTTTTTTATTAGCTATTCAATCCAAAACCGACTCTTTATATCTAAAGCAGTCTTTGGTATCCATTTTCTAATGAAAAAAAAAAGTTATGACCTAAAACCATGTTTTTTTTTTTTAGCCAAAATAGACCTTCAGTAGAATCAAAAGTGCTCCATTGGTTTTTCTCAGAGTTAATTTTGGGGGTTCAAGCCTCCCAGGAATATCTTTTAAGCATATATAACGGTACACATTTAGTGTTAAGTATAGCGTTTTTTTCGTTTTTTTATACAAACCTTCCCCCCTCCATGAACAAGTCCAGCGCACGGTCCTGTTGACATCTGGCAAGCAATATGGGTTAAATTTTCCTATGAGCGCCTCAGAAGACTTCGCGTCAAACAAAGAATGCTAAAAAGTGTCTCTCAAATTTTATTAGATATGTTAGAAAAGGATTCTGTATAACAAATCAGTTATGCGTTTTTTTTTTTTTTTTTTTTCTTCATAACATAGTTAACTGATTTTGTAAAAAGTATAACTTATTCTGAATTTTAAATTTAAGGGTTTGATAGTGCTTTCTATTACGAAGAAATTCCACGAGACCACATGAGACAAACAGACAACTTTTAAAGTGAACACTTTATTTTCATTTTAAACTTTAGAGAATATTGCATCTGAAAAACTTACTTTCGGAGAGATCCCAAAAGCCTCGAATGCTGGATCTTTCTTTTCAATGTTTCGAAGTCTATGAATATCTGTAAAAAGAAACAATCCGTTAAAAGTTAGTTAGAAAAACTATTTTTAGACTTTGGCCAGCTTTAAGGGATTTTGAACCAGTTTGCGATGTGAGATATAATAATCTTTCTATATTATTCCTGACAATTATAGGCTTCTAAACAACATATGAATCAACAAGTTATGTTCTGCCTCTCAACAAGAACCAATTAAAAAAAAAAAATCCCCAAAAATGTTCCAGGTAGTAGTAATTTACTGATCATATGTAAATTCCTCATGATCTAGCAATTGAAAGAAAAGCCCATAAATGTGATGTTCTTTTATAGTTTGATTTAATTTCAGCTAGAATTTTGAACAACTAACAAGTTTATTATATTTTCTCGCTGCTAGAATAAAATTTTCTAAAATGTTCGACCACATAGATCCAAATAATATTTTGATTACACAAAACGGCATAATAATTTGTACAACATTATCAATATTTTGGCACAGAAGAGGATTCTTCAGGTTAACACGTCAATTCCCAGTACCATTGGAACTACCATTCGTTGGAGTGTTTCATCGTTTGTCACATCCAAAAGGTACGTATGTACATTTGAAAACTTTTAGATATTTCGAGTGTGTATTTAAATTTTCTGTCCTTTACTTATGAAGATCTTCTATCTAAGTTATACATTGTGATTCGCTTATACATATAAAGTAAAGACTTTATTTACATACTTCGGACCCCAGCCAGTATTACACACAATTGATCCAGAAATATTGGAGACGGTTTTCACAACGCCTGAGCTCATTAATAAGTCAGAGGTGTTGTACAGTCCTTTAAGTAACCTCTTTGGTGATGGTTTATTTTCAGATAAAGGTAAGCAGTTATTCGATTTGTAATTGCTAGTAACTTTTGCATTTTTTCGCATCCGTTTAGCAACTAATCAACATCGCAAGTTGATCAATCCCTCGTTTCATCTACCAGTCTTGCGCACTTTTCTTCCAGTTTTTAACAGAAATTCTCAACAATTCACTGCGCATTTACTAACGAAGGTTGGTGCAGGTGCATATCATTTAGCTGATATATTGCAGAAATTTACAATGTCCACAGCAGTTGGTAGCCCAATTAAAATTTGCATCTTCAATTTCGTTAGATTTTCATGAAATTAGGAATTTTTTCTATATAATAGAAAATATGTTGGGCAAGGAAATGAAAGATAGCGCACAGGTCAATGACGAAATATTGAACCACTATAAAAGGTATTTATTTTAGTCGTAAATTAAAATGTATAAAAATGAATGAGATATTTCTTTAAAATACATGAAACAGAATCGAAAAACTTATTAGACAAAAGAAACTAAAACTTTTTAAGCCTGTGAAAAAATACTATTTTAAGATTTCATTAATTTAAAAATTTTTGTTATTAATAGTCTAAGATCCGGTGATAGCCCATCATAGATAAATTTACTCTAGTATACATTTATATCCTTCGTTTTAACTGTGAAGCCTTGGAGTAACCTTCGAAAATCTACGGGTGTCCAAGAAAACTATCCATTAATGCTTGTTGATACTTCTATGTTTGGCAGGTATCCTTGCCAGGAAAAAAGATACCAGTCACACAGCGCCATATACTATATGATTGCTTAAAATTGCCACCAAATTTATTGAGTAAAAGAATGAGGGTAGTTTGGATCAAAAATGTAATTAAATAATATTGTATATAATTAAAAATTTCCTTGCCAAGATATGGAGTGCCAATCACAATCAAATTTCATCAAATTTCATTTCGCGGGATATATCATTTAACGTGCTTTAATTGTGGATGATGTGCCATGCCCACTTGTAACATCTCGCCCACTTTAAGTCCAGAAAGATTGCTTTATTGGTTCTCTTATGATAATGTATCAATGTTTTGTGGGCGTTGTCATGTCCTTCAAGAAGTTTTCACAATATATTGACATACATTCGATTGATTCCTATGTTAACAGGTAATATCTTCCAAGTTTTTGACAAAATTGTTTAAGTCGTTTACGAGCAACATGCAATAAAATTTTTCAATCGCAGAGTTTTTGCCATGCTTATGATGAGTACTGATGATCAGAACCTAATTTTATCAATATGTATATGGTGAACCATTTACGAGACATAACATCCCAAGGGAAAAGAAGTGCTTCAAAAACCATTCTAAAGTGCATCTTATTCACCAATCAGCGCTTCCGCTCTGTAAGAACTACACGTTCTTATCTTTAAGAGCGCTAAAGCTTACCGCAACCTTACTTTAAAAGGCCCTTTGAAGCGTTTATTTGTAATGCTGCGGTAAGCGTTTTTTCAGAAAAATTAAAAAAAAGAAAAAAAAACTGCCCGCACTATGATTTGAATCCACAACAGTCAAAGTGATAGATAGAAACAGATTATTTTTCTTTACATTTACCAACTCTTTAGACCGCTACACTAATGCCCGATGATATGAAGAGGTATTAAATCTGTATGTAAAGCAAATGTTGTTCAAACAGAATTTGACATTCGCATGCTTCTACAGCCTTACATCGAATCATCATCAGTTTTAATTCAATTTAACAAAAGTAAATAAATAAGAGAAAGGAACATATAAAAAAGATATAAAAAAATGTTGAATAAAAAAGATTTTAATAAAAAAAAATAAGTTTAAAAAAAGTAAAAAAAAATCGCCCGGGCTGGGTTCGAACCCATGTCGTTGTTACTGCAGCATTATAAAAAATCATTGTAAAAGTTCTTCTAACTTTCTATGGGGACAAGAGCTTTTGAAGTGCTTGGATCTGAAGCGCTAGAAATTTTTCCTCTTGGGAAGCAAGTGACACAGATCTGCACAACTACTGACACAGTTGAATGTTTAATCTGTGTGAATACGTATATGAAAAGCTTTTAAGCACAAAAGCTCATATGACCGTAGGCATAGGCTTTGAACATCACTCATAAAGAGATTCTTCGTTGTCCCAGGAATCAATCAATATGGTATTCACGTTCTTGAGGCTTGTATATCTTGCGAGATACAACAGGCTGTTCAAATGCTGTACTTCCATGAAAAATACAGAACACACTCGTAGTTATCAAACTACATGGGATGAGCTTTTCGTCAAATCAATTTTAAGAGACAGTTTTCCAATTGTTTTTGAAAGATTTGTAAAACAATCTTTGCCAGAAAGCCTCACTATATTAGAAATGCATTTAATGTATAAGCTTGGCTTTTTCTTTATTGCTTCTTAGCGTTATGAAGTCAACATAGGTGATGATAATCCTAACTGCTATTAAATTTAGTGGAATTGCGAAATCGTTGAGCTTCTATAAATCACGAAAAACAGTTTTCGATTTTGTGGATGATGTAAGACATGTTTTGTTCCAATATAAATTTTATGAATGTCTCCAAAAGTAAATAAGAAATGTATTGTATAATTTATTTCACAGCTTATATTACAAAAATTAAAACTTACTAGTTTTGAAAATGAGGCAAAAAACAATGAAGGCAAAAATATAAGAAACAACAACAACAACAACAACAACAACAACAACAACAACAACAACAACAACAACAACAACAACAATGATGATGATAATAATGACGGTCCATATTTCAGGAGCAAAACAAGCAATTTTATAACTGAGGCCTGAATATTATATAACAGTAAAGTGTTTAGTTGGCAGGATATAACCGATGAGTCAAATTCGCTTCTATTTGGTGTATGTGCACTAGAGAGGATTAATTCATTTTTTGACCAGTTTTGGATTTTACGTCAAATTTTAAGTTAAAAACTCCTTGGGACCATATATGTGCGGTGAATTTCGAGGCGCCTTAAAATCGTTTGAAGTTTTGAGTGTTTTTTTCTATTGCGAGATTGTCTTTGAAAATTAATATCTTCCGAACGATTTATTGTACTTGTAATACAATGATCTTGGCTTTTTTGGAAACTCATCAAGATACGGCTAGCCATTCCAAAGTTATGACACTTTTGAATGAAGGCAGTTGAGAACTTCATACAAAGTATATAAAAAATCACATCTTCTTCGAAAAAAAAAATTGTAACTTTAAAATTTTTTATAGCGCATAAAAATACCTTTCCAACGCAGGTCTGTTTTTTAAGATTCGGCTACCCATTCTAAAGTTATGATCTTTTGAATGAAAGCAGATTCTGAATTTAGTGCATGAACAAACGAAATATTTGTTCTGTTAATTTAGAAGCCAGTAATTTAGTAGGTTTATTCACTAAATCCGGAATAGAGTGATCATTTTTCATCCAATGTTAGACCGCAATGGCTCAAAATTTTTGAAATAAAATATGTTGTTGATGAAAATAATAAAATTCTAACTTTCTATATTTTTCAGTCCCAAAATGGGTTTTGAATAATATTGAGAGATATCCTTTCATTAAAGGCTTATAACTTGGAGAGAAGGGAATAAATTTAAATATAATCATAATACGGATTTCTAGCGGTAGTTTTAGCTATCCGTATCCACTGACAAAAAATAATTTTTTTTATATGCTGTTTTACTTATATAGCTTTAAGTAGATCTAGAAAAAGTCATTTCTTCACTTTTGGGAGGGAATAACTCAGGATCCTGACATGATACAAAAATAACAAGCTTAGAGTCGCAATAAAGAGATCCTCTTATGTACACATATGCATATATTCATAGATATATATATATTAGGGTGGGCCAAATTGTATGGACGAAATTTTATCGACCTCAGCTAACCCCCCATGTGAAAGCTCATTCAATTCTTTGAATATTTGCCCAAGAAACCATACCTCTGCGTAGTTCGGCGCATTTTTGATCGAATATTTTACCTTTCATTAATATTTTTTTTATTTTCATACTAAATTTTAAAAATTCTTATAAAGACAAAAGTAATGTCAAAATATGATTTGGCTGGTATTCTGCCAATAATCAATAAAATTAGGTTCTGTTTACATGAAAAGCTTACTTGATAGTGTGAAATTGATAATATGTATTTGAAAAAGTGATGCCGATCAAATAGCCGATTATTATGACCGACTTTCAAAATAAACTATTCATATTTTTAGATGAATTTTTTCAAATAAAACACCAATCTAGGCTGAAAGTTCATTCAATTCTATGAATATTTCCCCAAAGAACTATACCTCTACGCTAGGCTGACCATTTTTTTAATCGTTCAATGCGGGACGGGGAAAATTAATTTTTTTATACTTAAGAAAAAACGTATTTTCTTTTGAACACGCGTAATTTGAATATACATGCCACTTCAATTTATGTCCCTACAAAAAACGTTTTTATAAACCAACATGAATGTTTCACTAAAATATTATAGGTTAAAATAAATAAAAAATTAAGCAAATGACTTACAGCGTCTTCAAAAAATGTTCTTTGTTCTTTGATTTCTTTAGTTTTGGCTTTTCCACTTAATCATAAGGTTTGCGAGTCCTCGCATCTAAAGAGCTGGGGCTGAATCGCCGCATCAGTGAACGTACAATTCTTGACGTAAAATTATGTATTTAGTTACACTCAAAAAAATTATCTGGAAAAATTGATTTTCAAATAGCACAAAGTGATAATAATCTCACGAAAAATTACGGTTTGTTTCAGTAATTCAATTACTTTCCTTAATTCTCATGAAAAAGTAATGGCAAGAAAGTAAAATATACGGTTTAATCTTCAAAAAGTACAGAGATAAACAGTGAAAACTATTGAAATGAAAGTGCTACAGTAGCTCAGTAGATAGAGCGTCGCCTAGAGACACAAAGGTCTTAAGTTTGACACCATCAACATACATTTTTTTTTATATTTTTATTTTTTTTTTATTTACTGTATGTAATCAGTAAAAAATACGGCGTTTCTTTGCGGGCGCACAGTTACTGAAAAAATCAGTAAAAAATACTGGCATTTTCAATGAATTTTTACTGTTTAGTTTTTTCCGTGTATGCGAAATACTTGTGAAACATATGATCTTACGTCACGAGTTGTACTTTTACGGATGCGACGATTCGACCCCTGATTTCGATACGCATATTTTCTGCGCTATAGTTAGGCAATAGGCAGCTTTACTTTTTTGTTGGTATTTTTTTTTTAAATTTTTTTTATTGTCATCCAAAGAGTACCCAAAAAGCATTTCTGGTAGCAAGAACGAAGCGTTTTCGGTCACGTATTTACACACAAAACAAAATAAGTTAATAAGTCGTCTTCGTGAGAGCGCACGTATGGAGCAGTTGTCTAGCCACTGGCATTGCTTGAGAGTTGTACCAACCTAGACGTCCTGTTCAACTCCTGCCCAGACCAAACACAAAGTTTTTCAACTTGCAATTTGTCAATTATAACTAATTTAGTAAAATAAAAATAATTATAATTACAAAAAAATAGTTATATGAGTCTTAATTATAAATTAATTTTTTAAATACTTTTATTGTCATACTACTAAAAAGCGTCCAAAGAGCATTTCTGAAAGCGAGAACTAAGCGCTTCCTTCCAATGACATGCCAATGTTAATTTCAGCGCTTTTGGGTACGAGAGAGATGCGCTTTACTGCTGTTTTAGAGCGCTTCAGAAGCGCTATTGATGCGCTCCATTCCCCATTGGGTTCTTACTCATTTCACTAGTATGTATGCATTGCTTGCAGACAGAGAGGGACAAATGCTAAGTTTATTATGAAAATTAAAGTAAAAAGGAGTACAATAATGCAGGTGTTGTCAGTTATATTTTATTGCGAAAAGTGTTCAATGGATAACACGAACTAGATACCATTAACAACTATTTAATTTGATTTTGCACGATTTAATTGAAATTCATATTTGGTTTGCAATATTCCTAATAAAAGATTTATACTATAGAAAAAATCTACACAATGAGCGTCCATCTTAAATGCGGGACATTTCCGGGACGTACATGAAAATCCGGGACATTTGCGGGACATTTTTGAATGCGGGACGAGAGGGAAAAATGCGGGACTGTCCCGCAAAATGCGGGACGGTTGGTCACCCTACTCTACGCTCAACTTTAGTTCGGCGCATTTTCGATTGAAAATTTTGTCCTGCGGCTAATATTTATTTTTATGCTTAATTTTCAAAATTCCTATAGAGACAAAAGTAATATCATAATATGTTTTGGCTGTTATTCTGTCAGTAATCAATAAAATTGGGTTCTGTTTTTACGAAAAGTTTACCTGATGGCGTGGAACTGATTATATTTATTTAAAAAAATTATATCGGTAAAATAACCGATTTCGAAATAAACGAGTCATATTTTTACATGGATTTTTTCAATCAAAACACCAACCCAAGTGTTTTTGGATGCTAGGATGCCGCATCTGACATTAATTTTTTTCCAAGACGACATCTAGTGGCAGTTTTAATAAATAAATTAGCCTCTTTTTTTAATTTTACAGAACAATATACCAAAAATCCATGAAAAATATGAATCGTTTATTATAAATCGGTCATTTGACCGATATAATTTTTTAGAATAAATATCATCAATTCAACACAATCAGGTAAACTTACCGTAAAAACAGAACCCAATTTTATGGATTACTGACAGAATACCAGCCAATTAATATTATGATATTACTTTTGTAAAATTTCCAATCGAAAATGCGAACTAAAGTTGAACGTAGAGATATGGTTCCTTGGGGAAGTATTTATAGAGACTAGAGTTCGCCTTGTGGCCGAAATTCGACCATTTCGATCTGACTATAAAGCCTTAGTCGATAAAACACAAAAAGCTTAGTTGCAATAGCGTGCTTGTCATTTAGAGCCGTGTTAATCCTGCTAAAGAGCAAAAAGTTTTTGATATCTTTCCGTCCTTCTCATTCTGTCCCCATACCAAAATTCACCAAAATCAATGTCGTGAGCGTGTGGCATCAGCCACTTAAAAACATAAAGGTCATATTCTCTTTCCTTGGTATACCCAATTTTAGAAAAGTCAATGTGGTTTAGCCGTGAAAGTGTTTTTCCATTTAGGGGCGTGGTGTCACCTACTGAAAATCATAATGTTCATGTTACTATTCCTTAGCGTTAATCCTCTCTCTATACCAAATTTCGTGAAAACCGCTGCAATGGCTTAGCTGTGAGAGCGTTTTTTTCCATTAAGGGGCGTGGCACCGCCCACTGAAAAACATCATGCTTATGTTATCGTTTCTTAGAGCCTGCCATATCTACATACCAAATTTCGTGATAATCGCTGCAGTGGCTTAGCCGTGAGAGCGTTTTTTTCCATTAAAGGGCGTGGCACCGCCCACTGAAAAACATAATGCTTATGTTATCGTTTCTTAGAGCTTACCATATCTCCATACTAAATTTCGTGAAAATCGCTGCAGTGGCTTAGCCGTGAGAGGGTTTTTTTTTTCATTTAGGGGCGTGGCACCGCCCACTTTTAAAAAAAATATAGTCCTATGCACTGCTCCTTTTTACAACTTTTCCAACGAAAAAAAAAATCAATCAAATCGGTTGAGATTTAGGTATAGAAACAGGGACTGAATCGATTTCGTTTGCCTATTTATATATACAGGGTGGCTGATTCGAAGTGTTACCAATTCAAAAGGCTATATTTTTAGTTTCCATGCATAGATTTTATTGATCAAACGCAATAATTTTGTTGGGAAATGTTCAAATTTTAAGAATCTACTTGAGATTTTCGATATGACCACCTTTGGCCTTAACTATGGCCCGTAGACGGTCGATGAACGAGTCGCATGCTGCACGAATTTGATTTTGTGGAAGTTTGCGCCATTCTCGTTTAAGGGGCACTTTTAGCGCATCAACGCTCTGGTATTTTTTAGTCAAGACCTTCTTGTCTAACATACCCCAGATTGAGAAATCCAGCGGATTCGCATCAGGTGAATTTGAGAGCCATTGTTGAGCAGAAATGAAGCTAGGAACGTTTTTTTCTAACCATTCTTGATTCACACGAGCTTTGTGTGACGGTGCCGAGTCTTGTTGGAATGCCCATGGCTTGCGACCGAAATGTTTGCGTGTCCACGGTAGTAAATGTAATAGGCAATCGAAATATATCATAGAGTTACACAAAACATGAATTATTCAAACTGTTATACAAATTCTATGTTTTGTGCACGCTTGCAACATCTTGCATGATGCCCACGTCTGTATACAATTATTTTCCTTTATGTATGTTCGGTTGTGTGTGCACAGTTTTTTTCAGCTATGCACTCTACACTTTTTCAACTTGGAACTGGATATACATATGTTTTATATATTGCAAGTTGCATTGTACATATTATGCAAAGCTCTAATAGAGTGTATAATGCGTGTTTTTGCCGAACAAACTTAGATTTTTTTTGGTGATAGAGTACCGTTTAGCCAAAAATCAAGTGTTTTCGGGCAAAGCGGTATTTTATCAGAACTCTGTTGAAAAGCCGAATTAGATTTCTGGTTCTTTCCTATTTAAAAGCCGAAGAGTGCAGATCATCATAAATTGTGTGTTTTAAAGTTAAATTGTAAATTATTAAAATCGTGAATTCAATTTGAAAAGTGTATTAAAAATTTGAAAAAGCAGATAAATAGTTGAAAAGCAGAATAATTCTTTCATCATTTTCATTCAGACGGAGACTGATTTTCGGTAAATTTTTAACAATTTTAGAAACCATTTATTTTTATAAAAGGAAAACCATTTTCTTTAGAGTAACGAGCACGTGGATGCATGTCCATGGGAGTCTCATTGAGACATCTGATAACCTTCAACATTTATAAAATCGAATCATCGGGTTTCAAGTTACCAGCGCATCTTCAGTAAGAAGTCTGGAGATGCGCATAATTTTATGATTTACCACCAAAATTTCATCAAAAGATGTACACATCATTTAGTTCGCAGATCAGCACCAAAATTGGCCTCAAGTTTCTCAATGACATATTTTTTGTTCAACGCCATTTTGCTATCGTCACCATTTTAGTATCAGCCAGAATTTTTTTTTACCGAACGCGGAATTTCGCCTTAATTGCATTAATAAATAATTGATACTTTATTGCATTAAATCGAATTCGTCTAGCAAATTAAATTCATATTTCTATTACTAAAATAGTTCAGATAATTTTGTAAGATCTAATTTAGTTTTGTTAGAAGTAAAATACCGGAAATATTTTCATATTTTAAATTAAACTTTCGTGCAAATATTGGATGAATTATATAAATTTAAATAAGTTTTTTTTTAATAATACTACCTGTCTAAGTCTACGCGAAGTTTTGGAAAACAAAACAATATAAATTAAACTACTTAAAATTAATTAGCCTAAGATTGCACAGTTGAATTTTGGTTCATTTTCTTTTAAAACTTAACCAAATGCATTTTTTTTTTGGAAGTTTATTTAAATATAACTTAGAACAAATCATTAATAGAATCACAAATTTAGTGATAAAAACACAAATAATTAAAATTAAAATTGGTCATGTTAATTTTTTTTTTCTTGAATTTTAAATTAAAAACAAGCAACAATCTAAAATGGTTTTATAAAGCTATACACATTCACATAAATAATTTTTAAATTCCATTAGAATGGATTTTTGAAATCTTTATAAAATCTAGTTTTGAATTTTCAGGAAAATTTAATTTTTAAAATTTTCGTTAAAATTTAGTTTCGAAATATCATTAAAATTTTAACCTAGCTTGGTCCTTAATGTGTTAAGAGTATCTTTAATCTTAAATCTCGAATCTTAAATTTATTAATAAGATTGAAAGAAAAGAAGAAGAAAAATCTTCAACTGAGCAAAAGAGAGTCAACTTAAAAAGTTATAACATAATTTGAATACATACATAAGTATGTTCGAAATTTAATGAGAAAATTTAAAGCATAAGAAGCAGCTTAAATCATCGCAACGCTGAGCTCAACGTCGACGATGGAGAAGCAAAGTAAGTGATTTTTACAAATATATATATTTTATTTTGTTTTATTGCTTTACACTAGTTTCGATAATTAGTACAAAAACAAAATCTATGCAATGCAGAGAGATTGAGTAACTAAGTTAAGCTCGAAATGTATTAGAATTGTTCTCAAATTCGATAATGATTATTGTTTTATTTTCATAACGTTCCTCGTTGGTTGCTACTGTTTAAGCACTCACTTTGTTAATCTCTATTCATTGCACTGATTTTTCGAAAATATTCTCTTTTGCTGGTTAGATCTCACAATGTTAACATTGTTAACAAAATATATTTTTTTTTGATATGAAATTTCGAAAGTATTTAGCTGTTTAATTTTTTTTTTTAGTTGTTAAAAACGAAAAGCTATTTGAAACCATTTTGTTAACAACTTCAATGGTTGTTTATTTTGCTAATAGTATAAATCTAAGGATAATGTCAAACTTTATAATCAATTCTATTTTATCTTGAATTTTTGAATCATATAAAAACATGAATAAAGAGTAAGAATTTTTATAGTCTTGCGATGATGATGAAATAGTTGGTAGTTTGAATTGAATACTTTTGGATGGGTTAGGGAGAGAACATGGGTCTCTCATAACGATGGTTGGGTATGGGTTTAGACCCGAGGCAATGTTACACCTTTTCTGCCTCATACTCAAATTAAGCATTTTTTCCTTTACCTTACTTTTAGACGGTTTTATTTTTCTTCGCATTTAAAGTGCATATTTATTTGGCTATTTCAGTTTTTCCCTTGCGTCTTTTAAGTAACCATTTGCTGTAGTTAATGAGTTTGAATCCAGTTAAGGATTTTGTTTATTTTTTCTGCTGTTTGGTTTTTTTTTTTTCTTTATACCTGTGCATGATTCTTTTATATTATGATATTGGGTCAAGTAAGTGTAGTGCACGAACCCCGACATTTGGCGACGAGCTTAGACCAGGAACCGCTAGCATGCACACCCGCACTATACAAACTTGTGTCCACCTGCCCTTTGGTATCAGAAGGCAGATAATGTCCCATCTTCAACTGAAGACAAGATATCATCATTATATAAAATGGCGCCCAACGTGGGGCCCAAAATTGTTTTTGGGTTTTCCTTTTGAATTAATTTTCGACATATTCAGTAGTTTCTGGAATTAGGTCTAAGTTTTCCGTGGCTTAGCTAACCGTATACTTGAATGATGTATTTTGACAATCCTTTGTACATTGTATTTTTTTTGTTTTTCTCTTTTGATCTGTTTGTAATTAAGTTTTGGAATTAGTTCGAGGCAAGGCTTTTAGCTAACCATTCTTAAAGCATACAATATTCACTTCATAATCACTTCAGATTGTGGCTTTGGAATTAATTTGTTTGCTATGCGATCAGTTAACCAGCCTTAAAGATTTCTGTGTGATTTTGGCAAATGTTTCTGGCATGGAGTATTTATAGTTTTTAAAATTGAGATACAATATTTTACCAGCAGATTCATTTGCTTAAAAAAATTGTTATCCTTTTGAGATGTTTTAGTGGAGTATGCTTTTAATAATAAACATGCCAACGACTCTTAAATAATAACAATATTTAATTAATTTTTCGGTAGGTAAGGTAAAAGTGCGTTTTTTTTTTGAGATTTATTTTTATTTTTTTTTATTCAAACTAACCACAAATATTTTCACTAGTCATTCGCAAGACTTGAACCAAGTTAAAAAAATTTGCATTTGAGAATTTTGCTTTGAATTGCCATAGCAATTTGATTGAGTTTTTGGTAAGTTGTGCTGATGATTTGTGATATAGAATTTACGATTCAAACATTACATTAAGAAATTTGTATCTATATACGATAAGAAGTATTTTCGGTTTTCAATTTTTAATTATTTTTGCTGATTTTGCTGTTATTGCAAAATTATTTCTGATAATCGTTCTATCCCGAGAAAGTATAGAAAGTTTTTATTTGAAATTTTTTTTTGAGATTTTCTGTATTGCTTTAGGACTTGTAATTTAAATTTTTTTTTATGAATAAAATGGCGGTGCATCATAGTAATGAGGATTTGCTACATATTGCAGAACCGGGAGAAATCTGTTCCATTTGCAATGAAGTAACTACAAACTTGAATTTTGCCCTTACACCGTGTCGTCACGCATTTCACCGATCGTGTATATCAATTTGGCTAAATGAAAATAATAACTGTCCACTCTGTAGAAGGTCATGTGATACTCAATCACTGCACAGTTTTGCAGAGCAGGAACCACAACCTATCCTTGAAGGCTCGGGTGGTGCTATTCCACGAAATTCACATAATTTTAGAGGTGCCACAACTCGTGCTCGAGCAGCTAATCTGAACACTCTAGATAGGCAAGAGCAAGATGATTTGCAATCATCTGAGAACTTTCGCAGACGTCCAGGTCGTCCTTCAAATTTTAATGCAAATAATCGTAACCGCAATGAACGACTTAGTACAAATTTTGACTATCGACGTGTTCAAGACATGATAGAAACATCAACTCAACGTCAAAATGAGAACATAACGCGTGAGATAAGAAATGTTGTAGGTCAGTTACTTACGAGTTCTCTTGAGCAATATTTTCAAAACCTTAACTTAAATCAAAATAACAATAACAACAATAATCCTAATATTGGTAGGTCCCAATTAGAACCAGATTGGCCGCGTGATATGCCAACATCACGGGATCAAAATATTAATATCAATAACAGTATTCCTAATGTTCAAAGTAATGAACGTAATTCTAATCAGATTTCCAATCGAAATAGTTCATTTTCTGTTCATAATCCGAATGCAAATAATTTTTCTTCAGAAATGGTTGCGAAAACCATTCTTAATTGGAAGATAACCTTCGACGGTTCATATGAATCATTATCGGTAGATGAGTTCATATACCGCGTTAACGCTCTAACTGCATCCTCACTTAGAGGAAATTTTGCATTGTTGTGTCAACACGTTCATGTATTATTTGAAGGAAAAGCAAAGAGATGGTTTTGGCGGCACCATCGCTCTGTACAATCTTTAGACTGGAATGTAATTTGTGAGGAGTTGAGGAAAAATTTTAAAGATTTCAGGTCGGATTTCGATATTGAGGAGAGTATTCGCTCTCGAAAACATAGGTCGAATGAAAGCTTTGAACAATATTTTGACAGCGTCATGTGCTTGAGTGATAGTCTTAGAACGCCAATGCCTGAAATAGTACTGGTTGAAACATTGATTCGCAATTTACGTCCGGAAGTTCGCCACGAACTTTTGCATTTGGAAATCAGAACGATTTCTCAATTAAGAAAAGCTTGCAATAGACGTGAGAATTTTATTGAGACAGTGCAACGCTCAAACTTTAGTTACAGTAAGCCTTTTGGTTACCAAAAAAGACAGGTAGCAGAAGTTCAGGAGTCTGAAATAGGTGGGGATGATTTTGTTGGCGAAACTTGTGAGATTCGTTCAACAGTAAAAGCGGTTGATAGTCCAAACACGAAATGTTGGAACTGTGAGAAGGTTGGGCACAGTTACAAACAGTGCGAAGAACCGCGCCGTGTCTTTTGCTATGGCTGTGGACTTTTAGGATTTTTCCTGCCGAATTGTCCTAGCTGTATCAAAGCGGAAAACAGGCAGAGGGATGCCTGCAACATAAACAGCAGACATCCCAGGCAACACGAGAGGAACCATCATTAAATGATACACCTGTAATTAAAATTTTAAGTAAACCAAACGTGACAAAAACACCAGATATGACAGTTTTACATCCTATTAGGCCTTTTCATGAACGGCTGCAAGCTTATCAAAAAGCTCGTAGTGAAATTTTTAAAAGATCTCGTTCAGCTCAACGTGCACGAAATTATTGGGAAAAAGTAAGAACTAAACGGAATTTTCTTGTTTCAACAGTATTGTGTAAGGACAATGATATTCGACCTTACGCGTCGATTAAAATTTTGAATAAAACGATGCTTGGTTTGCTCGATTCAGGAGCATCAGCAAGCTGCATTGGAAGTGACCTTGCACAAGAAATTTTGGATTTAAAGTTGAAACTGAAACCCATAAAATCGTCCGTTCGTGTAGCTGATGGGTCTAAGCAGAATATTATAGGAGCAATAGCATTAAATATAACCTATAAAGATAAAACAAATGAAATTGAGTTTTACGTTATACCAAATTTATCACAAAATATTTACTTAGGAGTTGATTTCTGGAAAATTTTTAAGATCGCCCCTAATATCATTAGTGAAGTAACCGTTTCTGAAGTTGATCCACACAAGCATATTCTAACTGAGGCTCAAAATGACATCTTAAATGCAGCCATAAAATGTTTTCCGTCTTTCGAAGATTCTGGTCTTGGGAAAACAAATATTTTAGATCATGTTATTGACGTTGGATCAGCTGTTCCAGTGAAGCAGCGACATTTTCCAATATCGCCTGCTGTAGAGAAAATCATGGGTCAGGAAATTGACCGTATGTTAGCGATGGGAGTCATAGAGGAGTCCAACAGTTCATGGTCATCTCCGGTGGTCTTAGTGAGAAAACCGGGGAAGGCTAGGCTCTGTTTGGACAGCCGAAAGGTAAACACACTTACGGTAAAGGATGCTTATCCATTACCTCACATCGAAGGGATTTTAAGCAGACTTCCTCATGTTGAATTTATCTCCAGTCTGGATTTGAAAGACGCGTTCTGGCAAATACCCCTGGAGGTAAATTCTCGTGAGAAGACAGCTTTTACGGTACCAAATCGACCGCTATACCAGTTTACTGTTATGCCGTTCGGTTTGTGTAACGCTCCCCAAACGATGTGCAGGTTAATGGATAAGGTTATCCCTTACCACTTGAAAGAACGAGTGTTTGTTTACCTTGATGACCTTTTGCTATTATCGGAAAATTTCCTGTCCCATGTGCAACTTTTACAGGAAGTTGCGTTGCATATTCGGAAAGCTGGTTTAACGATCAATATTGCCAAAAGTAAATTTTGTTTAACGCAGGTGCGGTATTTAGGGTATGTGGTAGGTTGTGGTACATTACGTACAGATCCTGAAAAAATTTCAGCCATCACAGATTACCCCACACCAAAAACAGTGAGGCAGTTACGTAGGTTTTTAGGAATGGCAGGGTGGTATAGGCGTTTTATATCGAATTTTGCCGATATCACGAACCCCCTGACCGAACTTTTGAAAAAAGCACGTACTTTTGAATGGTCACCGGAAGCGGAAGCAGCTTTCAAACTGGTAAAGGATCGATTGACGTCAGCACCGTTGCTTGCCAATCCTGATTTTATGAAGCCTTTCATAATTCAGTGCGATGCAAGTCAGCATGGAGTAGGTGCAGTGTTGGCGCAAAAGAACGAAAATGATGAAGAGGTTCCTGTGGCATTTATGTCACAGAAATTGAATCATGCGCAGCGCAACTACTCTGTGACTGAGCAGGAGTGTCTGGCAGCGGTGCTGGCAGTGAAGAAGTTTCGTCCCTACGTTGAGGGGCAAGAGTTCAAAATCATAACGGACCACGCTAGTCTTCGCTGGCTTATGAAGCAAACGGACTTAAGCGGACGCTTAGCTCGTTGGGCTTTAAAACTCCAAGGGTACGATTTTGATATTGAGCATCGTAAAGGCAGCGCTAATGTGGTTCCGGATGCCCTCTCGCGAGTAAATTCTGAAAACACGGACGAAATTTATGAACTGGCAATCGAAAATTTACCAGAAATCGATTTAGAATCTAAAGAGTTTGAAAGTTTAGAATATGTAGAGCAGAGGGATAAAATTAAAAATGATATTGAAAAATTTCCAGACTTTCAAATTCGTGATAAATTTATTTACAAAAGGTTAGATTATTATTCAGGTGATTTAGATCAGGAAAACTCGGCTTGGAAATTGGTTGTGCCGAAAAATCTGCAATTAATTGTAATACGCAATGCACATGATGGAGCAACAAGTGCTCATGGGGGCGTTGCAAAGACTGTGGAGCGCATTAGAAGGTTTTTCTACTGGCCATCTTTGTATCGCACAGTAAGCGAGTACGTGTTAGGTTGCGAAACGTGTAAAACCACTAAACACTCTACAAAAGTTAATAGGCCACCAATGGGTAGTTTTGTCCCGACTGAGAGAGTTTTCCAAAGACTATATGTAGATTTGATAGGTCCATTGCCAAGATCCAAAAATGTGCATATTGGAATCCTTATTGTGTTAGATCACATGTCGAAGTTCACATTTTTATGTCCGCTTAAGAAATTTACCACAACTCCAATCATTCAGTTCTTAAAAGTAAATGTGTTTGATATCTTTGGTGTGCCAGAGACTTTAGTGAGCGACAATGGTAGTCAGTTTCGGTCTGGCGAGTTTGAGACTTTCTTGACAAAATTCGGTATTAAACACACATGCACTGCAATCTATTCACCTCAGAGTAACAGTTCAGAACGGGTTAATCGATCGATCAACGCGGCACTTCGAGCCTATATCAAAAGTGACCAACGTGAGTGGGATATGCACTTAAGTAGCATTAATTGTGCTTTGCGCAACTCTGTGCACCAATCTATCTCGCAAAGTCCTTATTTTGTTGTTTTTGGTCAGCATATGATTACCCATGCGGAAAGTTATAAACTCTTGAGAAACATTTCGATGATTGAAGAAGGTAGGGCTGAAACTCTTGAAAAACGCCATGATAATTTATCTCTTATTCGTAATTTAGTGCGACAAAACCTAAAGAAAGCACATACTGCAAATGCAAAAAGTTATAATCTTCGCACTCGGCCGGTTAATTTTCATGTGGGTCAAGAAGTTTTGCACAAAAACTTTGTGCAAAGTAATTTGGCAAATCACTTCAATAAAAAATTGGCAAAAACTTTCTTAAAAGGAAAAGTACGTCAAAAACTTGGTACAGTGTATTATATTCTAGAAGATCAAAACGGCAAATTATTAGGTACATACCATGCGAAAGATATAAAACCACTTTAAATTTCTTTAATTAATGCGTTTAAGTTTCCTATTTTACAGATTTCAAAAACTGGTGTAAGACATCAGCATTTGAAACCTGTTTTGTAATAGGCAATCGAAATATATCATAGAGTTACACAAAACATGAATTATTCAAACTGTTATACAAATTCTATGTTTTGTGCACGCTTGCAACATCTTGCATGATGCCCACGTCTGTATACAATTATTTTCCTTTATGTATGTTCGGTTGTGTGTGCACAGTTTTTTTCAGCTATGCACTCTACACTTTTTCAACTTGGAACTGGATATACATATGTTTTATATATTGCAAGTTGCATTGTACATATTATGCAAAGCTCTAATAGAGTGTATAATGCGTGTTTTTGCCGAACAAACTTAGATTTTTTTTGGTGATAGAGTACCGTTTAGCCAAAAATCAAGTGTTTTCGGGCAAAGCGGTATTTTATCAGAACTCTGTTGAAAAGCCGAATTAGATTTCTGGTTCTTTCCTATTTAAAAGCCGAAGAGTGCAGATCATCATAAATTGTGTGTTTTAAAGTTAAATTGTAAATTATTAAAATCGTGAATTCAATTTGAAAAGTGTATTAAAAATTTGAAAAAGCAGATAAATAGTTGAAAAGCAGAATAATTCTTTCATCATTTTCATTCAGACGGAGACTGATTTTCGGTAAATTTTTAACAATTTTAGAAACCATTTATTTTTATAAAAGGAAAACCATTTTCTTTAGAGTAACGAGCACGTGGATGCATGTCCATGGGAGTCTCATTGAGACATCTGATAACCTTCAACATTTATAAAATCGAATCATCGGGTTTCAAGTTACCAGCGCATCTTCAGTAAGAAGTCTGGAGATGCGCATAATTTTATGATTTACCACCAAAATTTCATCAAAAGATGTACACATCATTTAGTTCGCAGATCAGCACCAAAATTGGCCTCAAGTTTCTCAATGACATATTTTTTGTTCAACGCCATTTTGCTATCGTCACCATTTTAGTATCAGCCAGAATTTTTTTTTACCGAACGCGGAATTTCGCCTTAATTGCATTAATAAATAATTGATACTTTATTGCATTAAATCGAATTCGTCTAGCAAATTAAATTCATATTTCTATTACTAAAATAGTTCAGATAATTTTGTAAGATCTAATTTAGTTTTGTTAGAAGTAAAATACCGGAAATATTTTCATATTTTAAATTAAACTTTCGTGCAAATATTGGATGAATTATATAAATTTAAATAAGTTTTTTTTTAATAATACTACCTGTCTAAGTCTACGCGAAGTTTTGGAAAACAAAACAATATAAATTAAACTACTTAAAATTAATTAGCCTAAGATTGCACAGTTGAATTTTGGTTCATTTTCTTTTAAAACTTAACCAAATGCATTTTTTTTTTGGAAGTTTATTTAAATATAACTTAGAACAAATCATTAATAGAATCACAAATTTAGTGATAAAAACACAAATAATTAAAATTAAAATTGGTCATGTTAATTTTTTTTTTCTTGAATTTTAAATTAAAAACAAGCAACAATCTAAAATGGTTTTATAAAGCTATACACATTCACATAAATAATTTTTAAATTCCATTAGAATGGATTTTTGAAATCTTTATAAAATCTAGTTTTGAATTTTCAGGAAAATTTAATTTTTAAAATTTTCGTTAAAATTTAGTTTCGAAATATCATTAAAATTTTAACCTAGCTTGGTCCTTAATGTGTTAAGAGTATCTTTAATCTTAAATCTCGAATCTTAAATTTATTAATAAGATTGAAAGAAAAGAAGAAGAAAAATCTTCAACTGAGCAAAAGAGAGTCAACTTAAAAAGTTATAACATAATTTGAATACATACATAAGTATGTTCGAAATTTAATGAGAAAATTTAAAGCATAAGAAGCAGCTTAAATCATCGCAACGCTGAGCTCAACGTCGACGATGGAGAAGCAAAGTAAGTGATTTTTACAAATATATATATTTTATTTTGTTTTATTGCTTTACACTAGTTTCGATAATTAGTACAAAAACAAAATCTATGCAATGCAGAGAGATTGAGTAACTAAGTTAAGCTCGAAATGTATTAGAATTGTTCTCAAATTCGATAATGATTATTGTTTTATTTTCATAACGTTCCTCGTTGGTTGCTACTGTTTAAGCACTCACTTTGTTAATCTCTATTCATTGCACTGATTTTTCGAAAATATTCTCTTTTGCTGGTTAGATCTCACAATGTTAACATTGTTAACAAAATATATTTTTTTTTGATATGAAATTTCGAAAGTATTTAGCTGTTTAATTTTTTTTTTTAGTTGTTAAAAACGAAAAGCTATTTGAAACCATTTTGTTAACAACTTCAATGGTTGTTTATTTTGCTAATAGTATAAATCTAAGGATAATGTCAAACTTTATAATCAATTCTATTTTATCTTGAATTTTTGAATCATATAAAAACATGAATAAAGAGTAAGAATTTTTATAGTCTTGCGATGATGATGAAATAGTTGGTAGTTTGAATTGAATACTTTTGGATGGGTTAGGGAGAGAACATGGGTCTCTCATAACGATGGTTGGGTATGGGTTTAGACCCGAGGCAATGTTACACCTTTTCTGCCTCATACTCAAATTAAGCATTTTTTCCTTTACCTTACTTTTAGACGGTTTTATTTTTCTTCGCATTTAAAGTGCATATTTATTTGGCTATTTCAGTTTTTCCCTTGCGTCTTTTAAGTAACCATTTGCTGTAGTTAATGAGTTTGAATCCAGTTAAGGATTTTGTTTATTTTTTCTGCTGTTTGGTTTTTTTTTTTTCTTTATACCTGTGCATGATTCTTTTATATTATGATATTGGGTCAAGTAAGTGTAGTGCACGAACCCCGACATTTGGCGACGAGCTTAGACCAGGAACCGCTAGCATGCACACCCGCACTATACAAACTTGTGTCCACCTGCCCTTTGGTATCAGAAGGCAGATAATGTCCCATCTTCAACTGAAGACAAGATATCATCATTATATAAAGCACCCTCCAACACTGATTCACGATACACCTGGGCGTTTACTTTGACGCCAGCGGCCAAAAAAAAGAGTGGTGAGCGCCCATCAACAGTCACTGCAGCCCAAACCATCACATGCGGTGGTGCCTGCGTCCTGGTGGCCAAACAAACATTCAAATTTTCGTAGGACCTCTCTGTCAAGTAAACCCGATCATTTCGTTTGTTTACATATTGCTGGATACAGTAATTTTTCTCATCACAGAAGACAATTTGTGACAGATTTCCGGCGGCGTGCAAGCGCAACAACTCCTTGGCTCTATCGAGCCTAACTTTTTTTTGAGCAGGAGTGAGATCATGCGCCTTTTGGAACTTGAGGGCCTTTAATCCGAGCTTGTTTGACAATATGTGTTGCATTCGTTCACGCGATATTTTCAGCTCGGCAGCCATTTGTCTGCCACTGCGTCTCGGATTTCGCTCAATTCTGGCCTTCACCTTTCAAACCATTTCTGGTGATGTTGCAGTTTTTTTCCGACCACCACCATGTCGTTTGGCAACGCTGCTGGTACCATTGTAACGTGTTATGGTCCGATACACAAACATTTTATTCACTTTTAAATGTTTCAGCTCACGAACAATTGCTGGTTGCGATTTTCCAGCCAAATAAAGAGCAATCACACTATTCCATTTTGAAAATTTTTTATTTTCAATAAATTGACGCGCAAATGCTTTTGGTTACTTGTTGACAATAGAATTAACTAACATCATGCCAATTTTTAGACAGCTGTCATGTTCCATCTGTCAGACAAGTCTATCTGAAGTTGGTAACAGTTCGAATCAGCCACCCTGTAGATGAATGAACTTTCAGCCTAGTTTGGTGTTTTGTTTGAAAAAATTCATCTAAAAATATGAACTGTTTATTTTGAAAGTGGGTCATAATAATCGGCTATTTGACCTATGTGACTATTTTGAATATATACTATTAATTCCACACCAACAAATAAACTTTTTATGTAAACAGAATCCAATTTAATTGATTACACTGTGCTCGAATCGGATCAATTTTTTTTCTGACATTGATGAGACCCATGTAGTTAACATGTTTCGGGTATGCTGATTTCAATGGTCATAGTCATTTTTATGGTTTGACTCTTGTTTTTGAAAAATTCAAGTTTGAAAATTTGACAAAAAAAAATAAATTTAAATGAAAAACAGGTTTTTTTTTCCATTTCTACCATTTTTTAACAGAAACCTATTCAGTTTGGTCGAATTTTTTGCCTTTGTAACTTAAAGAGTGTTCGCGACCCCCAAAATATTAAGAGAATCTTGTTTATTGCCAAAATTTTGCGTTTTTACATGAAAATAACATTTTCTTTTCAAATTTATTGTATTTTTGATATTCTTGCATTAAACGACGAAAAGCAATAATTTATTTGTATGTTAGTGCATTATTTTATCGGTTGTTCATATTAAAGTTAAAAATCCAAAAAAAATTAATAACTGTGCAAAACTAAACTATGTAACTATGTAATGTTTGTTGAAAATTTACTATTTCGTCAAGCAAGCGTGGTGGGAAACCACGGAGGCATATCATTTGTACTTTGGTGAACATATAGATCGTTATGGAGAATTGGCCCCGTCAGGATGCTTAGTACATGATCCAGAAGGATGTTGTGCGTGCTTGAATTCAGTAATGGAAAAAATATCAATTGGATTGCGAGCCAACAAAATTTATTCAATGAGTGAATATTTGCAACCATCATTGGAAAGCATTGAAGAAGCATCTAGAGAATTTTTTCAACCAACAAATGCAACCCCACAATGCAACCACATCGAAATTTCTCAAAATCGTTTAGATATGATTGGACGACGTCTCAAGTTTTCGCAGCGACAGTCGAACGCTTTACCAAAGGATCTAAAACAAGTGAAGAAGAAGCATCAGAAGTAGAATAAATTTGATAAAAAAAAATATTTCCATGTAAAACATACAAAATTTTTACAAAAACAGATTTTTTAGCATTTTGCTGCACTTTTTGTAAGCGTGAACACTCAATAGGTTGCAAAAGTGAGAAATTTGACCAAACTGAATAGGTATCTGTTGATAGGCAATAGTTGAAGTGGAAAAAAAAACCTGTTTTTTAGTTAAATTTTTTTTTTTTAGTCAAATTTTCAAACATAAATTTCTCGAAAACAAGAGCCAAACCATTAAAATGACTATGACCATTGAAATCAACGTGCCCGAATTATGTAAACTACATGGGTCCCATTAATGTTAGAATTTCCGACTAGCACAGTGTTATTATTATCAAAAACTTCTTTAAAGGAAATTCTTAAAACATCTTCATTTATATGTTGGTAATAAGTTATCAACTTGGGTTTCTTCATTTTTACAGACCTAATTTAAACAAGCGGAAGTTTTAACTTTCAAAATAGTTCCCAATCCCTCAAATTCCAAGCTAGAGGTACCAAAAATGTTACAACACGGAGTCTAACAAACATCACCCTCGTGGTGTTGTTTACAAACTAACATAGTTTTGTAATTTTCCGTGATCCTACAGGGTACTTTTTTCAGTAGTATGCGTGTATGTTTAATTGCTGAATACTTTGTACTTAATTTCCTTTGCTATTTTTCCACTATTAGCTGTTGTAATTTCTGTAGCTATGTATGTTAATTAAAATATTTTATGGCTTAATTTTTTCGCTTTTCCTTACAACGCTTTATTGCTTTATTTTGCAAGCATGGCAAATTTATTTATCATTTTAGCTGGCTTAACCCTTTTTCTACCATGAGCCGTAGAACAAAATATTATATACAAATTTTTCAATATTAACAACAACAAAATACGCCGTCACAAAGAGCTATAAAAAGGATAAAGCACAAAGATAAGGACTAAAACCTGACTGAAACTGGCTTCATGTTTTTATACCCTACACCCAGGGTATATTCACTTTGTCCTTCCGTTTGTAACGCAGAGAAGGAGGCGTGGCAGGTATAGAAAAGTATATATATTCTTGATCAGCGTCATCTCCTGAGTCGATATAGCCATGTCCGTCTGTCTGGCTGGCTGGCTGGGTGGCTGGCTGTGTGTTAAAATACACTTTTTGGGAAAACTGAGCAAGATAATTCAATGAAATTTGGTACACTGCCTCCGTCGTCAAAGTTAGCTCTGGGGATTGAAAATGAGCGAAATCGGTCAACGGACACGCCTACCGCCCATACAAAAATTACATTCAAAATGCAATTTTAGGAGTATTTTTCACGACAATGCAACCACAATACATATAAGTACTACGAATTGTAAGCGCAAGCTCTGATAAAAATTTGAGCGAATTCGGACAAGAGGGCGTGGCACCTCCCATACAAGCAAAAGCTTCAAAACGCTATACTGAAAGCGTTTTTTGAGATATTCGAACCAAATTTGACTCAGACACTAAGAATTATAAATGAAAGCTCTCAGCAAAAATTGGGTGAAATCAGACAAGGGGGCGTGGCACCTCCCATATAAGCAAAAGATTCAAAATGCTATACTGAAAGAGTTTTTTGAGATAATCCAACTAAATTTCACTCTGACACTAAAAACTATAAATGCAAGCTCTGAACGAAAACTGGGTGTACTCGGACAAGAGGGCGTGGCACCTCCCATATAAGCAAACTTTTCAAAATACTGCAGTGTAGGGTATTTATTTTTTGGCCAGGCCAAAATTTACACCCTTACTAGTTTCTTTTCTTTTCGTTTTACATTTATCACTGTACTAGAGATGATAAATCAGCTTTACTGCTTTGTACCAAATAGCATAAAAAGTACTAAAACTGTCCAAAAAGTACCAAAATTATTTAATACATTTGTGGTCAAATTTTGACCATTGGGCGATTCTTGTCTTCATTAAGAGGAATAAAACATGATAACAGTTGTTTCACAAAATCCCTCTTACAATATTAATGAGATAAAAAAAAAAAAATTAAAAGTGAACAATGCAGTCCCGATTTGCCAATTTTTTATTTTCTTAAGTACAAATTTAACTGTCCGGTTCGTCACTGAAAAAGATAATTTGTCGTATCGATTCAGATTATGATCAAAACTCAGAAAAGTACAAAAGATATTTGAATCAAACAAAATGCATTATAAAGTGACATTATTACATAAGATTCTAAAATAAGTCGCACTAAAAAATTCTGATTTGTTTCGCTCAATAAAAATCCATCTAACATGCAAAAATATATTCTGGTCATTCTTCATTTAATTTTTAAATTTTTTTTTATTACGTATACTTAAACCAACGCTCAGGGGATAGCCCCTATAAATGCAATGCACCGTGTTGATTTGTAGAAAAGGAAATCGGTTAGAGGGATGGGGGAGAAGAGGAGTGGTGTCGATGAACATTTTTCTTAAATCTACCGATGTCACAACTGTCGGGAAAAAAGCTCGCAGTGAGATTATTCCACAACTTAATCATACGACCAAAGAACGAGTTATCACGATAGTGCGATGTTCTATTAAACACCGTTGCAATGCAGTACGGATGGGTCTGATGGGACGCCCGAGTGCTCCGAGAAAATATACGAACTGACTGAACCAGCCCATAAATTTCTCTATAGCACATCCCATGATAATACCTATAAAAAAGAGTAACACACCCAACGTTTCGACAGTGTTCAAGAGAATCAATAGAGGATACAACATCCGCATCCCCAATCTACTTCATTGCACGACGTTGAACTCTGTCTAGCAGCTCCAAAGTAGTTTTTGGAGCCCCGGCCAAGATGTGTGAATTGTACTCTAGCTTAGGTCTGATATAGGCGAAATAGACAGTCCGAAGATCATCAGGAGTGAAGTATGTATTTCTTATACCATTTTAGATAACCTAAGCATTGTTTCACTTTAAATAAATCCCAGGACAGAATGGTTTAAATACGCGCAGTAGCATATCCAATAGATACAGAGATATCAAAGAACAAATACAAAAACACATACGTATGACTCACACATTTTAAATTTTAATACGCATTTGTGTTAAGTTACACAGATATACATACATATCAGCCAAAAGAAAAAACGACGGGTTCACAATCATATGTGACTGTCCAATGGAAAAAGTACCTTATCTTAACAAAATAAAAAAAAACATTCTTTTGCATTTTCTAAAAATACATATAGTTTTGAATGAAATGAAATATTCCAAAAATTTACTTAGTTATGGCATTTTGAAATCGTATAATGAAAAACTCAAGTTTGTAGATGTCGAAACTAAGTTTGTTAATTGTCAATTTTTCAGTCACTGCAGTTAAATTTGGATCTAGTCCCAAAGAGTAACTATGTAGTTTGGCAACTGTTCAAAAAGGTACTAGCATTGTTCTAGTTCCCACGTAGTGCACAGATCGTCAGTTGACAGAAAAAATACAAAGTTTTCATGTTTTTCTTTGTCTTTATTTGCTTTCTCATTAACTGAGAAATGCCGCTGATTCAGAAAATGTAGTATAGTGAGAGATTAATACTTATGAGCGAATAGTCACGTTTTCTGGTGTTCCATTTTTTTAATAAATTTACGTGGAAATACGCTACTTTAAAGTAAAAAAATTGTTTTAATATCAGAACCGACGCACTGTTTCACATCTACATATATTGGACTATCTGAAATTGTATTCATTTATTGATTATTTGAAAAAATTGTAAATTTTTCATTCGCCATATAAATTGCACATTACCTAATCCATCATTGTTCGCTCATTCTTATTCTAATTACATCTCTCAATTTTAAGATACTCGTTCGCTCAATGTTTAGATACTCAAAATCGAGTCTCGAACTCTCAAAATTTTTAACTGTTGCTGAATAAGTAATGCAGAGGGAGGCAATTGACAATTCGTAGGACATCAACATTAAAAAATCGTCAGTCAATTATAAGAAAATTCATTAGTTGTGGAATTAGTACTAGTCCTGTTTAGAAGTAGTCAAAGACTAGTGTAACGAACTCCGGTTTCCCCGGTTTTATAGCTGGGATATCCTCAGCCTTTCCAAGATTCAAGGTTCGTTTCAAGATAGAAGAGAGTGAGTTTCGAGTTTTAATTATTATATTTTTTATTGGTTGGTTTTGATTAGGTTTACAATTCAAGTTTTGGTTACAATCTTAGTCTTCTTACTTTACGTTTTATACAGTTCAATTTTGTTCTTAACAATGTATAAAATAACTTAATTATTTAATTATTCAATTTTTATTTTAAAAATTATAAATTTCGTTTGTAATTTGCAATTTATTCTCTTAATAATTCAATTCAATCTTAAAAATGTGATAATCCAGGCTTAGGTTCTTCTGGCGGGATGATTTACGAGTTGTCTGATTCCCAGGGGCGATCCGGGACAGGAGAGCGAGAGGTAGAATTTGGTTTTAGTGTCAGCCGTTAAGGTGTGCTGAGAACATAGACAAGCTTGTTGAATAGTTTCGTTAAAGAGATATTATATTATAGAATGTCCGAGTTGGGACACGGAGTATTAAACTGTCGACCAACAAGTCTGAGGTCTTAATACGAAGGCTAGGGCGATTTGGGACGGAAGAAATCAAGTGAAGTAAAACGTCCGAGGTTGGACACGAGATTATTAAACTGGTCGACTAAAAAGTCTGAGGTTTAACAAAAGTCGAGGGCGATCTGGGACAAGAGAAATCAAGCGAAATAAAACGTCCGAGTTTGGACACGAGATTATTAAACTTGTCGACTAAAAAGTCTGAGGTTTAATAAAAGCCGAGAGCGATCTGGGACAAGAGAAATCAAGCGAAGTAAAACGTCCGAGTTTGGACACGAGATTATTAAACTTGTCGACTAAAAAGTCTGAGGTTTAATAAAAGCCGAGGGCGATCTGGGACAAGAGAAATCAAGCGAAGTAAAACGTCCGAGTTTGGACACGAGATTATTAAACTTGTCGACTAAAAAGTCTGAGGTTTAATAAAAGCTGAGGGCGATCTGGGACAAGAGAAATCAAGCGAAGTAAAACGTCCGAGTTTGGACACGAGATTATTAAACTTGTCGACTAAAAAGTCTGAGGTTTAATAAAAGCTGAGGGCGATCTGGGACAAGAGAAATCAAGCGAAGTAAAACGTCCGAGTTTGGACACGAGATTATTAAACTTGTCGACTAAAAAGTCTGAGGTTTAATAAAAGCCGAGGGCGATCTGGGACAAGCGAAATCAAGCGAAAGTTGATCGACGAAAATGTCTGAACAACGAACGAGGGTCCAGCGTGTAGCTATGAGGAGCGGTTAGTCGATCGACGAAAATGTCTGAACACTAACGAAAATGCAAGGTAGGCTGTGATGTCACTGCCAGAGCTCTTGCTTCTGTGGCTGCTCAAGCCAGAATGATTTTGTATGGCCAGCAAACTGCTATTTATATCAAAAAAATGTATAGCGGCTACCAACAATTTCATTTCTGGCACGTGTTGTATGCATGATCTGCATTCCGATGTTTTGTTGTTGCTTGTTGTTTTCCAAAATTCTACACATGGTTAGCGGTGGCTGCTGCAGCATTGTTGTTGGTTGTTTATCCAATTCTCGTACACGTGGCTGCCGTAGAGTTGTTGCTGACTTTCTTCTGATTTTTTTACATGTGATGCTGGCATGATCGCGTGATTGCTTTGCTGTTGGTTTCTATGAATATGTTTTATTATTATGTATATGTAAATATGAATATGAAAAAAAATGTTAGGAGTAATATTTTTTTTTTTTTGAGGAAAATATTGATCCTTACATCCCCCTCCTACTTAGGGGAATGAAACTGCACGGTTACTTCCGATATGCAGATTCGTGATATGGCTTTACCTCACCGATATAGACTGTCCGGACGTGAGAGTCACCTTCTTTCCGTACCTGGAGAATTACGGGGGAAGCATAGGCTACAACTTGATATGGCCCGTCGAACTTTGGGGCTAATTTTGCTGCAAAATTATCAGCTGCCTTGGATAGATGATGCTGCTTCAGCCATACTTTTTCGCCTATTTTTGGGGACCACGATCTCTTCCTCAGGTTATAGTGCTTTGCCTGATCTTGAGCTGCTCTTTCCATATTTCTCCTGACAATGAGGAAAACATCTTTTAATGTAGTTTCTTTTTCTTGCGGAGTTTGCGGTTGTCTGCCTGTTCCGAGTGTTACTTCGTCGAAAAGAGTACCGGGAAGTCTTGGTTCCCTTCCTTGTATCAGAAACGCAGGACTGAAACCAGTAGAGGCCGCGATTGAAGTATTGAAGGCGAGGGATATCTCCGGGAGATGTTCGTCCCAGGATTTTTGTGATGGGCCCGTATACTGCGCTATCATAGTTTTTATGGTCCTGTTGACTCTTTCTGTTGGGTTTTCTTGGGGTGTATAGGGTGCGGTGAATTGTTGCCGTACTCCTAAGGTGGATAAATATTTCCGGAACTCTTTACTTGTGAATTGAACGCCGTTGTCAGTCACCAGGACTTTCGGTACGCCAAATCGTGCTATGATACGTTCCCTGAATGCCTTTTTAAGGCTGGCGCTGGTTGCTTTACGCAATGGCACGATTTCTGTCCACTTGGAAAATTTATCGAAAAACACCAGTAACATACTGTTGCCATGTGATGAGCGTGGAAGGGGTCCAATGAAATCCGCGCAGAGAATTGCCCAGGGCTCCTCTGCGATCTGGGATAACATTTTCCCGGCTGCCTTCTGCTGGCTTACTTTAAATTGTTGGCAATTTAAACATCCTCTCACGTAGCGTTTCACATCCCTAAACATGCCTGGCCAGTAGTACTTATTTGCCACTCTAGCGAGGGTTTTATGGGTTCCCATGTGACCTGCTCCTGGCTGGTCATGATTTTCTTTTAGTACTCTATCCCTCAGATAGGATGGGACACACAGTTTCCAGGATATGCAGCCTTCATCTTCAGTGGGGTGTGAAATGTGGCGATATAGTTGATCATTTTCGATGGTGTATTCTGGGAACTTGCTTGGTTCTGTTCTCACGTCGTTGAGTTTTTTCTTCCACCATGAGCATTGTGGGGTCGCTTGTTGGTTTGTCGTGATTTGTCCTAGAGTTTCGACTGGTTCTCGGGATAAGGCGTCGGCTAGAACGTTGAGTTTTCCCTTGCGATATTGTACTTCAAAGTTGAACTGCTGCAGCTCAAGGGCCCATCGTGCAATCCTTCCAGACGGACTTTCTATTGAATTCAGCCATTTTAAAGACAGGTGATCAGTGATTACGATGAATTTATATCCTTCTAAATAAGGGCGCATTTTACGAATGCCCCATATTATGGCCAGACATTCTTTTTCCGTGGCTGAATAATTGGCTTCGGCTCCGTTGAGGCGTCTGCTTGCATAGGCTATGACTCGTTCTATACCGCCGATTTGCTGCGTTAATACGGCACCTAGCCCATAATCGCTAGCATCAGTCTGTAGTACAAATGTCTTCGTGAAATCTGGGCAGGCTAAAACAGGGGCTTCTGTTAACTTTTGTTTTAGTTCCTTGAAGGCTTCCTCTTGTTCGGTACCCCACGTCCATCGTTTCCCTTTCTTAAGCAGTGACGTTAAGGGTAGTACCACTTTTGCGAATTCAGGAACAAATCGCCTGTACCACGATGCTATTCCTAGGCAACGGCGCAACTCACGCAAATTGGTAGGTGACTTTAGCTGCTGTATAGCGGAAATCTTTTCGGGATCGGTGTGGATGCCGTGATTGGTAACCAGGTGGCCAAGGTATTTTATTTCCTTCTTAAAGAAATCACATTTCTCGGTGTTAATTTTAAGATTCGCCGCCCTTAAACGTGAGAGTACTTTTCGTAGGTTTATTTTGTGTTCTTCGAGTGTTCTTCCTGTTACAATGATGTCGTCCAGGTATGCAAAAGCATATGGTTCCATATCTGGTCCTATCACTTGGTCTAGGGCTCGTTGAAAAGTTGCTGGGGCTGAATGTAGCCCAAATGGCATGACTCGCCACTGGAAAAGTCCTCGTCCAGGAACAGTGAAAGCGGTATACTGTTTACTTTCCGGGCTCATAGGAATTTGCCAATAGCCATTTTTCAAATCTATGCTGCTGATGTATTCTGCGTCTCGAAGACGATCCAGAATATGACCTATGCGGGGTAGTGGATATGCATCTGGGACAGATTTAGCATTGAGTTGCCGATAGTCCACGCAAAGTCTCCATTTTCCATTTTTCTTTTTGACAAGCACTATGGGCGCACTGTGAGGGCTGTGGGATGGTTCGATGTTACCCTGGCTTAGTAATTCATCGATTTCCTTATCGATTATTTCTTGCATTGCAGGATTTCTGGGGAAGTATCTCTGTTTTATTGGTT